>JAWNON010000225.1:21670000-22270000 GCA_035045945.1 Drosophila anceps | reverse complement strand
AGCTGTTGAATGGCTGTTAAAAGCCGCTCGGCAGTTAGCTCCTCATAGTTAACGGTCCTGCCATAGCCATTCTGTTCGGCACGCGCCATATTCAGGAACTGATCGCCGAAGATGGGTATGCCCACAAAAGGTTTGGCGTGATAAATGGATTCCGTGGTGCTCAGCAGACCGCCATGTGTGATGAACAGTTTGACATTATCATGCGCCAATATATCGTCCTGCGGGAACCAGTCAGAGATAAACACATTCTCTGGCTTTCCGACCAGATTGGGCTCTTCGAATTTCCACAGCACGCGCTGCTTCAGCTTGCCAAACGTTTCAATTAGAGCCTGACGTTTTTGCAGGGGCAAATCCTTACTCCTCAAGTTTGAGCCCATTGAGAAATAGATGACACCATGTTGAGCGCCCTTGATGAAATCTTCAATATCCTGTGGCAGTGGTTGGCGTTTTCGATTGATGTGCATGCCACCCACTTCGATCATGTTGGGTGAGTAGGGACGGGGAAAACTCAGTGAGACGTGTTGATTGAGCAGCACCAGTGCCGTGTTCTTGCGCATGTCGTAGAAGTTTTGCTTGTTATCGGGAAAGTACTTGGCATAGAGCTCCTCCTGCTGCGGCAGATAATACAGCTTCATGAAGAGATACTCGTAGTTGAGGAAAGCAAAGTTGATGACGCGCTCGACCAGTGACATATGATCCGAAAATTTGAGCAGCGCGTGCGGCACATAAGAGGGCGGCGATGGCGAGCCTACCTGTTAAAGCAGATTAACTGTGAACCTTTTGACATACATATATGCTTAGCTACCTACCAGATCAGTATTCCAGCTAATGGCACCAAAGGTGCCCAGTCCAATGAGCGGCGCATTAAAATGTTCTGCCAGACCGAATTGAGCCTCGTTAAGAAATACCTCGTTAATGACAGCATCGAAGGTCTGATTGGATTTGCGTAGCTGCTGGATTTTCGGATCTTTTAGAAATGCTTCAGTTATGCGTAAGCCTGAGAATAGGTGGAACCCAATTGAATAGCTGAATTACGATCCGTAACTTGTTTATATTATCTTACCCATGGAATAGAATCCAATAATTTGTTGTATTATCGGCTTTTCCGACTTTTCCAGAAGGCTGCCTAAGTCGCCTGGAAAGTGAGAAAGGTTAAATTAGTCCGCGTTAGCTATAATATGGGTTTTTTACTATTATATTTTAACATACTTAATATTAAAATTGAATGTTATAGATTTATGATATAGCCGACCCTAGCCAGCTATAATATTATACAGGTCATAGGTAGCTCTCCCACACCATATACAATATCTATTTATTTCCGCTATATAAAACCCCTTCCAACTGGATCTATTTTTAAATATTCATTTTTAACAGAGTTTCTTATGTCTGAATACTGCGATTAATGTTGCTATTAGTCTATATTTGTCTCTGAAAACATGTGAGGATTATACTATAAATATATAAAGTAAATGTCAAGCTAACATTTTTACTTTCGTAATAGTTACACTTTGATTCTATTGATTTGTTTTTATAGCCTTGTTTGCGCAACTGCATTTAGCACTCGTTGTTTAATTATCAACACGTTAGAATGCAACTTTTCGATTTGTAGGCAACGTAACGACTGCTGATCGATCCATTAGGGACTTACTTACCGCTCATCGCTTTTAGAATGTTCGGAACTGGCAAATCGTTAATATTCTCGATGGGCTTCTTTAGGGCAAAGGGCGAGACGAGGGTCACCTGATGACCAGCTGCCGCCAAGCCCTTAGCCAGCGCAGAGCCCACATTGTAGTGAGAACGTGCGATAGTGGGAAGTATTAAAAGATAATTATAGGCCGTCACACTGCTCAGCAGGCAAATTAGCGCGAGGCCAATCAAACTAGTTTTGTGACTCGCGGGGGACATTCTGAGTTACTAACACAATGATTTAATCACAATATTACAAAACTAATAATACTAGCAACTAATGATTGTTTTGTGGAAATACACATTGAGCGCCGGCTGGTTATACGATCGTTTCCATGCGCGATCCACACGCGTAGCAAACACGATTCAAACTAACGAAATTCTCACACAATTTCGGTAAATAAAGCGTCTGGCTAGCTGTCGAGTTCGAAGTCAAGCCATGACGACAACCAGAACGCGCTACACTCTGCAAATTACTTGGTGTGAGCAGCTTGTTTCATCAGCATGACTTGCACGGAACTCTACGGCTATCAAAGTACTTTAAAGTCTAATCACAATGCTGGGGCAGCTATTGATATGGTATGGCATTGTCTACGCTCAAGCATGACTGTAGTGTATTCGCATGCCTGCTTGCCATGCTATGCGAGTGTCGTTTCTCTTTCTGTCAGTTTGAGTTGTTCTGTTATTCGCAACTCGAAGCGTCGCCGGTTTTATGAGCTTTTGGAGAGACCAAACAAATCGACTCGAAATACAAACCACTTCTATTCGATTGATCATTTTAATTGATAACAAAAATACATACATTTATATGTACAAATATTTTAATTATGTATTCAGTTAAACGAAATTAGTTGTTATGTTATGAAATAACTTATATTTTCTGATTGCTGCTTACACATATACATACATATTTATACGTACAGTTTATTGTAAACAGTTATAATTACTCTGTGCTCTCGCTCTCTGTTTCTCTCGCTCTTCGTAGTTGCTCTTTAGAAAGAGTGTAGTGTTCAAATGTGTACGCAGTCGGAATGCACAAGTGTTTGACATATTTACAGTATATCATAATCAATGCGTGCAGGCATACATACTTTTAGCGCACCCCTTTACACTCATTTCCTTTTGCTTTTTCTCTTTGGCTATTGCACGCATCATCTTAGTATTTGTTTTGACTTTGTTATCATCATATGAGATCTCTCTCATAATGAAATAAAGCGCGAGAGAAGAACTGTTATGTTTTATTTTCTATTCTACTTTATTTAGCACCGCCAAATGCAATTTTAGTTATCTTGCTTATTTTGGCAACTACAGTCATCAAATTTTTTTTGTGCTTACATACATACATATGTACATTAATATTATTATTTAAATATTTCTTTGTTCCTGAATAGATGAAGATATTTAGCAATATTTAAATAACTTTTGGTTATAAAATAAACAATTTTATGACTTTCTCATGAACATTATTTTTAAATTTTAAAGATTTTTTACATATACACACATATGTATGTATGTATGTATGTCTAGTATAAAAAAGTTTGATCTTAGGAATTTTAAAGCTTCTTTTCTTCTCATAATCAGTTTTCAAAACATCACATTAAAATATATATTTCATCACACTTCGGAAGATCTGTTTTGTTATTTCTCGTCAAATTAATTTTGTTTCAATTTTCCAGGTTTTCCTTGGAGTGCTCTACGAATAAGGCTGACGACAACTGTCAATAAGTAAATAGCAGCAAACGAAATAAAGCCCAATCCACCAACAATCATAGCCAAAACATCCAAATTATGGTATTGTATGAAGCTCAAGTCCTGCGCAGCGCTTCTTAGATACTTTGCACCCTTCTGCCTGGTCACATGCTCCACCCAGTAGACAGCCCGTTCCAGTGGCGTTTCATGCTGATCCCGGAATCTGACGGACATCTCACGCACCTTTTGGGTGTACTGCGGATTGGTGAGTATCTTGTGAATGGCGTTCTGGAACGTCTCAGCTGTTAGCTCGCTAAATTTGACTGTAACTCCATAGCCCAACTGTTCAGCACGAGCCATGTTAACAAACTGATCGCCGAAGATGGGAATGCCCACAAAAGGTTTGGCGTGATAAATGGATTCCGTGGTGCTCAGCAGACCGCCATGTGTGATGAACAGTTTGACATTATCATGCGCCAATATATCGTCCTGCGGGAACCAGTCAGAGATGAATACATTCTCTGGCTTTCCAACCAAATTGGGGTCTTCGAACTTCCATAGAACGCGCTGTTTGAGTTTCCCAAAGGTCTCTATTATAGCCTGACGTTTTTCCTGTGGTAAGTCTTTGCTCTTCAAGTTTGAGCCCATTGAGAAATAGATGACACCATGTTGAGCGCCCTTGATGAAATCCTCAATGTCTTGGGGCAGTGGTTGTTGCTTCCGATTGATGTGTATACCGCCCACTTCGATCATGTTGGGTGCATAGGGCCGGGGAAAGCCGAGGGAAATGTGTATGTTGAGCAGCACCAACGCCGTGTTCTTGCGCATCTCATCGAAGCTCTGTTTGTTTTGAGGAAAGTATTTCTTATAGATCTTCTCCTGCTGGGGCAAATAGTAAAACTGATGATAAACTTGCTCAAAGGCCATGAAGATGAGGTTATGTGCACGCTCGAAAAAGCTCATACGATCGCTAAACTGGAGTAGAAAGTGCGGCACATACGATGGCGGCGATGGCGTGCCAACCAATGGAGTGGTCCAAGTGGAGGCGCCAAAGGAGCTAAATGCTATCAGTGGCGCCTTGAAGTGCTCGGCAAAACCATAGTGCGCGTCATTCATGAAGACTTCGCAGATGACCGCGTCGAAGGTGCGATTCTCTGCCATTAGCGTCTGAACCGCAGGCTCTGCCATCAATGCTCGCGTTAGATTGAGGCCCATTTCGTGCATAACGGGGACGCGGAACATAATAGGTATCTTTCCAATGTCAAATAGTCTGCCTTTATTCACTGAAAGAGCAAGCGCAAAATTAGTTTTCTATAAATAACGAAATTTCACAACACTTTGAGCGTTCATAATTATCGTGCTGCTAAGAATTGATAACAGTGGCGTAATCCATTGATACCTACCTTCCATGACTGGTATTATGCTCGGTGTGGCCACATCAACGTAATTGTTGAGGGGCTTCTTTTGTGGAAACGGAGAGACTACCGTGACTTCATGCCCTGCGGCAGCCAGACCCTTGGCCAACGCCTGACCCACATAGAAATGTGACTTAGCAGACGTGTGTGATATCAGTAGATACGAGTAGGCCCACACCTGACCTAAGCTGGCCAAAAGCAGCAGCAACAGTTTAAGCAGCTGCATTCCGATATTTGATATGTATGTTAGCCTTTGAGTTCCAACTGAGCACTAAATAAGTAGCGGCTTGTGCGGCGTTTTATTACTGTTCTGTTCGCACGTCTTATTTCCGATTATTTACTATCAAAAACTTTTGAGTGAAAATATCATTAGACAAAATGAGAGAAGTCGCCACACTCAAAAAGTTCTCTTTAGTTTTCTGTTGCTTTCAGGGTATAATGGTTTTGTTAAATTATATGTAACACCTATAAATCGATCGAACGCTGATCGTCTATTTGTGCGTCCATCTGTTCGTCCGACTATCTGTCCGTCCATCCGTTTGAATGAACGCGTCGATCTCAGAGCATATAAGAGTTACATATGTTTTTGGGTATGGCACGCACAGATCAAATTTGTTTTATATAATCAATAACTATTCCCATGTTAATGTTATCGATGAAAAACCCTTTCGAACTTTAGTAAATCATATTTCGTACATCTTGTATATTTGATTGCTAGTATGTTTGATACAGATTTGGTTTCGTTTTTATTTAATTTGCTCTGTCTCTAAGTTGCTCTGTCGTTATGTAAACAAATTTTATATTCTGATAATTTGAGTGAAATCCGTTAAGTAAACAAAAGTTATTAAGCAGAACTTTTAGTCAATTGGCAAAGGCACGTGGTAAGCAGCCATAGACGTGCGCATTTCTATTATCGCAATCGGAATTGCGATTGAATTGTATTTGAATTATCAGCTGCTGTTGAAGTCTCGGATGGATTAATGGAAGTGGCTTTGATGGTAGATGTTGCGTGTGGTCAAGGTGATGTAGGCTTGATGACTGCCGATGGCGAGCATACAAAGAGTATCGATCGAGAGGCGATGCGCGTGGCCGAGAAGACGTAGGTTCGATGCCGAGAGCGGTTTTTATTTCAATATATATTTACATATGTGTCTTTGTATAAGTTTAATTGCGTATTGTTTTTGTAGATATGCGGTATATTTTAAGACACAGATCAGGCGGGGCTCAGGGTATCTGCCAGTCGGGCACTCTTGACTAGAGCTTGGTTAATTGTTTCTTCTTTTATAATTTTGTTATTTATTGCCATGCAGGTTTAATTGCAAAACTTTATGGCCATAAAGATTGTAATTTTAATTGTACTTTGACAACATTGAGAACATTGAGAGATTCATTTGTAATTCTTTTTTCGCCACGCATCACTTGACAGCCCCAAAAATAGATGCTAATTTAAATGGGAGCCGTTATTATGGAACCCTATTTGCGAACGCCGGCTGCTGATGCCCGCAAATATTGTTATTGGCATTGTTATGGCTGAAAGCTATCAGCCCCAAGCAGAACACGTGCCCGCTGATTGATTTCGAAATAGAATGTCAATAAAAAAAAACAAACAGCAGCATTTAAATGTGGACGAGGGAAAGAATTTAAATAAGCAGCCAAGCAGCAAATTAAACAGAATCACGGTTTCATTGAAATCCACACACATGTTCATTGCTGCGAGGTGCAAAAAACCGAAATGAAGGAAATGAAATGCCAAACAGACAAAGTTTCCGTCGACTCAGTCGGTCTGTATGCGTGCATTGACATTGAAAAGCAGTTGGGTAAAGAAAAAGAAAAAGTATATATGAAAATGTACATTATGCGAGCAAAAAGTTAGCTATGCCCGAAACTTTTCTGATGCTGGGCGCTGAAAGTGAAAAGTAAATTTACGCAAAAGTGTCTAAAATGCACAGTGGAAAATGTTGAGATATTCCTGAGGGTGACTGGTATAGGGGTTAACTTGCCAAAGAATATGAAATGACAAAAAAAAAAATGCGAAATGAAACGGAAGTTCAAGCTGATTTGTTTGCAAGCAAAGTCAAAAGCAGCGGCAGCCATTTTGAAGCGGAAACGGAAGCTGCGTTTCAATCGTGCGCCTGATGAAGTTACCAGCAGCAACAACATTCACAACCGCACACATGTAACACGGTGAGCTTATGAGTGAGCACAAATAAATTTAGCATAACAATACCTGGCAATTTGTACATAAGAAGGCGTCAACGCGGCGTATGCGTATTCCGCTTGCGATTTCAATATAATGGCCATAAATTTGGCCAACTTTTGAGTGTTGTGGGGAGTCAACAGCACAAGCTGATTTCCCCCATCGCATTTGAAACGTTTGCCGCAAATCTTTAGCGCATTTCATATTCATTGTGTTGATTCATGGCCAGACACTGCGGTCCTTAATGGCGCAGTAACGTAATTAAAAAAGGCATTGCGGCGACAACACTTTTTATTTTGATTTTTGCTGATATATCACACACACACACACACACACGCAAACACACACACACACAAACACATACTCAGCTTAAAATAAAATGACAGTTGCAGCTGCACTATGACAATACCCTCGAACTGGGTAGCTGGGAAACTCTAGCCACAGGGCTCTTTGCCAACAGCAGTAGCGTGCGAATTGATTGCAATTGTTGAGTTGATTGGCAGGCGAAATATGCACATGCATGCACACATATACTCTCGCATACACACACACACACACACACACACACACACGCAAAAACATACATACACACACACAGTGTCGCATAACATCACTGTATGCGACACTCACAAACAAAACCGGCGCTTTGTGGTTTTCATTGTTATCCATTTTTTTCTCCCAGTCTGATGCTGCCCGTTGTTAAATTTTTTCAGCCATTTATTTTAGCTTGTCGCTGAAATCAAGTTTGTTTTATCTCTCGCCATTTTATTTTCTTTTTTGGTGTTTGCTGAATTTTGTAATATTTTTTTCGCAGTTGTATTTAACACTCAACGATTACAGCTTAATATAATAATTTTTCATTAGAGCAAAGTACAATGAGCTCCTTGCGTTGCTTGATTCACTGCACAAATGCTTTTAATGTAGCTAAACGCGTAATAAGCTTTAAGTATTTGCAATTTTTTCGCACCAGTTGCAGAATTCACTATAAAATTCTAATTACGAATTACTATATGAAATTCCGCACACTATTATATTTTTGCTACGCTTGAAAATATTTATAACAAGCAAAAACATTTATTTTGGATTAAAAGCGCTATGTATACTTAAAGAAGAATGAATATTTTATAATAAAAAAATAAATATATATTCATATTCGCTTGCATGCTAGAGAGAAAGAAAAAAAAAATTAATTAAATACCAATAAAATCCATGACTAAAATCCTTTTTTATATGATATATTATTTCGTTCCCAAAGTGCAGTTTTTCGCCTGCTTTAATAATCAATAAACATGTTTTTGTAAATATTATTTTATTACAGAACACCGAAAGCTGGCAAATGCATAAAAAATGTTGACAGTGTAAGTTTACTGGGGTCAATCGACAGTTGACATATTAATTTTTCTACAGCTACGAGCCGTTCAAAAAAGTGCAATGTAAGTTAATATTTGCGCTTTTTGTCAAAGACCTCCTATTGCGTTAGACTTAAGCTAGAATGTGTGAAACATTTGCTTTCCCAACAGAACTGCTTATTATGGCTTTTATTAATTTCTGATTGCAGAATTGGTTTGAAATGCGAACATAAATAAATATTATTATTGCATGCTGAGTTAAGTTTTGCATTGTTAACTACAGCGGTTCATTATTACAAGTAAAAGATAATATTCTGCGTATGAGAGTTTAGGTTTAATGTATAGTATATAAATGCGTGAATCTGCTGTTCATGTCATCTCCTAGTCGCGAACTGCCGACTGCAGATCTCTAACTTGATTTTGTTTGCTGTTTTGTTAATATTGTTTTTTTTTTGGCGCACTTTAACATATTAAAATGAATAATAAATGTTGGCAAATGAAGTCCGTTTTAGTGCCCGTTTTTGTTGCTATTATACAAATTTGTTGTGTTCATTAGAAGCAGAGCAGCTTCTAACGAAAGTTTCTCTAGAGGCCAGCCCTAATGCATTTACACACTTTCCAGTCCCAGTAGCTGTCTCTTCCTTTATCTCGTTTGGCATCTGGATCTCTTTCCGTGAGCGAGATTTTTATATTGTTTGGTCATTTGTGCATTTAGCGTTTGCTTTTTTCGCATTCTGTTTGGCATTTTAACTCTCATTCACTTCGCTTTTCTGCCAAATTAAATTTTATTTAACTGTTATGCATGAAATTGGTTGCGATTTTCATAGCATTTTTATGTTTCAGTGTCTGTCTCGTACACAGACAGTATCATGGATAAAAATTGCCGCTAATTTATTTTTAAATTATTTAACAATTTTTAACTGGCAGCCACTGCTGGCGCCAACTCGGCAAGCGGAATACTTGTACGGCTGCCAGAACAATCTAATTAGATGCTGCCACGAACTGAAGCTGGAGTTGGACAAAGGCAGATGCTGATGCTGGTGCTGATGCTGACGCTGACGATGATGCCAATGCCGATTTGCTTTATGCCACTTGCCTTGGCAACAGTTGTCGTTTATGGAAGCCAAAAAGAGAATTTTGGCAGGCCAACTACCCAGAGAAAGGGGAGACAAATGGTTTAGCTGGGCACAAGCAGTGGGCGTAAGCTCTTAGGCTTCCCCAAAAATTGGCTCCAACAAAATGCGACTCTTGGCTAATAGTTTTTGCCTATATGCATAATTGTGCAAAACACATAAATTTAGATGTTTACGATGATTGTAGAAAAATACAGGAACAGATTAATAATTAAATTCAAAGTTTTGAACTAGACAAGTTCTGAGAAAAGTTTAGCAATAATTAGAATATTTTTATTATATAGCAATCCTTGGTTACATAAATACGTTGCAATAGCAGCAGATATAATTATAATTTAAAAAAAAAAATAAGTATTAAAAACAATTGTAAGCAAATTAACTGAAGACAGTAAGTATTATGTCAGATAATACAGAGTACAATATTAAAACTTTTATTTACAATATTATTTGAGTTAACATTAATAATACGAATATTAAATAATATTCTTACAATAGTAGCAAAAGAGCAAAGAAATATTTGTTCAATTTGCTTAAAGTTTATAATTCAAAATTAAATTAAGGATATTTGATTATGATTGGCATGCAAATAAAAATAAGGATTGAACTGCTGTAGACTTAATTTGCAATATTATCAGTTGAATGCTAATTGTAAAAGTGAGTAGGAGTTTAAGAACTTGACGACGCTTGAGATAAGTATCTAGCTGCCTGATTTGCCCAATCATAAGAGTTATTAGTCTCTTCTGACTTCCCATACAACTGACTAGACATTGTATTTCTTAGTGAATTGATATTGATACGTTAGATAAACGTTATTCGAACACTTGAAAACGTCTATCAGGGCACGCTTAGACTTTGGGCCGGGCTAAAGACGGCAGCATCGGTGTTGTTGGCTTTAATAAATGCATGCACTGATTGCCTGCTGGGCGTAACGGTCATTTATAATGAAATTATAAAATTTACGCTCGCTGGCTGTGGAAGCGTGCACTTGTCAGGCCAATGGCCGCGCAGAGTGTGGAGCTGGTGTGGATGCTTTGACTTGTGCCAGTGTCGGCGACTTGCATCAACTGAATTGCCAATTAAAGCGCATCAACATTAATGCTGGCCATGATAATGACGATAACGAGCCGCCGTCAGCTATTGCACGTATGCCAGCAACAACCAAACCGCAGACACAGACTATAGGGATAGGGAAGACAGCCTCAGCAGAAAAATGCCGTTGAAAAATAAAGAAGAGAATGAGAAAGATAGAGGGAGAGGGAGAGAGCTAGAGAGAGTCAGAGAGAGAGAGAGAGAGAGAGAGAGAGAAGAGCAGGCAATGTCCATGATTGCCTCGGACTCTGGAGCTGACTGCGACTACGCGGGCGCTTCTGTGGCGCTGACATGTCGCCCGCAATGTCGTGGTCCTTGTCGTCCTTGTTGGCCTGACGTCTGACGGTAAATTAAAAAGCATAAAGCTCTCGGACAAGCAAACTGCATGCACTGAGCACAAAATGGCAGCACGAAAATTTATGCACGACTTGCATATTAAACGTGTGTTAATTTTAGAGCAGCCAGCAGCTATGCTACCATCTCACTCTTTCACTCACTCACTCAGTCGCTCTCGCTATCGCTCACGCTCTCGTGCTCTGTCTCACTCTTCATTCCGCTAGCATTCTGCGGCTATTGCTGTGCGTTCTCACAAAGGCGCTGTCAATTTTCATTGCACGGACTGGTGTCCAACGCGTCCCGTTCAAATGGCGCATGAAACGTCATTGTGAGACGGCCCTGACTGACATTTGTGGTCATCATTGCTGTGGCTGTTGTTGTCGCGTTTGCCTCAAGTACACACACTACAACGTCTGCATGCATATGTGTGTGTGTGCGTGTGACAGTGTGTGCGTATGTGTGTGCTAAAAAGTAAGTGAGCTCCTGCTCTCCGCAGATCTCAGCTCGGTCATGCAATTTTCCAGTTCAAAAGCTTAAAACTAAATTAAACTTTATGACTTGCCACAGAGCCAAACAGCCAGAGCAACAGGATTTGCGGCAACTACAAAAAGGATTACCACATGCCATATGAAGAATAATGCGAGGATTCACATTATTGTTATGCCCAACTACTTTGTTACACCGCGCACCACTCACAACCGAGTATATTTGGTTCTTAAGTAAAATGTAATATGCGAATATCGTTCAGGGCTTTCAGCACACACCAATGTCCATGTTTGAATATTTTTATTTTTATTATTTATAATTTTTTGTGTTAATATTTTGTTTGGCTTTCTATGTGTTAACAATTGATTATTTTATTTTTATTTATAATTTTTAATGGAATTAATAATATAAAATAATATCAATATATAGCAGCAATTGATATAAGTCAAACTTGAAGAAGAAAAAACTACTTATTTAATATGAAGTTATTTTTTAACACATTGAGTTTTACTAAGTTTTAACACGTTTATGAAAAAACTCTATCGTCAGATATATTCAAGGATTTTAAAGGTAAAATAATAATTTAAAATAAATATTAACTACATCCCGTCTATATAATAGGTTAGATATATCGAACTTTATTGTATTCTATACAAACTAAAGCTACATATATTTATTAAATATATAAAAATTAATAAAATTTGAAAGAAATACAATTATTAATATAAAAGATATTTCACCGCTTAGAACTGTTTACAGAGTATCCATTTGACTTGATACACATGTATGCAAAACGAACTTGTTTGTTTCGCTTGGTTTCGCTCTCAGAACAAATCGGATTATCTGGTCAAGCCAAAGAGGCGAACAAACAAATAAATGTAATGAGTTTAAGTGCCAGCGACAAAAATTGTCAGACATTTTATTGAGCAAATATTAAAAATATTACGAATCGCTGGCCATTAGGGGCAGCCGTTGCCCAGGCGCTGCAAGCTGCCAGCTAGCAAGAATAAGCACTAACGCAAACACAGTTAAAGATACAGATGCACACACACATACACACACACACACAGATACGAGTAAGAGCCACCACTTAATGCTGATATGTATGAATGTGGCAAGTGAGAGGCAAAAACAAAAAAAAATATAAAAAAAGAGAAGAGAAGAGAAGAGAAGGAAAGAGGGAAAGGGCAACATCTCACACACACAAAGACTTAGAGATAGCAAACTTAATGTAATGGCCAAAAATACCAAGAACCAACAAACCAGCGCGCACAAACATTTGTGCTACTCCTTGCAATCCTCTCAGCTCCCATCTAGTTCTGTCCCTCCTTCTTCTTTCGTTCAAGGCTCATTCTGTGTTTGCTAGACATGTGTTTCCAATGGTTTTTGCGCCAACGGCTCTGCCATTTAAAAACGCACAAAAGTTGGCGTCAGGCAAGCAAAAAAAAAAAAAAAAAAAAAAAGAACAGAAAAACTAACTTTTCAGAAGAAAAAGCCAGTTGGCATTGCAGTTGCAGCGTTTATTTGATTTTTACACACCGATTTTGAGCTATTCTTTTATTAGATTTTCGCTTGGCGCTGGCAATTTCGTTGCATTTTCGTCTTTTTCTACTGTTTTTTTTTTTTTTTTGTGAATTTTTTTTTGTTTTTTTTTTCATCGTGTTCGTTGTGAATTTGTGAGATTTGATTTTGAAATTGGCCGGACGATAAGTGAATGGTAGCAAAAGACACAGAGGCAACGGCCAAGGGGCAAGCGACATGAGTTGCTAAGCTGCAGCGGGGTAATATAAGGGAGTGCTCACACAAGCGATGGAGTGCATGAGATACCATGACGAAACTCGGAATTTATCTAAGTACATTTCTTTAGTTTACATGCCAAACTTTAATATGTCAAAAAGAAAAGCTGAACTTGTTACCACACAGAGTCTTAGAAATTGTTGCATATTTTCATTGTTTTTTTTATAAGCTTTTCAAATGTTGGTGTTAGATTTTTCAAAGTAAACACCTACCTACTTTGTTAAATTATATTGTTATTATCTAGTTCCTTCTGTGCGTAAATCATCTCATCAATTGCGAATGGCTCACGTAGCTTTAAGTGTAAAGCTAAATTTAAGAACACTTTTTACCGATATTTGAGCAACTTCTGGTAATTGCAATTTAAAGCCATTACACTAATAAATAATACGCCATAATTTAGCACGCTGTCATCGATCTCATTCAGCGTCACAGCAGTTGCCCGCTGCCTGCATCGAGGCAAGAGCTGCGCCCACTTGGGGCCAGCACACAACTCTTCTGACAAGATAAGCCACGCCTTCATATGCTCTTTATGCTCTGTAGTCTTGAAATGCTAAAGATAAAATAGGTAGCTCTGACTGATTTGGTTCTGCTAATGCGAGTTTTGAGACTACATATGTAGACTTCAGTTGGGAAATAAGAAAACATAAGCTAGTAGCACAATATCAAAAAGAAATCAGTTTGTTAAAATCTTTTAGGAACCTTTTCGATTATCCTATCGTTATGGATTTATGGATTTATTATATATGGCCATCGATATAGATCTGCAGGGTATTGCTGCTCTCGCATATAGCATTCATTTTATAGATGTCTGTGCCGGGTGCTGAAGCTGTGACAGAGATGCTCTTGAAAGAAAAAATTCATATGTTGGTATTGCTGCTGCTTTCAATTGCTCTCGGCACCGGGCGTTGTCGACATTGCCATCGATGGCTGCTTTCAATATCTAATAATATTGCGCATACGCGCTGTGCGCCGAGCACACAAGTTCTTTGGATGGTGCCGTTGCTCCGGCTGCTGCTACTGCTGCTACTGCTGCTGCTGCTGCTGCTGCTGCTTCACTTAAACTGAGTGCGTGTTGGCGCAATAATCAACAGTTATATTATGAATGCACACACACACACACACACATTCATACAGACACAGTCGCACACATGCGATGTGTTCATAATGCGCATTTTAACCCCTTTTGGTTTAGACGAGGGGCTCTGCATGCCAGTCCCCCATATGACACTCCATCTAAGTGATACGATAAATTTGGGATTTTCTTAGCATTATGCGCAGATTTTGCTGATTTCTCTACCCACTCAGATTTTTCCACGCTGCCAGCTTGAAACTTTTTTAATAATAAATAAAAGTGCTTAACTTAATTCGAGCTGTTCAAAACGTTCTTTCATTTCACCCCGAGCTGCCTCCTTCTGCTTGTGTGGCTGTGTGTATGTATGTGTGTGTGTGTGTGTGTGCTATGGATTTTCCGCTTGTATTTGCCCATTTTATTTGTTTCTTTGATTTACCCACACACACACACGCACACACACACACACATGCCGACATACTCGCACACAACCACACAAACTGTTTATGTGAGTGTGGATAAATTTTTTCGATTATTGTTGAGTTTTGGCTTATTTTCTCTCCCCTCAACAAGATGCTTCTCTCATTTTGTGGCATTTGCGGCTGTTTACCTCGCCAGCGGCCAAAATGCAATTTATGTGCGTTGGCCAAGTGTTGAGCGTTTGGATTTTTGTTTTTTTTTTTTTTTGTTTTGACTTCTTTTTTTTCTTCTTTTTATACTTGCGTACGGATTTCATTTTATGGTGCTTCGATGTTATTGCCACTTGTCATTTGCGTGATTTACGCTTATCGGTGGAACGAACTGTGTAATTTGCGTTGCTTGTCAGCTTAGCCATATTATTGTTGAGACTCGACGACATACTCTTATATAACAGCTGCTTCACGCAGGGCTCTTGGTACATGCAATACAACAAATAAGCGCAGATATCGATGTTTACATAAAGGAGCTTATCCTGATCGTGTGTCTGTTGACTACAAGATCTTTTGTAATTTAGAGGATGTAGTGCAATGTGATACATTACCTGTAGCCCGCTTTGAAATTTGATCAAATCTGAATCACAAATTATATTGAATAACAATCTCTTTTATATCGGATAGATTTGTTTAAGCATCGGCAAGTCAGAGACTTTCCAGTAAATGAATTAGCAGAAAAATGCTATATGTATTCAATGTGCATTTACAGAATACTCCGAGCAAATAACAATGCAACTTTTCGGCTTTTTAAAAGATATTCAATTGAAAAGCAATTGGAATTTCTCGTTCTTTTAATGCAATAATAATCAGAATGCTCAGTTTTCAAATGAGCTTAGCAGATTGCAATTTAAAAATCAATGTAAAACAAACACACGCAAGCACTGTCATTTAAGGTCTGAATAGAAATTCGCTTAAGTGCAAGCTACACAAATGAAAAATTTACAATTTTTGACCTCAATTCATCTCTCTCAAGCTGAGAAATATTCGTATAAATGGTTTAGTCAAATTGAAATTCATGTGTGACATTTGCTGCATAGAACAATGAGCGTATGTGAGACTAGCTCTGACTCAACTGAAAGCAATTTGTGTAAAATTCTGCTTGATAGCTTTGACAGCAGTTCAAAAAACTGCTTAAGCTGTCTAAATTTCTAAAGTTTATATTTTGATAACAATTAAATCTCGGATGATCAATAACAATTTCGATTATGGGGACGCTAACTCATCTATTTGTTCGCTTATAGAAATCAAGTCGCACAGAGTTCTTAGAAACGCATTAAGCTATGTATGCTAAGCAGCCGTTATTATAACTGAAGTTTTAATATTATGTAGAGATTACATTTTAATACCCTGAACCCATTGAAAGTGGATAATCAGGGACTTTTTTCACCAAGTTCGATTAATTTTGTTTCTAAATTTCGTGCTTTAAGGCTTATCTGTCCGACACGCGTGCATCACTGTTGGTTACCGAGCAGCTACTGTCTCCACGTGCCCAACGGCCCATCATGAGTTAATAATTGAACATTTTCGGTATAGGCGGCTCGACTTGCAATGATTTAGCACAGGTTACCATAAGTTGAGTGTCGGACTTTGGACGTTTGACTTTGTGCAACATATTCCATCAAAAAGCAGCAGCAGCAACAGGGGAATGTTGCAGCTGCAACATTTTGGGTGATACCAATATATATATATATATATATATATATATATATATATATATATATATATATATATATATATATATATATATATATATATATATATATATATATATATATATATATATATATATATATATATATATATATATATATATATATATATATATATATATATATATATATATATATATTAATATATATATATATATATTTATATACAACATATATCTATATATACCTCTGCACATACAGCAATAGACAAGCTTGCTGAAATTTTACTGTGGTGTTGGTGAGCCCTGGCAATGGCTTTTTGTTAGCTCTCTGAATTTCCTGAATGACTTTTTGGCACTAATTAAAAGTAGCAAATAATTTTCTATGCCAGCTCATATACAGTGTCGCAAATGCAAATTTGCTGCATTCTGACCAGCTTTCTCTCTCTCACTCTCTCTCTCTCTCTCTCTCTCTCTCTTCTCTCTCTGTCCATTTCTATGCATGCGAGCTTTATAGTTCTGGTTGGCACCGTTACTGATAAGCGTTGCTTATTGTCTATTTGCCAGAGTGTGGTTCGAGTCAGGGCACAACTCCACATGGCTCAACTGGTCACACACATATTAGGCACGCTTTAGCGGAGCTGAACTTAATATGTTTAAATATTATTATTTATCTGCAATGCAGTCACTTTGCATATGAAATGGGTTTTAATTAGTTTTTAAAGCTTATCTATTCATTAATCAATTCAAGTTTTTAACTTAAAGTCTTATGCGGCATTCAAAATAACTGCTTTAAAATGTTAGCACACACGCTAATCTAAAAGGGAATGTTTATAGTTTTTATATACATTTTTAGATACACAACTATGATTGAATTTATTCTAGTAGTTTTGAAACAAAATCTGATCTATTTCAACTTCTCTTTCATTCGGTTGAGAGCACTGCCAGCCTTAAACCATTCAATTTGCTCGGCATTGAAGGTGTGCTTGAGCTGGATCTTGTCAGCGCTGCCGCCGTTCTTGATTTCGCAGTCGATAGGTTTGCCCGGAGCCATATCTTTCAGATTGAGCAGCGATATTTTGCTTGTGGGCTGAACCTTGTCGTAGTCGCTGGGGTTAGCGAAGGTAAGCGCCAGCAGGCCCTGCTTCTTCAGATTCGTCTCGTGGATACGGGCAAATGATTTCACAATGATGGCTACTCCACCCAGATGGCGTGGCTCGAGGGCGGCATGCTCGCGAGAGGAGCCCTCTCCGTAATTTTCCTCGCCTACGGCCACCCACTTGATCTTGTTGGCCTTGTAGTCACGGGCCACCTCTGGAACGGCGCCAAACTCATTTGAGCGCTGATTCTTAATCTTGTTCATCTCGTTGTTCTCGGCATTGACGGCTCCAATGAACATGTTATTGGAGATGTTGTCCAAGTGACCACGATACTTTAGCCAGGGCCCAGCAGCGGAAATGTGATCGGTGGTACACTTGCCCTTTACTTTGATGAGGACTGTTAAGTCTGTCAGATCTTTGCCATCCCACTTCGTAAAGGGCTCCAGAATCTGAAGACGTTTAGATTTTGGGTCGACAGCAACCTTTACCTTGCTGCCGTCAGCCGGCGGGGCTGAGTAGGTATCTTGGCCGGGATCGAAGCCCTTCGCGGGCAGCTCCGCACCCTCTGGCGCTTTCAGCTTGAAACCCTTTCCCTTGGAGTCCTTCAGCTCGTCTTTCAATGGATTAAAGTCTAGACGTCCTGCTATTGATAGCGCTGTTACCATCTCAGGGCTAGTCACAAAGCAATGAGTCGCCGGATTGGCATCGTTTCGTCCTGTAAAGTTGCGATTGTACGAGGTGACAATGGTGTTCTTCTCGCCCTTCTTCACATCCTTGCGGTCCCACTGGCCGATGCATGGTCCGCAAGCATTGGCCAGCACCGTGGCGCCAAATTTGTTAAATGTTTCGATCATGCCGTCACGGTCAATGGTGGCTCGGATTTGCTCCGATCCGGGCGTGACATTAAATGGTACTTTGGAAGTGAGACCATGACTGAGGGCATCCTTTGCGATACTAACACATCGGCCCATGTCCTCGTACGAGGAGTTAGTGCAGGACCCAATCAGACCCACTTTAATTTCCATGGGATAGCCGTTCTTCTTGGAGTTCTCACCCAGTTTGCTTATGGGGTGCGCCAAGTCTGGCGTGTACGGTCCATTCACCAGCGGTTCCAGCTCGTCCAAGTTGATCTTAATTAGCTTGTCATATTTGCAGTCTTTGTCTGGCGTCAAAAGCTTCTCTTTATATTTCGTTGCCTCTTCAGCAATGTTCCCTCGTCCCGTGGCGCAAAGATAGGCGATCATGCGCTCGTTAAGGGGAAAGAGCGAAGTAGTTGCCCCGATCTCTGCCCCCATATTACAAATGGTCGCCTGCCCTGTGCAGGAAATGGATTCAACACCCGGCCCATGATACTCAATGATGGCTCCAGTGCCACCCTTGACAGTCAGGATGTCGGCCACTTTGAGGATAACATCTTTCGCTGAGGTCCAGCCGTTGATTTTGCCAGTCAATTCGACGCCAATCACATTGGGACACTTAAGCTCCCAGGGCATGTCTGCCATCACATCGACTGCATCTGCCCCGCCCACACCTATGCAAAGACCGCCCAGGCCGCCGCCGTTGGGCGTATGTGAGTCGGTCCCTATCATCAGCAGGCCGGGAAAGGCATAGTTCTCTAATATGATTTGGTGAATGATGCCACTGCCTGGCTTCCAGAAGCCCAGACCGTATTTGGCGCTGGTGGAGGATAAAAAATCATATACTTCCTTGTTCAAATCTTTAGCGCGTTTTAGATCCTGCTCGCCGCAAACCTGTGCCTCGATTAAGTGATCGCAGTGCACGGTCGACGGCACTGCCACCTTGCTCAAGCCGGATGAAATAAACTGCAGTAGTGCCATTTGAGCGGTAGCATCCTGCATGGCTACACGATCCGGACGAAGCAGCAGATAAGACTCGCCGCGCTTGATATCTTGATCTCCAGCACTATGCAAATGTGAATAGAGCACCTTCTCCGATAAAGTCAATGGACGCTTCAGGCGACTTCCTACACAGTCCAATCTCTCACTCAGCAGTTTATACGGGAGCGGCTGTTTCGGCTCAAACTTGGACATGGCCACAATGGAGGACTTTGAGCTCATGGAAACATTCCACTGATTCGTCAATGGTTTTACCGCCCGTCTGCATAGTTTGCGCAGCCTCTCGGCAGTTTGTGCAATTATACGCTTACTCATGATCGATCCTTAAGTAATGTTCTGGTCTATCACGAAATAAATATACAGATATATACAACTGAAACTTTCAATAATTTTGTCGCAATAATAAAATAGTTCAACTGTTTTTTTACAAATCCGTTTTTACAAATAATACTACTTATTTTCTGACAGGTTTTAAACAGTAAGTATTTTGATTAGATTCAGTTTACTTTATTTTCCATACGTGTAGCCATGCAAATAATATCATTATTCATATGCATTTAAATATCGACCGCTGGCACTTGAGTTCGTGTTGCAAAAATCGAGCTCTAATTTCCTACAGCTTTCAGTTGAGCTTCACATAAGCAGGAAAGTTCTGCGTCGCTAGTTATTCTGAGCATATTTGATGTGGAATAAGGTGCAAAGCTCAATAGGTATAGAGTGTGGGGCATACATGTCAACGGGTCTGATGTTGCAATAAAGTGAGTCAGGCGATGCATATAAAACTATGCGGCACTCGGGCGGCTCGAAGCCTGACGAGAGTCATACCTGCCATAGGCTATCTGAATAGCAACTACAATGCAAATGGCAAACAGATGGACAACACGTCATTTACTTGAGTGCGGCAGAGGAGAGCGGAGGGCTGTACTAGAGACCAAAGTGTCAACTGCAAGTGAGGTGAACGATGGGCAACGTGGGTGCATCCTGTGATTGTGTTTGCCACAGTGTGCCGAGTGTCACAGTGGATGGGAGCTGGACATACTGCGACAACGCAGACACTGGAAACACTGGACAAACTGGACAATGGTCAGCCGGACCAGACCGGTAGTTGGCTGCACCACATTCAATTGAAATCGACGTGCCTGTTTGCCACAAAACCGTTGATGATGGCTCGGTTGGTCACTGGGTTGCCGCTAGCGCGGGTGCATGAGGAGGCAGTGGCCGTAACAATGCCAAAAATTGATTGGCAACTACTTGACACAAGCTCACCCACAAAGCTCTTCCATATGGACTAGTAAGCTGCCAGCTTGACACAACGTTGACTATGATTTTCTATAATTGATAGATTTCATTTTGTGCCCAAAACCAGAAATTTGGCAATTGCATAGTTGTGGATTGAACAACTCGGTTGTTCGATTCTGGACCCTTAAAAAACACAATTGTCTTTTGTTTTTCTTTGATGGAGTGGAAAATACTCTATTTTAAGTCAATTAAGTCCCTTTTCTCTCTCAGTGCAATATTTATTCAATATATATAATAAATATATATAAATTATTTAAAATAAGTCTAACTCATTTACAACATCCGTCTGCGTTTAGATTGGCTGGCGTATTGAAACTAATTTAAACTGCTTTTAAATTATTGTATATACATTTGCTGCTACTTTTGAGTCATCGATAACAGTCAGCTTAAGCAATCGTGGCGAATTCTTCTCTGCGCTTCTCATACGCTTAAATTATTGCGCTTAAGAACTTTTGCAATAAATAATGGAAAACTTATTGCCAGCAATTGAAGTTACTAAAAAATAAGAAAAAAAGGTAAAAGTTAGAAGCACCTATGCGTGAATATTACTTGGAAAGTGCGGTACAGAAAGTAAGCTGAGCTTATTATCATATAAGAAATTATTTCCGATTCTAATAGATAACAGCATGAATGGATGTATTTTATAGATTACTTAGAATATTTTATTAAGAACAAACAAATTTAAGCTTTCAATTAGTTTTTGCTGTGAAGCGCATTAAGGTTTCGTTGAAGTTTTGTCATTGCCGGCCTCTAACTGGTCGATTTGTTGTCTGATTGGGGGCAAAGTAAATGCAGCTGCAGTATCAAAATGCCTGAAAATTGCTCAGAAAATTTATGTACTACCCCTCAGTTAAGTGTGGGCAGCTATATTGAGCCGGGTCTGGTATAGTGGCCGTGTGGTGTCGGTGTCTGTGGCCAAAGTTGCAACAAAACTGAAACTTTGAACTGAACACAAAAAAAAAAAAATAACAAAAAAATAAAACGCAAAAAGAAATTTTGTTAATCCTCGTTTTTGCAGCAGCCAGCGAACAATACGTTTGTTTTTGCTGTCAGTGCACCACGGCTGCACCCAAGCTCAGCACAGCTTGCGGTAAAACTTTTCAATAATATTCCCAAAAGTCCAGCCCAGACGTCGACAACGACGACAGCGTCGTCGACGACGAAAACGAAAACGAAAAGAGACAACGAACGGCAACGGAAGTGCCGCCATAGTTGGACACATAGCAGAGTTTTTGGCGCTTGGGCTACCATATTGCAACAATACCCAGTAAGAGCAGAATGAATGCACATTTATATGTATTCCGAAAGCCGATTTCTCGCCTGATTCCCAGCTAATTAAATTCTTTTTGAAACTCAATAGAATCAGCAGCAAGCAGCCAATGCATAAACGAATTAAGCTCTGAGCAGCTCCAAGATATTTTAAGAGGATAAAATGAGCTACAAGTTTTCAGTGTGTGCAAGCGAACTTGCTTTTCGTTATTTCTGACCAACATGCAACATATTCTCCTTCGAAGGCGACAATTGCAAATTTCAACAAGTTTTTGTACCAATTACAATACTAACTGGTAATTGATACAGTTATTTTCTAAAACAAAAAAACAAAAACAAAAATTTTTTTTTTTTAATTATTTTTTTATGTTGAGAAAACAAATAATTTGTAAAAGAAATGAATCAAATTGAAATTCTGTCTTTGAAATAGCTAAAGGATTCTATGCTAGGACAAAATTGTTTTCGATTATTTAATTTCATTTATCTATAGTTTCAAAGAAATTGTTTTAATTATTTATTTTTTTATATAAAAACAATTTTTGTTTTATATCCTAATAAGCTTTCCGCACTTGGTTTACAGAATGGCGTAGATTCTGCTTTGTGGAATTTATGAAATTGGCTAAGAGGAGGCTCTGGCGGCGGATAGTGGACGTGGCATATCCACCCACGAGTGCAGCTTTGTTTTAGTGCGCCCGGCAGACAAATTCAGCATTTCCCGCACACGTGGCTTTGGCGATTTCCTTTTGTGCAAACATATTTTACCGCAATTGCGGCACATGAGTTCTAGCTTCATTGAGGCGTAAGTAACTCAGCCGCCGACCACGCCCAGACAGCTGCATCCCTCTAATGAAACTGAGCCGCCCCCAGCCATTTCAGTGTGTGTATAAATATGGATTTTTGTTGTGCTAGTGCGTCTAACTAGAGGCCATAACTCTGACATAGTTGGAACCTAGGCTCCCCACTCAATTCAGTTGCTTACATTTATTTTTCATTTTACATTTTCTTGTTCATTTTTTTTCTTTTCCTTTTTGTTTTGTATTCACTAAGCTCTTTTTATTCTCACTTACTGCCATCGCTGCGCTCCGATGACGTTGCATTAAGGGCAGTTGGTGGCCAACGTGGACCTGGCGCACCTGGACCATATCTACCCGATGGGATGGTTGGCTGTTGGGCCGTTGGGCCGCCGTGCAGCTGCATGGAGCTACGCTTTTGTGCGCATTGTTTCCGTCAATAGACGCATTTGTGCGGGTCAGTTGGGCACAAAGAAAGCAAAGAGTGGACCAGCTCCGGGCCAACAGGGAGGCCTGACCCGTGCCTCTGCCACGGACACGGGAATTGCCTGCTGTCGATGTAGCTGTTGCAGCTGTTGTTGTTGTTGTTGTGACTGGAAGCTGTTGACCGCACATAATTAGATTTAATTTGCAGTTTTCCATATTACCTGCCCCGTTTGGGCCACAGGCTTTGGGCATGCACATTTAATGCTCAAAATGAACTTTGTTGTGAAATGGCTCCATTTAGTGGCACTGCAGGTGCATGGAGATTATGAGCCATTCCATGCTGATCTATAGGCATTAAAGCAGGTTGTAAAGTGTAGAGTTAAGAGTTCTTCGGGCACTTTAGCTAGCGATTTACTCCTGTTTATTGAGCTGCGGCTACCCAAGTCGAATGCTCTTCCATTTCGTTACTTACTTTCCTACGTAAATAACCTTTCAGCGAGCAGCACTTAAAAATACGCAAATTTATCGTTCATCTTTCATTTGCCTTCGTCTCAAGACATCGAATGGGATGAGAATGAGGTGAACTCAGCCGGGATACTGATGGAGCAACAACTTCTGTCCATCAGGGCAACGATAAATTCTTGGTTTTTATGCCACTATCATAATATGTACACAATAATTATTCCCCGGATGGATTATAACGTGAACTTGGTGCAGTGGAAATGCCACACAAAACGAACGAGCGTACAAATTTCTCGAACTGTGCCGTTGAACTCCCTCAGTTGAGGCCAATGCCAGCCCAAAAGCACTCGAGCGCAACAAAATAGAAAAGAAACAAAAGACTAAGAAGCTGTTGGTTGGAAATTGAGCTACATCAAATACTTGCTTAAAGCAACGAAAATGTCTGTTATTGCTACGGCTACTTGGATCTTGTTGAAGCCAAAGTAAATGTTTGTTACTGCTACGGCTACTCAGGTCTTGTTTCATTCCCTTCTCGTTTTCAGCTTTCTTCCACCCCTTTATCAAGGCGTATGTGTTGCATAGTTATGGGCTGTGTAGCAATGCGCTCATTACATACTCACACACAGACATCGATATAGATGTTGCTATATATATATATATATATATATATATGTGTGTGTGTAGTTCTGAATTATGGAGAGTCTTACTTTATGTTATATGCAAATTAAAAAACAAGGATGGTTTGCTTTTCAATAAATACATGATTATTTTCGACAACCTAGCAATAGAATCTCTGGCTGTCAACGCCAAATGCCAATTGCTTGGTCTTTCATATTTTTGTGAAAACCGGAAATTGCGCTCATGCAATTGCTATTGGCATAAACGGGTGGCGCCTCGTCTATATCCGGGCAGCATTGTATCTTCAAAAAATGTGACTGCAAGTAAAAAAAAAAATAGGAGTGAAATGTCAAAAAATTCCAACTGAGAGAAGCAAGTTCTATGCCCTGACTTTAGACAATAGTGCGTAATTTGCTGAGATGTTAAGTAAAACGTAATAGCTGGGAATTGACAAAGTCGCTTCTGGGAATCTGAATCTGAATCTGGATCCGAACTTGTCGTCCAAATTCCTTTTACGCCCGCCCTGTCAACAGCAATAAAAGTCAATTGTCAGCGTTGTCTGACATTCCTTTTCGTTCGTTGTATTTGTTGTTAATGTTGTTGTTGTTGTTGTTGTTACTTTTTTCGAGCTAGCAGAAATTTTCAGCATTGCATCTGCAGCTGGCTGCGTTCGTCTTGCCTGAACAATTTTCTGGCATGCAACTCTTCACCTGGACTAGCAGCTGCAGCTGAAGACCATGCAACATCCAGCTGTCACTTAACATTTTGTCAAGCGTCAACTGAGCACACTACCACCTACATTGTCCAACACATACGCACACACTCGGCTTAAACAGCTGTGAGGTGTGTGAGACAGATGGCAATAGTGTGGCTGCTCTGCAGAAATCAAAATGCATCATAAAACGGAAATGAAAACAAATGAAAAATGATTTTTACTTATGCGCAAATTGTTCCAGTCCCAAGTCCAGCTCCACTGTCTGTACCAATTTTGCTATAGCTGTGTTTTTGTTGCTGTTGTTGTGGCTGTTGTTGTTGTTGTTGTTGTTGTTGTTGTTGTTGGCTGGACAAATGCTTGTTGAAAACAAATTGCATTTGCGCTTAAAGCGTTGGCAACGTGCCAGCTGTTCTTGCCACACCTTTGGCTGCAGGTCTCATGCGAAAATTGAAGAAGAAAACTACTAGGCAAACCGGATTAGTCATAAGAACGTGGCTAGGAGCGCTTCTTCAGAAAGAAGTATTGAAGCATTATGTGATTTCATTGAAACTGTGTTAAATCTAGTCGATATCTTCGAAGCTGCTGTTGATTCTAAGCACGTTATATACAAGCCTGAAAAGAATACATAAAGAAAAAAAGCTTTTTAGAAAAATTATTCAGATTTTTTTTATGTCTATGACTTCACTTGCTCCTAATATGAGAAGTGCTCTTAAAGATTTCAGCCTATGTATTATTATTTTATCAGCAAGCTATAAATATAAATATATAACATTTAATTTTGAATTTCAAAGCAAGAATCTTAGTAATTGGCACAGTACACTGTTGCACACATGTTTTCAAAAAGTGTTATAGTAGAATTAAATAAACGGCTTAGCCAAATTCTGCGGTTACTCAGATACTTTTTCAATACAGAACACAAAAGACTCACTACATCGAATGGCAGCTGTGATCAAAAGGAAAAAAGGTTAAATAAATTGTTAACCGAACAGAGGCAACAAGCAAACACAAAAGGATGGACTAATTTTTTTTGTGTTTATTTATATGTGTACTTTATTTTTCAGTGGTGAAAATAATCAGGCAACTTAATTGAATCAAGTTGTGACCATGTCGTAGAACGAGAGAGGACACAGTATGAGCGCTGCAACAACAGGAAAACATTGCCAACAACAAGGCGCAAACAAAAATTTGTTAAAAAGGAGTGAAAATGCGCGCAAGAAGGCAAAAAAAAAGAATGTGAAGTGCTAACAAATGGACAAATATAACTGCCAAGTAACCGTTCCATGGAGCGGCGCAGCCGGAGGCGGGGCGGCAAGGTTGGGTTCCGGCTGGTCCCATCAGCGACCCAAGGCAGCTCGACCTTATTTATAAATTAACAGTAACAATTTTTCCCGCCGGACATACACTTAAAAATTTTGCAACCATAAAAGATTAATATAGTATATGGTAAATAGAAATATATATATATATATATTTCGTCTTTGTTTGTTTTTTATTTTTATTCTTTTTTTTTTGCTGCTGGTTGCTGGTTGCGTTGGCGGCAAAAGGAAGCCCGGACAAGGTCCTTTACCGTCGCTTAAGCAAATAATTTCTTTTCTTAGGCAACGCCGAGGCGCCATAGCTTTTATGCTTGCGCTGCTTCACGCCCAATGGACACCGCCCACTGCAGTGGTCCTTGTCGAGGCAGACTCTCATTCTCTTTCTCTTCTTCTAACTCACCATATCCCTATCTGCCTGTCTTCGTTTCGTTCCGTTTCCTGTTGTTCGTTTTGTTTTCAGTTGCCCGCCTTCGCTTGTTTGGCCTGCACTTCTCACGCACTCACTTTTGGGAATTTGCCGAGCACTCTGTCTCAGCTACTCGTTTGCATTTTAAAGACCAAGACTAACTTAAAGCAATTCTGCCAGAAATATGGCTCATGGTATAAAACGAAATAATTCCAAGATCGTTCTGAACAAATAAAGCTTTCTAATCGGTAGATATCTGCCATAGACCCATAAGTACATATGTGGGCTCCAGCTTAGACACGCCGTGGTCTTGATGAATGTGCATCTGTTTGGTTTGCGGGCCGATAAGGTAAAGCGACAATGAGACATGTGTTTAGGTAGGTTCTGTACAGATAAGGAATACCATTACCAGTTGCTTTTATACCAGTTGCTATTATAATTATATATATAAAAATATGAAAGATCTTAAAGTTGTATAAGACACAGATACCGTTTCATGGGTGCAAAACGGTATGAATCGAATTAAAAAAAAAAAATAATAAAAATCCCCCAATCAATAGCTTTAATGAAGCAAATAGTTGGCAAGCTATATGTACTACATACGTCTTAAATAGGAAGCTTTTGAATAGTCAACTTATTTGCTTTATTATTACATGCGTCTTAAATAGGAAGCTTTCGAATAGTCAACTGTTTCAAACAAAAAATTCTGCAAGTTGTTTTACCGTGCAAGAAAAATAGCTGAGTTCACGATTACAATAGCAAACCTGATCTTCAAGTTTCTGTAGTGCCGAAGCTCATCATGCTGATGAGGCGCTTTTTTTGTTGTCAAACACGCAAAAGCTTGGCGCTGATAAGCACACACTTTGTAATTGCTGAACGAGAGAGCGTTGAAAAAGCGCTTAAAAAGAGAGCTTCGTCGAAAATGCGTTCAGTCGATAGTGAGAGATCAAACGAGCAACTATCAGTGCAATATGAAATGTCTAACGCTGTTCTTGGTGGCATTGATAACGTTTGTCGGTCGAGCACCGCAGATTGAGGGCGCAAAGATCTTGGCCACATTTGCATTCCCGGGCCGCTCTCAATACATATTTGCCGAGGCGTACTTGAAGGCGTTGGCAGCACGTGGCCATGAAGTCACCGTGATCAACACCTTTGAAAACAAGCCAGTGCCAAATATGAGATTTATAACGGCACCCAAAATACACGAATATTATGAAAGTAATGGAAAGAATATAATTTAACAGTTTGAATGTACTTAGTAAAGCTCTTTCTCTATTATAGAAATAATGCAACTAATGCTAGGGGAGTCTTCATTTATCGCAACGCAGAAGAACTTTAGTTGGCTACTTGAACTTATCTGCGAGTGCCTATTGGAGACCGATGCTGTGCAGAAGTTGATGAAATCTGGCGAAACGTTCGACTTGGTTATTGCCGAAGTTCTGCACACGGAATCACTGTATGGCTTTGCTCAGCATTTCAATGCTACACTCATGGGCTTCTCTACCTATGGTAATGATTATAACATCGACGAGCTGATGGGCAACATATCGCCGATGGCTTACAATCCGCTTATCAGCTCGCCACGCTCCAATCCCATGAGCTTCGTCGAGCGTCTGGAAAATAATTGGGAAATTTGGGTGGAAAAATTGGTGAATGTGTTTTACCATTATCCCAAGATGGAGAAACAGTACTTAAAATACTTTCCCGAAGCAACTAAATCTCTACCTGAGGTTTTGGACAGTTTTTCCCTAATGTTACTGGGTCAACATTTCACGTTAAGCTACCCTAGACCCTACTTGCCCAACATGATTGAAGTGGGTGGTCTTCACATCTCGCACAAGCCGAAGGCATTACCCGAAGACATCAAACAGTTTATTGAAGCATCCCCCGATGGCGTCATCTACTTTTCATTGGGCTCGAATGTGAAGAGCAAAGATTTGCCTGTGCCAACTCGGGATACTCTCCTCAAAGTTTTTGGTAGCCTCAAGC
This sequence comes from Drosophila anceps, assembly GCA_035045945.1. Classification (NCBI taxonomy): domain Eukaryota; kingdom Metazoa; phylum Arthropoda; class Insecta; order Diptera; family Drosophilidae; genus Drosophila; species Drosophila anceps. The sequence continues at coordinate 22,241,383 of JAWNON010000225.1, read as the reverse complement.
AACGTGTGCTCTGGAAGTTTGAGGATGATCAGCTGCCAGGCAAGCCGGACAACGTGTTCATCAGCAAATGGTTTCCGCAACCTGACATTTTGGCCCATCCCAAAGTAAAACTATTCATTACACACGGTGGCCTGCTGAGTACTATGGAGAGCATCTACTTTGGCAAGCCTGTGCTGGGCTTGCCCGTCTTCTACGATCAGTTTATGAACGTAAAACGTGCTGCTAGCATGGGCTTTGGCCTGAGCTTGGATCTGATGAATCTGAAGCATTCAGAGCTAGAGAAAACGATCAATACCCTTCTAACTTCGCCAAGCTATGCAAAATCTGCTTTAGTGCTCTCAGAGCGTTATCTTGATCAGCCAGAATCGGCTATAGATCGCGCCGTTTGGTGGACTGAGTACTTGACTAGGCACAAGGACCTATCTCACTTGCGTGCCCTCTCGCGGGATATGAGCTTCGTACAGCTATACAGCTTGGACACAATGGGGGTTATTTTAGGCTTGCCCCTAATTGTGTTGTTTGTGGTTTTCAAGTTGACTCGTCGGTTACTACGCGTGGTTTTTGGTGATAAGCGAAAGCGCACTGATAAACTGAAAAAGCATTAAGAACTCAAATATACACTGATACTAGATAAGAGATAAGAGTATTCTGTTTGTATGTCAGCCTAACTAACTGATGCAGATTTTCTACTCTGAGGCTAAACTGTTTTATTGTTTAAGTAAGAAACTGTAAATATAATTATAAATAATTGAATAAATAAATGCTTTGATTATATTGTTCGATATTTAAAATCAGTTTCATTATTGATATCAGTTAAGTGAACTAGAAATGAAATAAAGAAATAAATGTTCGACTTAATTACTTGTTTCTAAAAATATATATAAAGTCCATATAAGCATTGCACAGTTAACATATCGTTCTCACTTAACAAGCAAAATGCCGTAAAATATAAAAAGCTCGTTCAGTTCATTGCTAATGCCGAATACGTAACATTTATTAAATTGACTTTGAGACTGATGAAACTGTTCAATTAAATTAACTCGTTCACAAGGCGGAAACAATATATGAACTTTGTGTAATGCGCGTGTGGCCATAGCTCTGACAGCCACAATGAGAGAGACAGACGCTTAGAATATGAAACTTAAGCGTTAAAGAACAAACAGTGGGGAACAGAAGTACCCGTTTTCGGTTTAGAAACAGCTCAATATAATCAAATATTGATACTTAATTCAAATATATACTATAGTTCTATCGATTAACTTGCACTTTTATCTCCAAGGGAGATTCGTTCTAAAACATAAAGCTCAACTGTATCTGTATCTATCTAATACATAGTTATAGAGTTAGGAAAAAGCTGTGGAAGAGGGATTTTTTAAGACGTACCGACGTATTTATTTTTGTGAACGGGTATAGGTAAATGAAGATTTTATAGCTACGCCGGTCCAGGAATCATACCAAATTGCCAAATGTTTAAGTGAATCAATAATTTGCTTTAATTAAACAAAAGTTGTAGCATTTGTCTTGGTTTTTATTGTGTAAATTTTTTTTTTCAATTCGGGTTGCCAATGCTACAGCTATTCGTGGCTGCTGCCTGGACACGCCCCAAATCTCTGGCATTTTATCAACTTCAACTTGAAACGAAATTCAAATGTTGTGTTCGTATTTTTTCTAACTTCCCTACCCAATTTATGTCTATGTGTGTGTTGCCCCTAACAACTGGGTGCCCCAAAAAACTCGCAGTGGCCACTTTGCACTAAGTACTCACACCGAATTCCGTTTGAAGTTTTGCACTGGCCACACCTGCAGAGCCAGCACACACACACACACACACACACACACACACACACACACACACACACATACGTTCCTGTATATATGTGTACATAGCTCCCGAACCACCTCCTCTGATTTGACTTTCTAGCTACACGTACGCCGCGCCTGGCTTGTAAATTGTATCCGTTTCAGGCACATAAATTGTTGTCAACTTCCGTTGGCTGCGACAACGTCGCCGGCACTGACCACTTCTGCTACTGCTGCCGGATCCTCCTTCCCATAACCTGCTGTCCTCTTGTGTCCAAGCATCCTGCACCCTATGCTCGCATCGCGCGCTTTGACTTGAGTGCCGCTTGCATGGCCTGGGTTTTCTTTTTGTTCAGTCAACTTTTTGGTTTTTTTCTTTTTCTTTTTTTGATTCTTTTTTTTTTTTTTTTTTTGCTCAATGCAGCTTCAGGTTCAGCTTCCAACTCCAACGTAATTGAATTTTTAATCTCGTTTATAGTCAAGTGATCTCTGGCATATACCGACCGTGTACTGCTGCGCATATTTTACGTGCCTGGCGACTGTTAGCTGGGTCGACACTCGGGTCCAGTTTCTGGGCAGGCTTCCAGCAGCGAACGGGCCAAATACACGGCACAAATAAAGTTGCCGGCCGTCATGGCCATGGGCCATGGAGCCACCTTCTATACGAGTTGGCCCCATAATGAGCGCCCATCGTTATGCTAAATAGTTGGCGAAAAGGTAACTTTGCCAACGGGCAGCGGGCAGGTAGCATCGGGTTAATATGCACACTAAATTGCATGCTCAACTTTTCGACTGTTATAAAATATATGTATTTCGTTTGTAATACAATTTGTGTGCGTTGGCTGGGATAGATCCTGAATTGCCTATCCGGCAAATATTTTAATGAACTTGTGCCAGATTATGCTCACGCTGTTAATCGCCAGCCAAGTCCAGGTCTAAGCGCGTAGAAAAATCAGCCCACAACTTAAACTGATTGCAAATTGAGTTTTGCGGTAGCGCATGGCTTCAGTATGCCGTGTCAAAGGCTTGTAAACGATTGCATCATTAACTTGCTTACGTGAGCTGCGACGAGGACGGCAAGGACGAAGGCAACGTTCAATTAAGGCTTAATTATAAGAAGCCGAGAGTCAACCGCGTCGCGTACTTTCTGCCGTGACACAGTTTTGAAGAGGGGTGGGGGACGAGCGGTGGATGCAGTTACTCAATTATTGCAACACAGCCACGCAGCAGGTTAAGCGACTCTTTCGACACGTTCATGATACGCATAATATTTCGAAAGCGACCTCAATTGGTGACATTACTGGCAAAATTCGACTAAGAATTTAGCTGCAATTAATATTTGGGAAAATAGGATCCAAGCCTGGCTACGATAAATGTACGAACAGAGTCTCCAGCGTAGCTATAGGCAAAGCCATATCTACGAAATGTGTTGCATAGAAATAAATTTAGTTAATGTAGTTCATTCATTGGCCTATCTTTTAATTCAAAACCGTATTAAAGGTAATTCGAGCCAAGCAACCGAAAATTAATTTCTATTATTGTTGCTTTCTGATTGAAATATAAACTTACAGCAGGCACTAATTACTTACATACTCACTGAGCAAATAATTCAATACATTTGCCACTTTGAAACAGAATAATCATAAAGCTGTATGAAGCTTATACATATATATATATATATATATATATATATATATATATATATATATATATATATATATATATATATATATATATATATATATATATATATATATATATATATATATATATATATATATATATTATATATATGACACGTTAAATTCCGATATTTTAATTGCTGTAACAACAATACTCACATCATTGTTATCTACTGAATGGTAAACGTTTCATTGAACTGGTCAATGCGTTGCACATAGAGCACAGAGCAGTATGAGAATCATCAAGTCGAGCATTAATTAAATATTAAAATAGTTCGTTGTGTCTTGGCCACAGACACTGGATATCAAACGGGACGGAGGTTAAGTATATGGACACAATTGTATATCAATGGACTCGGCAGACATTTGAGTTTGTGTTTCTATCGGAGTTTGGTTTGTGTTTAGCTTGGCAAATGTTTGATTTTCATTAAAACCACTCAACCGAACTGCTTATCTTAATTATAAGATTTTGCCATAATATTTGCATTAGTTGTAGTCAGGGAGAGTGCATAATGCTTTCATGGAACTGAGTTGAAGTCATGGCTCTGTCTGAAGCCATTTGGCCTAATGCTTCTTCAATGCAAATGTTTGTGGCATTGCTCATACGTTGCTATACGTAACGTACTCAGCATATATTCTACATGTCTGTCCATCTGTCTGTCTGTGTGTGGTTGTGTTGCTTTTGCAAATAGTGTGCAATAAGGACTTGCACGGTCAAGGATTGGGATTTCGCAGCAGCTGCCGTCGTCGTTGTCTGCCGCCAGCTCGCAGCCGACAATTGTGCTAAATTTTTTAACTGCAATAATTATACGGCAATTAGCAAAATGTTCAATAATGCAGCATAGCTATGCCAGGCAGCCGTTACAATTTTTGACTGCACTCGGTAAACTTCTAATTGCCATTAGCGCACTTTACTTTCTCCCAGCTGCCATCATGCACGCCCACTGGGCGGGAAGTGTGAAGTATCTGGTGGGTGGCAGGTGAATTTCAAGCAGCCCGCTTTGCAGCATTGGCGCGTAATTAGACCGCGCTGTTAGCTGCCGCTGCAGCTGCAGCTGCTGGTTGGCTGGTTGGCTGGTTGGCTGGTTCGCTGGTTGGTTGTCTGTAATTTAGTACTAATGGCGCACTTAAAGTGTAGGCAATTATTTTAGACCTATACCTATAGCAACAGCTATGTCTATACCAATGCACAGGTATGTTCCGCTCTCGACACTTAAATCTGCCGCTCGAGTAGTTTCCATAACCATAGTTTCCATAGCCAAAACACAATGCAGGCATCGTCATATCGACAGTATTGGAGCCAAATTCGACATTTCAACAAGCTGTCATCTCCAATGGTTGATTCTCTAAATACCTAACAACCTAGAAAGAAAATAGGCAAAAACAATACAGGAATGTATTATGATATAGTAAGAGAATAGCTTCAGCTTTCATATTTTGAGTTTTTTAAAATAACAATTATCTCAATAGATACCATATATGCGACCAACTGCGATTTTGGGCTTTGAATAAGCCCACTCAACAGAGAAAAACAATAGTGATAAAGCCAGCTTAACAATGGACAGCAGCGAATAAAAAATAAAAACAAACAGAAATCAAACCTTGTTGCTTGTTGTTTAGAATCCCCCAAACTGTCAGTCATATAAATCTTATTGAGCAAAAGTTTGAAATACTAACACTTTCCGTCGCGCATGCAGAAATTGGGGAAATTTGTGCAACAAAGTGTAAGAGGGAGTGTGGATGGGTTTATGGGTGTGTGTGTGTGTGGCCCGCCAACAATCAGTCCATAACTGCGCTTTTATGTGCCAGCTCACTAGAGACTAATGCCGGCGCTATCAGAAATATGCAAAAATCAACTCGGCTGTTGCAAGTGTGGCAAGTGCCGCAAGTGCTGGGCTGCCAAACAACGGAAAGCAAAATGCACTGTCAATTTTTTTTCCTACGACTTTCTTCAACAAAACCGAAAATATAGCAAAACAGCAAATATATATAGACCCGCGTGCAGCAAGCTTTGACAAGTTCAGACGGCTGGGCAGGCTGGGAAACAAAGAGATGTGTGCAGCATGTCTTGATTTGCATAAGCCTGGCTCTGGAGTTAGTCTTTTTTTAGCGTTTTTATGACAGTGACAATCGATAGCCAGATAGAGCCATGCTGCACTTGCTGGTTGGGGAGCCATCAATCAAAATTTCATGTGTTCGATGGCATGCCAGAGCCAAAGCCAGCCCATTCTCCATTCCACGTTGCAGCCGTAAGCTGGACCAGCAATTGTGGGCTTGTTTAATTAAAATTCATGCGTTCGGTATTTATAAGTAAAATTGTTGCTAGTGTCAGTGGGTATTAATAAAATTGATGTCGGATATGTTGACGCTGGCATCCGTGGACATCCAGCTGAGACTAAAACAAAACTTTATTCATTTGACATCAAAGCTATACGTTTTCTTTGTCTATTGCGCTTTGTACACGAAATATTTTCCATAAAAAAATAATTCATATTCTGCATATGCACATTCCACATTATTCCTTTATTATAACAAGCTTTAGTCAGCTGACCACAACTACTATTGTTGAAATTGAATTCCAAAGAAACACTTCTTTAAAGATATGCATATGCATTTGCATTGAAAAGGGGAAATACGTATACTTGACTTTTCCAGTTGTCCACACGTTTTCTTTATCACCTTCTGTGTTAGCGGGGTGCTAATAAATTTGATAGCGAATAGGTTGAGGCCAGCAGCAGTGGACATCCAGCTGAGACTAAAACAAAATTAAATTCATTTCACATTAAAGGTAAAAGTTTTCTTTGTCTTTTTAGCTTTGTAGAATATTATGTGAAATATTTTTCATAAATTTATTTATGCATATGCATATTTGAACAGCTATTGTTTAAATAAAAAACAAGTAAGAAAACTCGAGTCGTGTTGCCCGACTAGGAGATACCCTGAGCTCCAATGATCTGTGTTTTTAAATATACACAGTTGAGTATATATTAGAACAGAAGAAAGTGTAAAGTAATAAAAATTTTTGACAAACACAAAACAAGTTTCCATCTGAGAACGTTGTAGTTGGGCGTAGCCGACTGCAAAAACCTCATTCGCGGCCCAAACGCCATTTTCCGATTGGCCACGTCTCCAAATGGTATATACAGCAACTAAATAGAGGAGGTCAACAGTAATTTAGTCGTTTAATTTTCAATTTCTAGTTCTAAAACTATAAAAGATAAAGTTTTTCTCGATCTGCCACAACTAAATGGACGTAGATATATCCGCCATATCTTTCAAAATTTGGAGCCTCTAGCTGCAAAGCCGTAAGCATTTAAATTGATAATATTAAAACAAAAATAGTTTTCGAACTATTTATTAAAGTCTTTAGCTCTTTTAGGTTGTGCGATTCACGTGTTCACACATACGGTCGCACGGGTGAGACGGACTGACACACAGACAGACGGACAGGGCCAAATCGGCTCAGCTCATCGCCCTGATCGGTAATATACATACTTTATTTGGTCTGCCACGCCTTCTGCAGCCTTAGCTCTAATTTTGTTCAATGTGTCCAGGATATAAAATAGTGTTTACTCTTTCAGTTTGTGTCTATTAATATTATACTGTCACAAAACATATATTTAGATTAAAAATTATAATTTTTTTTTTATTTTTAATCTGACATGTAGAGCTTCAAACAATCGCCTTCTATGAATAGTTCGATATCTGTTACCGCACTTTTAATCCGTATTATATGTCTCATTTATCGTTTATGTTTCCCTAACAATCAGATATGCTTTGTTCTTAATACTTCAATTATCATTTGTAGTAATAACACTTATCTTTAAAATATTCATTTTCCAGTTTATTTTGTGGGACTTTAACTTCTTGTGATCTGTCATTTATGTTTGTTTGTACTTTTTCTTTTTTTTTTGCTATTAATTTTCACGTTTGAACTTGCTTAAAACTTGAGAGTTCAATATATTTTGCTGTCGATTGGGTTCTTTGGTATTGCTTTTATTTTTATTCGCCTTGATGTTGTTGTCGTCGGCGGCACCCAAAGCGCTCATAAATCAAAAATGCTCTTGTTTGCTTACAGCCCACTCTATGCGTGGAATGTGCTAGTGTGTGTGTGTGTGTGTGATGTGTGTATAAATCACAAAGCATGTCCTTTGCCAATACAAACACAATTGAGCATGCATATGCAACAGCAGCGTGTCTCAGTATACGAGAGAGCTAGCAAAAAGCATGGAAAAGAAATTGCGTTAAAAAAATTTGATTAAAAAGTTTGTCGCCAGCCTTCTGTGTGTGTAGACACGCTGCTCTGTAGTATGGCACGTTATGAGTCTATGTGTGTGTGTGTGTGTGAGTGTTTGTATGTATCGATAACTGTCAGTGACACCCGCAGCAGCAGAGTGGAAGGCCAGCAGGCATTGTGCTTATCGATATGGGGCCAATGCCATGTGAGCTATGTTATAAATCTTTCAAAAGTCAAACAGAACGGAGCTTAAATTCAATTTTACAACTGACAGCATAGACAAGGCGCTGGCCATAGGCTCACCTTTACCGCACGTATGAAGCTTGAACATGCTAAATATTTATAATTAAGAGAGTATTACAGGGCTTGTCAGTTGCACAAGCGCTTTTGTTTAACTTTCTTTTGTCGCTCTTTGACTTGTTTGAAATATGTTTGGCCACACTAATTGCCAAGGCGATATCCTTGTGGTTACGTTTCTTTTTTCCACTTTTTTTTTCAATTTGTCCCAAGCTGTTTTGATGTGCGCAACCTGTCGTATGCGCAATTAAAAGTTTAGTCCACTTTTCCATGTAATTGTCATTTGACAGCAGCTGCAGAATGTGAAATGTGTAAAATGTTGGCCCTGTACTCATTTGTGTCAGCTGCAGCTGTAGCCGAAATTAGCCATGTTAGCTTAACGTGACAACCAGTTGGAATTATACGCAGCACCTAACCCTCAGTCGTTAGGCCAGCTGCAGCAAGTTCAAGGTTGTGCAAATATTGCCATGCAAATGGCATTGTGCAAACACCCACACACACACACACACACACATGCAACCACATACACACGAGTCTGTGGCAAATAGTCGTTTGGCGTTAACAAGCATTTTCCTGCTCATATCCCGCAAAGGAAATAGGTTTTCCGTTGCAGTTGTTACAAGAAAAAAAACTACAAACATGGGCTAGAGTGGACAATGGCGCCTTGCCAAAGGAATTAGCCAAATAAAAAAATATAAATAAAGCTACAATCTAAGTGCTAAAGAACTCCTGTAAAATCCTTTAGTAAGCAGCTTTCACACAAAATTGAGTAACAATGGTGACGAAGAAAAGTGTGAACCTTATAGCATGCATTAGGTAATGCATTTTCTGTCAACGAGCGGCTTACGGCATTGACTAGAAACTTAGGAAAGAAACAGGTAAGTCAAAAAGGCGAAACTGAAGGATAATCTATCAGAATGTGACAAAATGCACATAGGTAATAGGCTTGATATACAAAGAGAAGTGTAAGTGGATGAGTATTTAAATGATGGAAGCTATACTGGAGTATGAAAAAGTTATTCAAAAACAAACTGCAGCTCTTTCGACTTCAATTTGTATCAAGTTGCATCCCACAAAAGCTTATAAAGCGATCTATTTATTATTATTTAATAAAAACAAATCTTATTTTAAAACTAGATATGGGCTTTATATAAAAACTTATTATATAGATATTCAATGAAATAAACGGCTGATTGATTTGTGGCTTCATCTTCAGCTGGTTGCCAACATCTTCCGCCAACGAACTGATAGCCATTTAATCAGTTCGTTCATTACCTGACTAGGTTCGCGTTCTTCTGCTTTTCCGCCTTTTCGACTGCCGCTTCGGAGTTTGCATGATGAGGCAAATAAATACGTATGCAAATCCGTAAATCAAGTTGCGAGTCAACTTGGCCCACTGGCAAACAACCTCAATAGCAGCTAGGTGCGTATTTGTCCTTCGTTGTGTGTGCAAATGTCTGCGTGTGTGTGTGAGTATTGTAATTGAAATCGCATCGAGACGTGAAATGAAACGTAAAGTCATCGAATCAATTGAAATGAAAATTAAATTAAATGCATACGCTCATACATTTATTCATACTAGTCTCCCTTTTTCACTCACTATCTCCCTTTCCCTCTCACTCAGTCTTTGTGTGTCTGCGTGTGTGTATGTGTATGTGTATGTGTGTGTGAATGACAGCGCACAGATCTCAATAAACTCGTACACACACTCAGAGCCATTCACAGTGCCTTTCGCCTTCTTACACACACTCATCAACTCAATCTTAATTAAACACAGACACGCATACTGTGTTCTTCGAATGGAAGAAGGAATCGTTTGAATATGACTCACTATGTAATTGATTGGGCGGGCTGAGTGGGTGGTCATGAATGCAAGTTCTCAAAATTTTCCTTTTCCTTTTCAATTGAACATTTTATGAAGCTGTGGTGTGTGCATATAAGGGTCATATTGTTGTATGCTGGTATCAAATCTCTATCTCTCTCTCCCTCTATTACTCACAATTTCTTTTTTATAATAAATAAAAGCCAAACAAAGAAGTTAACAATATATATAAATTATGACCACGACTTCTATGCTTACACTTCAAATTACTTTCAATAAATCGTATAATTATTCTTTGTTATAAAACTCTTACAATTTAATAAACATATTTGTCGAATTGTTTTCTAATGAAATATGCGTCGTATAATTTTTATTTATTATATAAATTATACATTGCAATACTATTGAAATGAAGATTCTTCACTATTTCCTGTATTTTAAAATGTTTGTATTTCTATTATTTATTAAATTTTTTTGATGAATGAATGATTTATGAACAGTTTGGATATTGATTGATTGATTAATTGTTTGTCTTTGATGTGCATGATGATTCGGTTCTTAATTGAGCGTAAAATATGCAGCCAAAAAAGTCAAAAGTGCTTTCAATTATGCTGTCAAATTAAAGAAAATAAAAAAAAAGACTACGCACAAACGACATTTTTAGAAATAGCAAAAGAAATGCAAGGCTCAGTGGGAGAGGTTGACAGGCTTCAGTCAAATGTTGTTTAAATAAAAAGCCGCAGAAACTCAACCGAAATGAATTTTATTAAATTGAAATGAAAGCGATGTCTTTTACTCTCTCTTCGCTTTACTTTATGTGTATATACGATGTGATTTTGTTGCTCTGCCGCACGCTGCGTATTTATTTAGGCAAATGAACGCAAGGACGCAGCCACAAATCAAATTTTGGCTCCACAAAATGCTTCTAGCGAATCCGAATCTGACAGACATTGTGCAGTGCTTTTAGTGATACATATTTAAATTAGCTGCTGTGAGGCGAAAAGAAATCATAAGTGGAAATCTAATAATGAGACCGCAAGTAATGCTGGCTATCAAATCAAATAAGCTCAGCCAATCGTCGCATAAATTTATGACATATGCAGAGGCCAAATGTTGCTAGAGTAGACTCCTATTCTGTCCTGTGCTGGACTGGCTACTTCTGTTCTGTTCTGTTCTGTTCTGTTCTGTTCTGTTCTGTTCTGTTCTCTCCTGTCTTCGTCGCAGTCAGGTAATTCCATTATGGAGCAATCGCATTTCAAATGTGGCCAGCACAACAACAACAACGACGACAACAACAACATGAGCTGAACATTTTATGGCATGTGAAGTATATGCAAAGGCCCTGTCCAGTTTCAGTTGGCAGCGCTTGGAAGAAGAAAAAACTGAAACTAATTTTCCACCTTGCAGCACAATTTAAGCCAATCAACAATCTGGTGCTTTAAATTCAAGCTTGAAATCTTTCGACAAAGTCCCCATAGATGCAGGGCATGTGCATCTGCATTGGCTTACAATTTTCGTCAAGCTCAAGAATTTAAAATTTCTAGTAAATTGTTATTTTCTATTTATTTTATTTGTTTATTTTGAATAATGCCTTACAAATTTTCAGACCAAGAATTTTGTATTTTTCCGCCTAGTTCTGCGTTTAAATTGCTCTCCATCGAAATATTATCCTGTATGCTGAACTACTTAGTAAATTATATTGAGATATTCTTTCTAGGATCTTGATTAATTGAAGTTAACTGTATCGGGCAGTTACAGTTTGATGTTAATTTTAATTAAAATTTGATCAAGCAATCGCCGGTCAGAAATTGGGTTAAAGTTTCATAAGTTTTTGTCAAAATATGAAGCAGCGTTAAACTGATAGTGTTAGGCACGCCTTAGAAAAACCAAGCAAGGGACACGGCAACGTTTTACACTGAAATGTATGAGGAATGAACATTTTGTGGCCACGGCACAAACACATACACATTCACGCACGAGGACATCAATGTCAGGCAGGCAGACGCTGGCAGTGCATGGGAATTGGGAGCTGGGTAGCTGAACGTTGGGAAATGGAAAATGGTAACGCGTAACGTGTAACGGGTAGCTAGTAGCTGGTAGGTGGTAACTGGGAATAGGGGTTGTCAGGAGCTTCGCTGCGTTGGCACCAGTTTTGGCGTTTCCTGCAGTCACTCGACTGATTTAAAATGTTACCGTTATTTATACACGTAGCCAGGCTATATAAACAGCAGGTAGCAGTGGCCCCCTATTCGCTGCTTACACACCCAGTCCCTGATCATGTTAGAGTGTGTATGTACGTGTGTGTGTGTATGTGAGAGCAATTTTTTCACATTTTTCATCGTTTACTGTGGACGTCTGTGCTGTAGCTGCAGCTCGACAGCATCGTGCAAGTGACTGACTGCGACTTGGCAGCAACAACACCGCCAGCAAGTGGAGTAACTGAAACAGCAACAACAACAACAAGAACAACAACAACAAGAACAACAACAACAAGAACAACAACAACAAGAACAATAACAACAAGAACAACAACAACAACGACACTAGCAACACACACAGACGCGCCTTTTGGCGCAACCCTTGCCCCGCCCACCGAGCGCTGTCAAAAGAGATTTTTTCAAATTAACTTTTCATATATTTATGTATGTTTAAATTTGAGCTCAACCTTTTTGTCAGTTAGCAGCTACACATCATCATACAGAAATATGTTCACACATGCATGCTTACATAGCCTTATATACACATAACTTGCATATATTACTTTGTGTATGTGTGCTTAAAGTAGTGTTCGCCCAGCATGTTCTTCAAGTTGTGATTTTCTCTGGTGTAGCCTTCCGGCGCCTGAATGAATGTGTCATAAACGTTTGAGCTGAACAAAAAAAAAAATAACCACAACATCAAATAAATAAACCTGAATACTCGAAATGAAAGAGCTTGCAAGGTGATACCCTATAGACAGGCGGGCTAGATTCACTTGCAGCGAAATTATTTTAGACTAGCATTTATTAGGTGAAAACTGTTACACTGGATGGAGTTGTGTAGAAGTCTACAGCTATTGATTATAAGTGATGGAAAATATCTCTCAAATAGATGGACTATTTGCAATAGCTTATGTAAATTACATTATCATAAAGCTTTAAATATCGTTCTGTGTTACAAATTTATCTGTTCCCAGCAAATATTTCAGGTTACAGGGTATGTTACCAAAAAAAAAAAAAAAAAAGAGTGAAACGTGAGGGAAAAAAACACAAATATTTTAGCATATGGTTGCAGGCTTTTAGTGGAAAATATGTGGGGCAAAGCTAAACTTAAGCTGACATTTGTGCGTTGCGAAAAGTCAACATTGTGTTTTCACCAAATTTTTCAGTTTGCTAGTGTTGGCATTTTTTGCTGTCCCTCATGCATTTTTGAAACGCTTAACAAAATTTGTTCCATAAATATTTGATAATGCGCTTGGCATACGGCAAAAGTTTGGCGTGGATATTTCCTCGAAATTGGTAACTTATAGCAATTAAGAGAATTTATAGCAAAAACTCCAAAAAGCTGCTTTAATTATCTGCCAGCACTGCCAGCATTCAGTTGGAAAGTTGTCACTGAATTTTAGGCTTGGAATGAGGAAGCCTTTAAAAGCAATCTATTCCATTTAAATAGAATAATCAAAAGCTAGCGACATTAACTGGCATTTCAATCAAATCCAAATATATTAGTATTATATAATGTGAACTTGGAGTAGAGCGAAATTTGCATAAGTGTATTTGCATGTATGTAAACAATAAGTCTAGAATAAAGAAGTAGGGTATTTCTGAATAGATTACTCCAACTAAGTATTTGTTGCTTTCATCATGATCATGATTTTTAATAGGCTCCGTAAACTCTCTAGTTGAACTGTTTCTTGGGATCAAAGGGTGCTGGCAAAGGGAAATTTAAGTTGAAATGAAACAATTCTTCACACACTTCAAATAAAATTCATGAAAATAACAAAAGTTAAGATTTCACACATATATTTCTTAAGTTTTTCAGAATGTGCTCCAAGTAAGTAGCTATAAAAATCTCATCAAGAATACGATAATCAGGCGAAACTTTTAGATATCTTAATACTTTTTCGCCGATAAAACGATGCGCCTATATAGCTAATCATAACATATTTGGCCACTCGCACAGCCTCGGTAGGCTCTCAATATTACAAATTGCGCACTACTCCAACGATGGTAAGAGCAAGAAACCTCCTGGGCGCCAACCGGGATCCGGCGGATCAACGGGTAAATTTCAGATGCAAATAGTGAAACCTTTTCAATCAAAGTTAAACTATGATGAGAAAAATATGAAAATGGGCCGTGCTCTCTCTCCACATTTGACTATCTATCGAAAACAATTGACCTCCGTACTGTCTATATTTCTGCGGATGAGTGGAGCTACTCTGGGCCTTGGAATTTGGATAATTGGTTTGACAGCCCTATTGTCCAAAATGGATATCAATGCCATAGCAGAGAAGGTTGAGTCGCTCAATATCGGTGGGGTAATGCTCACGGCACTCAAGTTCATTATAATATTGCCCTTTAGCTATCATGTGATGGCTGGCACACGTCATTTGATCTGGTATCTGAATTTGTTCCTCACCAAGCCAGAGATATATGCAACCGGCTATGTGGCCATAGTATTGTCTCTGCTACTGGCAGCATGTTTGGCTCTAATTAATGTTCGGCCACATCAGACTGAGCCTAAACAAGTCATTCACGACCAGCAGCTGGAGTGTCCACCGGTAGAGGAAGATATCCACTGTAATGAGATACCCGATGCCGTTGACGAATGCGAGGAAACTAATGTCGGTGTGAAATTGGATCAGAAAGAATGTAGGTGTCAAGATTAGAATCGTTAAAAGACACAAACGTCAAGAACCATATTTGAAATCGACACAGCCTTTATCATGAACAAAGGAGCAACAACACATATAGGACTCACAAAATTCACTGAGTTAATAGCTAGTTTACATAGCCTTTTTATCAAATTGTATTATCACGAGCAAATTATTGGTGTCTAGTCTGTTCAAACCATTTGCCTAAGACGCTGATTGTGAATAAATTGCACATATTTATTATTCAATATTCTTCATTTTAATTAAAGCAAACCAAATGTTTACTGTCAACGGAACATTTTACAAAAAAGTTTCTGATTCTAACAGCTTGTCTGTAAAATTTAAATAAAACTAAAAATGAAAAAAGAGCAACCACACACAGGTGAACAAGTATCAAGTTACTGAATTAATTAATACATATTAAAACTAAAACAAACATCAAAAGCTGAAAATAATCAAAATTAATTACAGCATAGGCGTACAAGCATCAAGTTACTGAATTTAAAACACGTTACTTGCCCTTAAGCCCGTCATTAAAGCCAATTTTCAAATCAAAATATCATTTAGTTTAATGAAACAATCGCAAAAATGCGTTTGATCGTATGAGATACCAGAACGTTGTATAACCGTTGCAGTGCATAATCTACAGTTCATTGGACCTGGACATTAGAGTGCTTTCCAGACGAGAGCAAGCAGTCGGCTATGTAGGGAAAGCCATTAAGTTTATTAAGAACCTTTAATTAGTTTATATAGAGCTGCGCAGGAACGAAAAGAAGAACGTGTCTACATTTCATTAATTACAGAGCTGTCAGGGCAACCAGCGGCCGCTTTAAGGCACCGCTTACCTTTTGATGGCCCCAACCCAAAACTGGAAACAATAAAGCCTGAAAATGTTATTGGAGTGAGCCCAGGGTAAAGATGATGGTAGCCACCAGGGCAGGGTAGGTACTCTATGTAGTTGAGAGCAGAGGATTTTGATTGAACACTCGCCTCTTAAGTTCTGACGTTAATCTTTGAAAACAGAGAGCGCGGGCGGTGTCAGTTTTGCTGACACTTCATTATGCGATTTTAATATGAATATATATAAATATATATATACATATATATATATATATATGTGTATGTATGTATATGTATGCATGTATATAGGGCACAACAATGCTGTTAGTCGATAAAATCTCATTTGGCTGCGAAACGTTTGATCTTAATTAGTGTACTTGAATGTTAGCTCATTCAATCGAGTGTCGGCTTTACATCAGCATCAGCATCAGCAACAGCAGCAACGTCAGCATCAGCGAAAATAAGAAAATGTCGCAAATCACCAAGGGGCCTGCCCCTGTAAGATGTGTTTGAGGAGTGGGTAGGCTGCCTTCAACTTCACGCTTGATTGGCAGTTTTGCTTCTTGCTCTGGCACCGATTTTCTCAGATGCGCCCGTTTTTTGTCTAAGCGGATTTCATTCGCATATTAATTGAAGTTTACACAGCGACAAAAGCTGGCCGCTGTGCCTTTAATTAATTTGAGTTCTCCGCGCCTTGCTTATACACAAATTTGCCACAGTGTAGCAGGAAAGTCCGCGTCAAGTTGTCAAACAGGCAGACGCAAACTTTTTAGTGTGAGTCAAATATTTTTCAATTAAAATGGCTGCGCGGCTATTTGCTCAGCACTTTAGCGTTTTGCATAAAAATTTAGTGGTCTCATAGAGGGAGCCCACGTTTCGAAGGTGCCTGGGTCGAAGAAGTAACATGATGAGCATTTGTAGAGACAATACTGCACTGCATCGTCACCCTCTAAGAAGGTAATCAAAGTGTAACTGACTGAAATTGAATTAAAACGAAAAAAAATAAATCGATTAAGTGAGAGAACTCTAGTGCTGTGGAATGGTTAATAGATTTCGCTGTGGGCACACTTGCAGGCAATTAAAAGATATTATCTTTCCAAAGAAACATAGATATAAATCATTTTATTGTTGTTTTGTACGCTCAAGTTAATTGTATTTTGTTAAAAACAAATGATTTTTAAGATATCTATCCTTTAAATTTCAATTCTAGATATAATCTTTATCGTTCTTCAACTTCATTTATATCTTGAGAAACTTTAAGTAAAAAAAAAATAGTTCAGTGTCCGTTAACACATGCAGAAAATATATTGTATATATGAAACACAGCCATCTTCACACACCAAGCAAATATATCTTTTATCAGTTAAGCACTTACACAAATAAAAAAATGGCATACGCCGCGTAATGCACCGAAAAATATATTTAAATCTCTTTCCAGCATACGCTGCCGCCATATGGCTTAATTGCCGTAAACTTTACGCATACATACGTATGCATTTTTAATAAATGGGTGTGGATGTGTATGTGTGTATGTGTGTGTGTGTGTAAGTGAAAGCTTACCTTTAATTTTTTTGAACTCGAAAGTCGACGCTTAACTTTTTGAGTGGCCAACACGAACGGCAACCCGAGCACTGCAGACATACAAAGCGAAAACTAAGCCAAAAACCAAACTCGTCTTCTGCCAACTGTCGATAATTAGCTACAAAAGTTTTAACTTGGCTATTAACACGCATTTGCTGCATAATGGGCCTGTCTGGCATAGAATTTGTGCTTTGGCTCCATGGCTAACCTTTCAGCTTCGCCACGTGGCGCATTAACTCAAATGCCTGGGCAATAAAGCAATGTCTTGACTTTGTCCAAAAACTTTTGCCGCTCGCTTTTGATTGGCTATGGCAGCAACAGTAGCAACATTCTCAGCTTTGGCACAACAATTGCCGCACACTTGACTGGCGTTGAGTGTTCCATAATTAAAGGCGAACAGCAAAAAAAAAAAAACAAAACAAAAAAAAATGCTACAGTAAAGCCTTGAACTCATTCCCTTGCTGCTGCCATTGCTGTTGCCGTTGCCGTTGCCGTTACCGTTGCTGTGGCTGTGGCTATGCCTCCTGTGGCTTTGCCTGCGGCTGCATTGCGTGCGGCGGCTGGCAGTATGGCCAAGTTGCAGCCACAATTGTTGCACGCACAGCCCCAGTCAAGTGGAAAAATGGTTGTAGGCGTGGCCAGCTCTATATATTTGCACAGTCTGCCTCTGTGAACAATTTCATTTCATATTTTTGCCACCAGCTCTAGTTTTGCATGGCCTCTAATTACCTTTTGCCTGGCGTGCAACTTTTTGGCCTGATAATTTCTTAATACTGAACTCCGTTGATTGCACTCCTGCCTTGTAGTAGGAGTTGTACAAAGCCGAGCGCCTTCCAAACTCGAAAGCAGCAGATTCATTAGCTAACTGATTTGGAATTGATAGCAGCAATTGCATATGATTTGAAAAGTTTTTTACTTATGCTCCGTGGCTCAAGTAATAGGCGATGATCTCTGCTCAAATTTAACTTATAGAAATTTGATTTAAGATTATTTAGATTAAAGCGCAACTAAGTTGAAAACTTGCTGCAAGACATTCATTTAAATTATACAATGGGGCGCATAAATTTTAACTTTTCTAGTTTATTTGTTTACAATTTTTATGGTATTCATACATACAATAAATATGTTTGGCCGACATTTGTAAAAGCGCTTTTCCGTCTGCTTCACTTGTCCGTAATAATATACAATCAAATGCTGAAGACTTCCTCTTCCATTTTATGTATTTTTGAAGCAGCTAAAAGTCTTGTGAGCGGCGTTGAAACTACGAATTGTGATTTCATTTCAAGAACTTACAAACGATGTACTTCTCTTAAAGCGGACAACAGTTCACTCGTTTTGCACTTGGGCGAATTCGTTGAAGGACTGTATTGGGCCACTTTGGTCGTGGCTGGAATTGAAGCCCTGCTCATATGTCAATTGAGCTGCTGCAGACATAAATCAATAGTTCTCGTACGGCAATGCCAATTGCAGAAACCACAACATGTCAGTCTTAAAAATGAGCTGCAGCTGCAACAGCAGCTGCTTCCGCTGCCCATTGAGCCAAGTGTCCGTTTCGTCAGCAGCAATCAGGCCCCAGATGGGCCGAAATAAGTAATTGCATTTAAGCCAGAAAAATTGCAGGTAGTTAAACTGCCAGCCCCGACGGCCAGTATCTAATTGAATTTTTCAGTGCTTCGCCCATTTATTAATCCGATTTCAATCGACTTGCGACTCCCAGGTGTAGCATTGCATTTCCCGTCGAATTAATGACATTCATTAGCCACATTTAGATTGCCATCACTGAAACTGAAAATGAAAATGAAAATGAAAGCAGCCCTTTTGCTGGTATTCAACTTCTATTTTGAGAGCCATGGCAAAAAGTAGAACATTTCGTTGACTAACTGCATAGCTCTCCTTGATTTGAGCAGAATTATTTCAGTTATTCAATTCATTTAAATTATTTTTTAATATTGAATGATATTTTTTTAATATGTATTACCAAATTATTCCATTTCATTATTGTTATGTCTGCATATTTTCTAGTTTTAGCTTCATTACTGTGATTTGTATCTCTAATGCAGTTAGGCAATGTCTAAAGGTATATCTGAGGCTCAATCGGAATTACAATGGTAATGCTGGCACCTACAGAGTAGGTTGCCTGCTTCACTCAACACACAGACAAGACTTAGAGCGACAGAAAACTGTCTCTTTCTGTAGTCTCGGCTCGAACCCTCTCCCAACTACACGTTTGATAGCACAAGCTCAGTACTCTAATGTCCAAGTTCAATAGCACAGTTGCACAATATTTGTATGCACTGTAAACTGTTAAGCTAATGATAGAATTTCAATAGAATTCGCATATATTATGTGTTTTTGCCACGCCCATTGTGCTCTGCTATGTCTATAAATTGGGTCAAATTTTTGGGCTTTGGGGTTTTTTTTTTGTCGGGCCGCCTGCCCTTTAATTAGCATGTTTATTTGACTTTGACTGTACGAGTGAGAGAACGTAAAGTTTGCGCCACTCAGAGGCGCAGTAGCCCGGGGCGCACAGGACGCATGTGTAATTTCTGTGCGTATGTGTGATGTGTTGTGTGTGTGTGTGTGTGTGCTTCTGAGTTGAGTGTTGATTAAACAAATTGCAAATGAGTTTGGGCCTTTTTTTGTTGTCGTTTTTGTAGCTGCTGTTGGTCTAAATAAATATACAATGCTTTGGGTAAGACATGCACTTGAATAAACTCTTATAAAACTAAATAAATAAACACGCACACAAACACATTCACAAAAGAAGAAGAAGAACTGTAGTTAAACGCACAAATAAAAGCAAGTGCCGAAGGCAAGGCGTGCCTCCATCTATCTCTATCTCTATCTATATGTATATGTGTGTGCAAATGACAGTGAGTTATTTAAGAAATGCAATTTCAATTAAATATGCAAAATACTCAAAGTCTAATTTAGACAGCCACCCATTTGGGCGAATCGCTTTGACTCGCAGCTACCATTTTGTTACAAAAACTAGCAGCTACAATGCGCAGATACTTAAATATTTATATGAAGAGCAGCAGCAGCAGCAGCAACAGCAGCAGCAGCAGTAGTAGCAGAAACAGCAGCAGCAGCAGCAGCAGCAACTGCAACAAAAGTTTGTAATCAACAATTTGCATATTTGCTTTGGCAGTGGCAAAAACTCTGCCGCCTTCACCTTGCGCTCAGTGCATTTTGTATTTTTTGTTGTGTTTAAATACTCTGTATCAAGAAGAATAAAAAGGGTATATAAAACTAGGACAGCTGATCAATAAATATCAGAGAATATCAAGAGATATGAAATTGTGCATTAAGGCATTTATAGAAAAGGATTCATAGAATGCACATGTGCAAAGCACATTTCCTTAATATATTTTTGAAACAAGCGTATATTAATAAATATATTATATAACTTAGGTATTTGGCTGTAAAGTTAGGCATTTGATGAACATAGTTTCGTGTTTATATGAAAATTTATTTATTTATCTATTTATTTACTAATTTTTTTATTTATTTTTTTATTTATATAATTTGATAATTAATTGTTTTTTTTATATATATTTTTAAAAAGTATTTCTGTTAAAAATGAACTAAGAAGCCCGCATTCATGATATTTTATTTATATGTTTAAGCTTGACTCCTGGATACAAATTGTATTAATCTGAGCAATTTGAAACACATTTGCCAAAGCTCAATCAGTAAAATAATATCTTAATATAAAATTACATTAAAGTATTAAAGAGACAAATGTGAATTAGATGAAAAAATACTATAAAGAAATAAGTAGATATCAGATAACAAGCTGCTACAATTTGATTAATATTAAATTAAAATTTTAAGCCCATTCCTTGCCCGTCGGCCAGACTTATGTATGAGCAGAAATACTTACATGGGATAAACAAACTGAATTCTGACTTCTTTTGCAATAGCAAGACTGTTTGTAAGTCGAAATAGATTATAAGATTTTAGTCGCTTAATACTTCAAAGGGAATTTATGCAACTAAGGAGCATTTTGTTATATTGGAATTATGATACAGATACTAGAGTTAACTTTGAATAAATAAAAATGATTTGTATTTATTACTCATCAATTTTCAGAATTTCAGAATTTCGTTGCATTAATCAACACTTTTAAATTGAGGACGCAGAGTATCACTTAGTCGTGGGTTTTCAACTTAAAATCTAGGGTTTTTTTTTGTTTTTGTGTTCTGCTGAGTCCACAGTTGCACTGTTTTGTTTTTAGTTGTTTTATTTTTGTTATTGTTGTTGCTTTTGTTGTTGCTGCAGCACTTTGCACAGTCGTTGTTTGGCTGCTTTTTGCAGGCTTTTAAGCATTTGGCAAGCATGAAACTTACTTCATTTGCGTTTATGTGATTTTCCGCTCTAATAAATTCAACCAGAGGTGCTTTGGCAGGGTATGCCAAGCCACAATATTTATATATATGCATATGTATATAAATTTGTAAAAAAATAATCATAATTATAGAAAAATTAATACCAAAGTTGATTTACTTTGAGAATTTAAGACGCATGTACCAAACAAGCTGTCAACAGACTTTTCTTTACAATTCTAGGCCAAGTTAACGCCGGCACTAGCAACCATGAACACATTTCACACAAGGCCTGGACCACTAAGCACTTGGTCACTGGCTAGTGCGAGTGTCCAATGCCATCCATTCGATAGCTATTTAGCGTTTGTTGACTGGATAATTATGTGGTGCGTGCGTGATTTATAAGCGGCGGTTGGTCCGCGTACTCTGCCGTCTGAATGCCAGCCAGGATTATGGCGAAAAGACAGGACTTTTCGCATGGTGGCACTGACTTTGCTGCATGTGTTGCAAACTAATTGACTGTCTGTGACGGCGGGCGCAGAGCAAACAGCGCGGCCTCACAGCCTGACACTAAATAAGCAGACTAACAGTGTGTAGGTGCAAATGTGCCACGGTGTGTGGGTACGTACGCCTGTATGTGTTTGTGTATGCGTATGTGTTCGCATCTGTGTGGATGAACAATATTCAATATTGCAGACACAACAGCATGGGCCTCAGTTCGTCGTAGGTGCGCGTGCCTTGAAATTAAATGTCGTTATAAGTAGGCATTTATATACAGCGCAAGGCATTACCCATACACACACACACGCGCACACGCACACACATGCAAACATATATACGCTGCTATATAGCTGCGTATGTGGTACACATTCATTTACCCAGTCGCTTGTCGACAGCCACCTAGTCAGTCGGTCCACCCAGTCACAGTCGGAGTCGCGTTTTGTTTGTGCCCGAAGTTTGTCTTTTGCCACACAAAGCAAATATTGAAAAAGAAATAAAACGCAAGCCAAATAACGCAAAAGAAAATAAAATAGACAAAGATGAGAAAAAATACCAACAGGCATTCAATAAACTTTTTCATTGGAGTTTCTTCTGATTTAATAGCTCTATTACAATTTGTCATGAACAGAAAGTTAGCTAATTAATAAAATCTGCTTTTAAAATTTGCTATAAGCGAAACTCATTTGAAAGACTATGAGATCAATAAGTTGCCATTGGTTAAGAGCTGATAGATATCTTAATAACCATTTTCCATAATATTTATTCAATTTCCTTCAAGTCCTCTTTTAACCTTTAAAAACTTTTCACAGACCTTAGACATAATTTTCAGCACAGCTGCAGCTGCTGCTCTAAGGCATTAAGACAATTTATATGGCACTCTCAAGACTTTAGTTCTTCATTAAGTACAACCCAATTACGTTTTGCAAGCGCATACAAATAAAGCTTAAAGCACACCCTCACACAGATAGATATATACATATAGAGAAGACGCAACACTCATCTAATTATTCTCTCAATTATAAAGCCTCTGAGCTGCGCCCCCTGTCCATCATGCCGTTGCTAAGCGTTTCAAGTATTGTTTTTGTATGTAAGTCAGTTTCTGTGTGTGTTTGTGTGTTCGTATGCCTTAGTGTGTAGATACGCATTGGAATTGCAAACAGGCAGCAGGCAGCATCATTACAAACTGAACTGTAAGCGTTTACAATCGATGGCAGAGCAAATCATTGTCATTACGTGGGCGTAACCGCACGCACACCCAATAAATACACAGACACACACGCACAACACATACACACTGCGGTATAGTTAGGAAGATGTCGATAGCGAGGACACGGGGGCAAGACTAAAGCAATTTCCGCACATGTTTGTGGCCTGGCTGGCAATAAGTTTGTATTTAGTACGAGTATTGGGCGCGTGCACTGCAACAGTAATGAGTTTTAATCATAATTGATTTAGTGCTCTGCCTGCATCGCTGAATCGGAGGCTGGGTGTTGGCAGTCTGTCATCAGTGCTATTCAGAGCAGATCGGAGCTTCCAATTCCAAGACCAATATCCATCACTTAAGCCGCAAACCCGATTTATGCGCTGCAATAAACTTTCGCCAGACAAATTATGCCATCGCGCTCTGCCTTGACGGCTGAGTTCATTTTTCAAAAACTACCTTCCCCCACGAGCATCACCCGAAAATAAACGATGAGAAAAAACGAAAAATCAAAAAAGAAAAAGGAACCCAGTGAATGCGATGCAAAACTTGTGCCGCTTTGCAACTCAACACTCGGTTATTGACTTATAGCCGTGGCTGGCAGTCGGCGAAGAACAAATGGCTTTCGCACAAAACCCAAAAGTTTCCTTTTCCCGTCAAAACCCGCTGCAGAGTAGGCCACGAGTAATGCGGGAATATGCAAATATTTTCAACAGCCCAAAAACTTTTTCACAATTGCAACTTATTCGAGTCTGTTGCCACTTGTCGTCCTCTGCGCTTAACAACAGTTTAAAATCAATTGCATTATTGATATGTCCTAGATGAACTTGCCTGGATTTGTCCATGCATAAGCTAAGGTCTAAGAAAATGACATTTGGCGAGTGGATGCCATAAGCTGGCTATGAAACGAGAAGTAAAGTAAAATTGAAGAGGGATTTGCAATAAGTAAAGTCAACAAAATAAAGTTTATTTGTGTGGAAAACTATTGAGAAGTAATAAACTAACAAAATTGTTAAGTCAGCTTCAAACGTCGAAGATTAAGAAACAAAACATGTAAAGAAGCAAAAAAATAAAGAAAGAAAATTAATATGAATATCGAGTTCTATAATAAAATCATAATGAAATAACAAATAAAGATTAGCAATGAAAAGTTTAGCATAAAAAAAAACAATTAATGTTAAATGTAGATTTAGAAAAGAAAAAATTAAAGAGAAAAAAGGATAAAACTGTCACAAGTTTAGCAGCAATCAGAAGAAGACTGCGAATTGAATTGAAATAAACAAAGCAGGAAAAATACAATAAAAAGGTCTGGAGCTAATTGAAGATGCAAGGAGTGATAGAAACGAACAAGTAAGTGTGTTCTAGTTAAAAGTTGCCGACCAGAAGATGCGCTGAGTACAATGATGAAAAACCACACTCAAACGCACACATTATTATAAATACTATCATAAAATGAATTTACCTTAATCAATTATGTAAACAAATGTGTTGCTCAAGGAAAAGAGCCGATTAATCGCTATTAAGTTTTGAACGCTGACTTTTATTACCACATCAAATATGCAATACTTTAATATCGAATTAGCCTCAGCATTAATAAAATATCATTTTGTAGAACTTAAAAAGCTTCAGCGGTAATCATTGTAATGAATTGGATCCTTATCAAACAAGCCAATTTCCAGTCAGAGTCTTCAGTAACTCAAATCGTCAAATCGGATGAAAAGATTTGTATTCGCTTTGCCATGCAGCGAAGGGTTAGTTATATAAATAACTTTTGTTGAATCAATTGAGGAGGTAAGTTAGCAATTAAAGTCTGTCGCGATTATATGTTGCACAATCGAAACGTTTATATATACAGGCAAATAGACTGACAGACAGAAGGACGGAACGGAACGATGAACACATATACATAGGCAAAGGGCTAAATCAATTAAGTTGTTGTTTTTGATCAGTAATTAACTTTGCAATAAAACCAATATGATTATCGCCTTTTTTATTCGTTAAACTATGCATTCAGTATTAAGAAAACTACAAACAACCTAATTCAGAAATCAGATTTGATAACTCCAACAAGAACACAAAATAAAGTACCGCTCGATATCAATTGCAAAGTTTGAAGACGAAAATAATTGGCTTGGTTGCAGTTGAATGGGAACAAGTCAAGAATTGACAAAACGCAAGCAATTCATTTGCCAGCTGCGGATGCACTGATTGGCCATTTAGTTATGCGACGTCAGAAAGATAAGCAACAAGCAAGTTTTTTAAACCCAATATCTCCTGATTTCCAAATTTTCAATCCACAAAGGTTAAAAAAGGAATTGGTTTTCGTATGACAAAAAAAATTTAAACTAAGCTAAAGTATAGTATAATGAGTAGCTCTCGATATTGATTGCTAAGTCATGAATTTGCAGTTCGAATATAATTGGCGTGGCTTTAAGCTGTATGGGAACAAGTCAGGTGTGGAGCAAAGACAAGCAATTCGTTTGCCAGCTGCAGATGCACTGATTGGTCATTTAGCTATGCGATGTCAGAAATATAAGCAACAAGTAACAAGCAATGCTTACAAAACCCATTTATCCTGATTTTCATATTTCAATCGGACAAGGATATGAAAGCAATTGAATTCAGTATGAAACAGGTAAGGAATCCCTAGTTGCAGGGTGCTCGACTAAGAGACGCTCGACTAAGAGACGAGTAATTTACATATTATGTATCTATGCACAGATACACATATACTAAATACATACTCAAAAATATTCTTCAATGCATCATGAATGTTTTCAGCATAAGATTCTATTGTAGTAAACATTTATTATTTTCAAGAATTTTGTAAAATTAAGAGCCGGTTTCCAAATTATAACAAAAATCAAAACTATAGAAAATATACATTTATGAAACTAAAAACAAAATTAGGCTCTAGTTTCAATATTATTTAATAGCTGAAATTAGATTAAAACGATTATTTAAAGCAAACTTAAACTGCGTGTGATATATAGGGAGTTGCTAAAAAATTGCAAGTCTCCAGCTCTTTTAAGTTCTGAGACAGACAGACGGACAGACTACGTTGACACAGCTCCTCATCTTGATCGCGTATATATATTATGCACTATGGGGTTTGCCACGTCTCCTTATGCCCATTACATATATTATAACAAAGCCATTATACCCCGATTTCCAATTTTCAAGCGGAATAGGGTAAAAAAAAATACAAACTACTCAACTCCTTAGTGTAGAAGAAAATGACTTGGTGCAATCAGAAATGTCATTTAGTTACTCTCAAAAGAACAGAAAATAAGGTAGCTCTTTATATTGGTTGCTTAGTTTGATGGACATGAATGCCACAAACCAAACTTACAGCTCGAATATAATTGGTGTGGCTTCAAGCTGAATGGAAACAAGTCAGGTGTGGAGGAAAGACAAGCAATTCATTTGCCAGCTGCAGATGCACTGATTGGCCATTTAGTTATGCAACGTCATAAAGATAAGCAACTTGCTGTGGTCCTCTTGGGCTTGGTGTGGTCTGCTCTGTTCTTGACTGGTGTGGTACGTCATTCATTAGCAGTGGGAAAGTGTTTAGCTGTCAGCTGTGCTGTCGCTTGTGCTTTGCACTGAGATGTCCTTCGCTTAGTTAGTGCAGTATGCAAATTGCTTTGCCTTAACTGGAGCTGGAGCAGGAGCTGGATTTCACTGGCTCGAAGGCTCGGGGTCACACAATCTTGGCTAAGCTTAAGTCTTGGCTTTGGCTTTGTTTGTTTAATAAATTTTGCCCGGGCAAAGACAATTTCAAATTCTTCCAGCAATTGGCAAACAGCAGCTGCAGCTGCAGCAGCAGCAGTAGCAGCCACAGCCATAGCTCGAGGCCCCTGACCAGCAATTGCCAGCTGCTGCTGTAACTACAATAGTAACAGTAACAGTAACATCACCAGCTAAGGATCCGGTACCGTTCTAAGGACAAAGGAAACCAATTAACAGACGCCATTGTTTCACTTGGTAATTCAACCAAATTGCATAGCGCTGCTGCAGCAGTTGCTATTGCCGTTGCCGTTGCCGTTGCCGTTGCAGTTGCAGTGCATAAGCAAATGCGCATCAGTTCCCTGGAGTTCAGGAGTTGAGCTGTTTTATTGCCACAAAATGTTCAACATGAATATGGTGTAAGGCTGCTTGTAACGGCGGCCCAAAGGGCAGCATTCGACCGTTGTTCCTGTGTTCGGCTATTGTAGTTGCTTAAAGGTAAACAACAGCTCAACGGCTCAAAAGATGGCAAGCTAGCTAACTAGCTGGCTGGCAGGCTGACTGACCTGACGGTGCCACAGGAAATAAAAGCGTATTACTTGGAAGTGCAATAATACACAATAATATTGTACGATGAGAGTAAACCTCACTTGATTTTCTCACATCATTTTCAAAACCACTTTCCTGAATTTATTTAACGTTGGGCAAAACAGATATGAAAAGCTCAGAGATTATTTCTAGCTTAACTCTATTTCACACAGCTTTTACAACCAGAGAAAGACTTCTTCATTGAAATATTAGGTGGTAAATATCTGAAAATTATACAAATAATACAATGGTTGGTCTTTTCTACGTAGAACGATTTAATACAATTGGTTGGGTGATATATACCGAACTGCAATACAACTTTTGCGTAAGTATGGGATAATAATGGAAAATCTCAACACACTTAAGTAAGTATAATACTTATTTAATATGGCATTCCATGCCATCTATCATGTACCTTCAATTCCAGATTGAAATTAAGATTTCTCGATAGCCCATCATTTGAAGGCTATCAAATAGCTGTCAAATTCAAACACCTCGTTACGATTTGCGCTCAGCGCGCCCACGCACAAAAGCTCGTTGCTATGAGCACCCGCAACGTGGCCAGTTAGTCAAGTTGCTAATCAGCAGCTGCTGAATGGCACGGAGCAGTTTGGGCACGACTGCTGCACAAATTAGCTATGGACCAGCTGCGGTGCGGGTCAGCACATAGCCCACTGCATATGCCGCCAGAGACACAATTTCAAAAGCGAAACTTTTGTTCTCTTTCGTATTTGGTTTTTTTTTTTTTTTTGACAACGAGCAGTCGCAGCCTGGCAACAACTGGCAACGGGGCAACTTTTCATTAGAATTGGCTCTAACAAATGTGCCCAGCTGGCCGCCCGCTACATGCCCCACACACCTGGTTACAAGTGGCAAACGGCTAGTGCAACCTGCCCGAAGTGGAGCTCCGAAAAACATTTTCATTGGTTTCTTTGGTCGAGCGTCGCTTGGTTGCTGGCGTCGCATTTGGAGCGCGTCGAAAATGCATTTACATCGCGGTTGACGGCGTCGTCAGTGATCGCAAGCGTTTCCGAGGCTATTTCATTACCTGTGTCTGCATGTGTATGGCAGTGAGAGTTGAGTGGGAGTGAGTGTGTTTGTGTGTGTGCGTGAGTGTGTATTCATGCTTCGGCCTGTTTGCTTGGATAAACGATGTAATCCAATTGAAATGGAACTTTTCACATTTAACAGCACACATGCGGACGACGACGAACAGAGCAAGGCCTGAACTGTTGGAGGTGATATCCCAACTCCGGTCCTATAATGAAAACTTAAATCATCGCACTTTGGACATTATACTTACCATGCCCATGTTGTATAAGCTGTGCTCTGTTTAATCAAAACCTTATAAAAGTTACAGTACTTGAAAATTTATATAACAAACCAATTAAAGCAATAACAAATTTACAACAAATAACAAATTATGTCTCCTGCTGAAATATCAAAAAATTAAGAGGTGCACTTTAAGCCAAATAATGAAAGCAAGCAAATCAAAAGATTTTGCTTTGTCTTCTTAGGTACTTAAAATAGCTTTTAAGAAGAAAGCAATATGTATGATGCAAGACTGAAGTCATGATATGTTATTTAGCTCAGCGGATAGCAATAAGTTGTCTTGCCTTGCCGCATTTCGCATTTCGCATCTCGTTCGATTGTAAGCTCTTCTGGATTTCAAGGAATAAGTTCATTGGGTGGCAGCACCTGCTGTCATAATACGCATAATACCCATCTTGGAGATAGTGCATGGAAAATGCAATTGAGCCAGCTGCTCAGACTTGCTTTTTCCACCCACTACTACTCCCTTGCTCACACTTTCTTGCTAGCTGTCTCTGTGCGAACTGCAAAGTGTTTTCGTTTCGTTTCATTTTCGTGGTCCGTTGCGTGCCAAATCCATGAGCGTGCAATGGCCGCAAAAACTTGTACTCGGACAGAATGACCGGGACGAGCTGCGTCAACCTTTAGTAGCCTTTTGATGACTTTTCGCCGCCGACGACGAACAGTATGATAGCGTTGGTTGTTGCTGTTGCTGTTGTATTTGTTGTTGTAGTAGTCGCACGCCCCATTGTTCTTGTTGGTGTCGTTGATGGGCGTTCAAATGAAAACTTTTCCAATTATTGCGGTGAGCCTGGAGAGAAAAGTGACCAAAAGAAAGCAGCAAAAAAAAAGAACAGAGAAAGATGTAAAGAACAAGTAAAAAGGAATGAGAATAAAAGAATCCGTGGCAGACAAACAACTAAATGAGCATCAAATCGAACTCGTGCGGCGCATAATGAGCGTTCGGGTTTTTGTGTGGGCTTGGTTCGATTCACAGGCAACACCCAGGTCATTAATCTAATTTGTGGGCACCCCAGATACCAGCTATCAGCTACCAGATACAAGCGACCAGCTAACAGGCAGCGAAATTTTAAATGGATGCCGGACTGCAAGGTGTAAGTACATCGATCAAATTATTTTTGCACCCGCCGCCTGTTAATGATGATGATACCTACTAACTGTCCATTGGCAAACGCACAACAAAGCAACAACAATGCAGTACATTGGCAATGACACGTTAAGCTGCACCCCCCGAAAACAGCATGAGATTGCAATGGATAGACACGGCCAGGCCGTAACAATGGCTTATGCCATGGCGCTAATGCGAGCCGGAAGTGACGCCACATTGTTTTTAGAGCTTTTGTAATTTAGTGGCTCTGCTGCGATGACAATGAGATTGTCGCCAGTCAAAAAGGAATGTATATACGCGTACAGCACTACTCTGTGATTAGATCTTACAACTTCAAATTCTTCACGTTTTTCCATCAGAAATTGATGAACAATTGTCGTCATCACCGTCATTGACCGCCAACACTTTCTGTTTATATAAAAGTTTAATTAAACTTTATGCTCGAGCGTGTTGGACTGCAGCCAGTTTGCTTCTCTCTCTCTCTCTCTCTCGTTCTCTGTCTCTCATGTGCCGATTAATTACAAGTCTTTGCTCTTTTGCAAAGTTTAATTAGTTTCGCTTTTAATTGACAGCTGAAAAACTTCAGTCAGGCTGGCATTTGATATGTGTCCTATGTGTGTGTGTGTGCGACCTTATTTTTGTTAGCGTAAAATTCTGTCTTAAAACATATGAAATAAAAAAAAAGCTTTTTTTTATTTTTCTAACAACTAAAGATAGGCAATATGTAAGTACTTAATATTTATTCAGATGTTTGCCCAAAAATGAAACATTTACCTCTTGTCGTTAACTTCTATGGGTAGATGGATTAGACCTGTAATGCCGTGTGATACTTGCACGTAAAATTTAATTCAGATAATTGGTGCAAAATTATATAAAAATATTCATATGTTACATCCCAATTATACGAAGCTACCTTGACACAGAAATAACATACAAAATCAGACTAGCCAACTTTATATTAGACCATCAAAATAACCCAACGCAACCAATATAAAATATGATACATAATTTTATAAGATACTAAAACACATAAATTTATTTATTGATAGAACAGATTGGGAAACTGTCTAGTTGAGATCATCAAGAGGTCCCTTTTTTTTTAAATTTTCACAAAAGATAAGCGATATTGCAAGATAAAGTTTGCATCCCAACGAAACAATGGAATATAAAAAAAAACGATTTAGATTTACAAAAGAATTATTCTTTGGTTGAACTCAATAGTAATTGAGTAAGAGCTGGGCCTTATATACAACATCAGAATATGATTGACATTGAAGTGTGTCACTCAATGCGTAATCAATGTTGAAAGCCATTTAATTAAAAATAAAATGACTGTAAATAAATCAAAGTGCTCTAGCCATGGATGTCCGACTACGTCAGGTCACGCCTATCGTGAATTCCAATTTTAAGATTGTCCATTTGGCAGTTAAACTTCGAATATTTAAAATCTATGTACTTTAACTCTCGCTAAGCGCAATACAGTAAAAAAGTCAATGAAACACGCGTTATTTGCACTTTATCTTAATTGTGCTGTACTGAGAAAAAGAGGAAAGATGAGCTGCGGAGTGAACACTCATTGACTGCCTGAGTCAGATTGAGCTGGTCTATCGTTAGTGAGACGACTGAGGGTGTAGTGCGAATAACGGTATTTTGCTGGCAGTCGTTACTGTTTCTTGTTGCGTAAGTCAACAGTCGCAATGTTGTGTTAATGTTGGCTATATGTTTTCCCAGTGTGTTCCTGCGACTGTCCTGTGGCTCTATCTCTGCGCAACATGGCTGTATGTATATACATGTGAGTGTGTGTTTGTAAATGTGCTGTCATTTGTTGACCAAATAAGTACATGGTAAGCAATTTGTATTTGTTTTAGTTCTGCAAAGCCGACCCACAGTGGAGCGTTGAAAGTCGAAAGTCGAAAGTCGAGAATCGAGACTCGACACGCACCGTTGCCGAAAAACCAAAGGACTAAACTAATTTCATATTAAAACATCGTTTTGCATGCAGGAACAGCAGTCAGCAGCCAGCAGTTAGCAGTCAGCAGTCAGCAGTCGGTGAGGAGCAACCATCGAAGAGCTGCTCCTGCTCCTTTCCAAAACATTCTGCACTTACGGGCTCTAATGAATTTGATGCCCAAAAATTCTTCAGCCCTGGCTTCGGGGCAGTTATTGTCATGTGTGTGCGCGTGTGTATGAGAGCACACATAATTGTCAAACTCATTCTGTACAGCTGTCAGCCCGTGGGCGGCCAGGCTAAGCTTTGGCTTTGCGTCGCCCTATGTGGTTTGGTGTGGTGCGTGCCATTGCAATTAACATTTATGGCATTTCTCTTCGTTTTTCTCTCTTTTTCTGTTGGCAATGGACTAAGGCGTCGTTCCGCTCACTGCTTAAAGCAAATCAAAGTCACATCGCTCGGTAATCCAATGAGCTGGTATTTCATTTTTTCGAGCGCCTGCTGATAAATCACATATACATATATATTTATATACACAAATAGACAGTTAAAGTGAATTACAGATGAGTGGGGCTCGGCTGCTTGGCTGCTCGCCTGCCCGGCGATGCGCAACCACAAAAAAAGGGGACACAGCAGAAAATGCTGAAAAACCGAATTATCGACAGAAATTTTTGTGCTCATTATTGAAGCCAAAAAGGGCGGCACATAAATTTGATGCGCTGTCCTTTTTAGCCCAGCACCAGGAAATTGTCGGCCACACAATTTGGGCTTCGCTCAAGCGCGCCTAATCAAAAGATAAATTCCCAAAGACATATACTTAATGCTCGGATTAAGCATGGGTAGTTACAGTATGAAATATTTTCAAATAAATAATCTATTAAAGGCGCATTGATGAGAGCGCTCAAGGCTTCAAAGAATCATTTTTAGATATATTTAATATTCTTTATATATATATATATATATATATATATATATATATATATATATATATATATATATATATATATATATATATATATATATATATATATATATATATATATATATATATATATATATATATGTATATTCTATATATATATATAGAACATTTTTTATAATTTTCTTTTATTGCATATTTGCTCAAATGAATATTGATTTTCGACTGCAAACTTTTAAGATTATGGAATCTGTAACCAAAAATATCACGTAGAACGCCAATGATGACTACTTATAAAGTCAACTGGGGGTCAACTATAGAATTTATGCGTTCTGTGCGCTACCATCCGGATTTCCTTTGACTCGCCTTTACTTCGTTGTAATTCAGCTTGATTTGAACTTACGCCTTGATTTGGATTTTCTTATTTCTTATTTTTGCTTTTCGTATATATTTTATTTTATTCGACCGCCTGTGCTGTGGTCGCGACTGGTGTCTGCCTTATGGGTCACGCCCACTTTCCAACTGGGCACGCATCATTATTATGCGATGCACAGTTATGTGCCTGACCCAAAAATATGTAAAAAGGCCGCGTAAAAATCCTTTTTGACTTGGCCAAATCGCCCAATCGTCCTGCCAACTGTCTTCCCTTCACTTCATATAAAATTCAACTTTTGTGCTGAATTTTTGAGTCCATCTGGGCGTCTGTGTGTATGTGTGTGTGTGTGTGTGTGTGTGTGTGTGTCTGTGTGAGTGTGAATTTTATGCTGCCTGATGTCAACGTAAGGCACGCCCCGGCAGCGGCTCAATTTCGCTTTATGTTAATTTAAACATGTGCCGCTCTGCGCATAAAATATGAACGCCAGAGCCGCCACCGTCTCTGCCCACGCCTCTGTAGTTGAGAGTCCTTCTTCTGTTAGCAAGCTGACCGCTGCCTTTGCTCCTGCTGCTCCTGCTGCTCCTGCTATTTGTTCTTCTAGTTTTTTGGGTCAACCAAGTTTGTAGTATGTGGCAAGATTTTCGTTTTTACTTTTACTTTTACTTCCTCTGCCTCTCCCCTCGGCCCTCGGCCCTCTGACCAACTCTTTGCTCTTTGCTCTCGGATGCTCTTTGCGTCTGGCCACATGTGTAGCAACTGATTTTTTGTTACGCTCCTTTTCTTCGTAATGTGCGTTGGGTTATGCTTTCATGTATGTTTTGCTGATTTCTTGTTGACTTCAATGTAGCTACTACATGCACGCCATTCCCCTCAACCAGTCGCTTGTTTGTCCTACACAAGTCGCCCAAAAGCATAAACAAATACGTGTATATAATTCTGCACATACACTTATGCATATCCACATACACACACACACACACACACATATATATATATATATATATATAAATAAATATGCGTAAATACGCAGAAAATGCTGAGACTCATCTGTATTTGTTGGCCGAAGTGATTTAATAGCTCCCACTTTATATTTTCATACTTGCCACAAGAGGACTTTAAACTGCTGAGCTTTTTGGTTTCGTACTGGGCTTAAGACTGACTAATCGGATCTTATTTGATTTCAAATCTTTTTTTCTATCCATTCTAACTAAATTTTTCTGAAGATAACGACATTTGAAGTGAAAACAAATAGCGATAGTGATAATATATGAATATTTTTGTTTTGAATTTGTCATATATATATACATATTCTGTATCTATATCTGCATTTGCAATTCACAGTGTTTGCATTGAAGTTTAGTTTAAAGCGAAATACTAATTGCTTTGTCAAACTTTCATAGTTCGTCAAATATCAATTAACCTTAAAATAAAACTGAAAATCATAAATTTTTGAAATTATTTGTAACCCGAATTCGTAGAACATTTTCAATTCGCCTCGAGCCGACGTCAGTCAAAAACAAACGAAAGAAAAAATACCAAACAGCAACCCAATTTCTCTTTCATTTGTCAGTTAAATATGAGATTAGTGCTTGCACGCATAGCACAACAAGAGCAACAACAACACAAACTCACTCTTCTTCCATCTTACTTGTTGTGAAATTATGTTTGGCTACATGATTTTCTGTTGCTTCTTGCTTGATTTGGTTTTTTTTTTTCTCATTTTTGGGTTTCACATAAGCAACAAAATTTTCATTTTTCATTCGTTTTTTCCCTTTTTTTTCAGCTAGGGATCACATTTGTTGCTCAAATGTTTCTGCCATTCAAATAAATTGAAATGTATGCGTGGTCGTGCACACATGGATGTGTGGGAGTGTGTATTTTGGTCAGGCTTTCCTTTTTATCTTATAATCATTTTAATTAGAAGCCAACTTTTTTTCAGAGCGATCTCTGCAAATGGTAGATTTTAATTAAATTGTTTGCTCAAATCAAAAAACTGCCAAAGGAAAATTGACGGCCGCTTTTGCTATTTTAGTTTTGGCACATTTGTCAATTTAATGGCTTTAAAACTTATTTCTCCTGTTCCTAAGCTGCCAACTTTTCAAGTACATTTATCTATGCAACTGCAACTGTCATAAATCTCGAAATTATCCCAAGTTAAGTGAAGAATTATCAATTTGATGGCTTTATAAATGCCATCATTTGAGCAGCCTCGTTGAAAATGCGCTCAGTGAACGTCATTTACATATACGAAGCCTTACAAGCGCATCTGTAGTATGTGCACTTATTGCGCCAAAGTGTTTTGGTAAACCTTATGCAGCTATTTAATTATGGTCTGTTTCTCTCTCTCTTTCTCTCTCTCTCTCTCTATGTCTGTCTGTGGTGCGATTGGCTTATACGCATTGCCATAGTCTCATTTGTTACACAATGCAACTGACGTGCGCAACAGAAACAACAAATCGCCCAAAACAATGAATTGGATTTAATTTATTTGCATATCACAATAACAACAGTAAAATATGCCGTAACAACAAATGTGTGTGTGCCCAAAAAACTGTCAATATTTCAAGTATTTACGACATAGCTCAGAAAATTATTACTACTGACAAAATGTGTTACATTCCTTAAGGTGCGTAAAGGTAAATAACAGTGATAGCTCAGAGAATGCGGAAAATTGAAAGATTTATAAAACAAATTAAAATACAAATTTTTAGAACAATCAATATTATCTATACCAAGAGTCTTTAATCTAAACAGCTGAAACTCACATTGCCTGTCTGAATTTCCTTAAAAGAAATTTGTATAAACGTTATAAATACTAAATACTAAACTTTCATTAAATTCTCTCTCTGAAGGCTGTGCAACTGTCAATCGAATAGACAAACGACAAATCGAGAAACACAAGGAAATGCAATGGATAAAACTACGAATGTTGTTTGCAATTATCCTGTTGGTGGATTGATAGAGCTAATGAACAAACCGAAGCGTTTGCTATTTATAAGGAGCTTTGTTGCTTTCAAATTAATCGATTTAATTGAAAACTGAACAATGAGAGCGATAGTCAAGGCAAAAGTTTTGATTGGGCCAAACTTATTTTTAGTTTGTTTACAATTGAAATTCACAGACAGGTGCAAGTGGAAGGGACTCGAAGGCACTGGAAACAATCAGCTGCAAGTTATTTTGCTGCAAGTATCTGTATCTCTCTTTCTCTCTCTCTCTCTCTCTCTCTCCTCTGTGTCTGATTGATGCCGGAGCAGCTGAAGCTGGCTCTGTTATTGCTACGTATTGCTACCTAAAGTAACCAGACCCGAAGCGCTGAAAATGCACAAAATGCTGCACATTGGAGATAATTGAGTGGATTGCATAGTCGCTCCCGGGCAAGCGGAGCGCGAAGCTCTGGCATTCACTACCCGTTCAAAAGGTGGCTACCTACTAAATGTAAATAACTAACAATGCCTCTGGCTCTCAAGAAGGTTCCATTGCTGTCGTTTTGCAAATAGTTGTTGCCAGCAAGTGAAAAGCAAATACATTTAGTTTTGAGTGCAAATCGAGTTTGAATTCGCTTAAAGCTGCTAAAGATACCGGCAGCCAGAGAAAGAGAGACAGACAGAGTTAGAGAGACAGACAAAGAGAGACAGAGAGAGAGATACAGAGAGAGAAGAGAGAGAGAAGAGAGAGAGAAGAGAGAAGAGAGAGAGAGAGAGAGAGAGAGAGATAGAGAAAGAGAGAGAAGAGAGAAGAAAAAGAAAAGAGTGAGAGAATTGATCAACTGCTTTGATATTTAACTGCAAATTGAGGCTGTTGTCAGAACTTGTCTTACATATTAGCTAAAGCCTTAATTAAAAAGAATTCATTGAGGCTATGATGCAGTTATCCTTTGGCATATATACATATATGTCAGCTGTCTACAACCAATGTCAGGTAGCGTAATATGTTCTTCGGGCTTCTCTTCTCTCTAATAATAATTTTTTCAATGTGTATCTTGTTATTCTCGTTCACTTCAGCTCTTTTATTTTGCTCTGCGCTTGCAGCTACAAATTCAATTAAATATGCAGTAATCGTGCAGTTGAGCTGCCTTCCTGCTGACAAGTTGTTGCGACAAATCGCAAAGTTGCGTCTAAAGTCGGCAAACAGAGCTAATTTCATATGCCTTGCAGCCTGTTTTAACTGCATCTGCAGCAACAGCAGCAGCAGCAGCAGCAGGGGGGAAATGGCAGCCGCGGGAACTGCTTTTCAACTTATGACAGGGAAAATAATGTGGGCGAAACAATGAATTATGCACTTGGTAATAAGTTTGGCGATGCGAAATTGGAGCGACGTGGCTGCCAGAGAGAGAAACAGCATGATATAGAGAATGAGAGCGAGGAAGAGAAAACCGACAGCCATAACCAAAACCAGCCAGCAAATCACTCATAAATGGCAAGCGGAACATATGGCCAGTGGGCCAAAATATTTAGCCGTTAAGCTCGCGGCTCGCCCGCTCGCCTTTCTCTCAAACCCCAATGTGGGGCTTAGAAAGTTTTGGCGGTGGCAATTTGCAAATAGAAGCAGCAGACAACAACAAATTTAGTGCCATTTAATGTTGCGAATTGCGTGCGTGGCTCATAATAATTCATAAGCAACATTTTGCAATGGCAGCGGGTGTGCGCATGGGTCTGTATGTATGCAGCACATTATGAATTTCACAATCAACGCGTTAAGTTGAAAGTAATGCATCAAAATTGTATGCAGCCAGCCAACGAAAGCAGCAGCACAGACAACAGACAACAGCAGCAGCAACAACAACAACACAATTTGGAAGCAACTCCAAAAGTCTGCTGTAAATAAAAAGGAAACTGACACAGATGGAGTAGAGCGCAAGAGGCAAGACTGTATTCACAAGAGAAACTTAGTGGCAGCGTAAGTCAAATTTTGATCTTTGGTAGTAAGTAGTTAAAGTGGCTAACAGAAACATAACGCATACGCAGAGCTGCACGTTTTAGTGCTATTTTCAAGCTATTCCCAATATAATTCACATCTTCAGTACGATGAAATGAGAGACTCTCTTGGCTACCTGTTATAACTGCATTAGTTGCTGGCAGGCGCATATTCAGTTTGCATTATAATTTATATTGGATTCAATTTACTCATTCCAAAAGAGAAATTCAATATAGCTATTAATAAAACAGCTGAACCAAATATTAGAAGAATTCCACAAACAAATCTGACAGTAAAGGCACCCCTACTGCGAGTGCCAACTAATAAAATATGTTTGCATTTGCTTTTCGGAATTTGTGAGACAAAAGTCAAAAGGAATGCAAAATATATATATATTTATATAATAAAGAAGTAGTTTTTTGGCGAAAGTCAAAGTGTAATTAATAAATCCATTGTATTGTGTGCTTGGATTGTTGGGAGACTACCTGTGCGCCCTGTGGATGCCCGTGGTACCCTGTGGCTGCAATAAAATGAGAGAAATTTGCATACTCTGCTTGCAGGCGCTTCATGCATCAGATGTGTTATGAATTTCAATGCAATTTCAGCTACAACAAAAAGAAAAATATAATAACAAAAAATGAAAAAAAAAAAAAAAAAACAAACAATGAACAGCGCTGACGATGGCGTATTGAATGCGTTTTTTTCCGCACTGCAAAAGTTGCAATGGCAGCAGCAACTGAAACAACAACAACAACTACTCCAATATTTGTGCGAGTGTATTGGTGTGATTCTGTGCGTGTGTGTGGGTGCGGGGCGACATTGAGTTCTTGACGCTGTCGCTGACATTTTACATTACATAAACGTATTTATGCAAATGCGCTCTGAACTTTGCTTCCCACGAGTTGTTCTTGTTGTCGTTGTTGTTGTGATTTTTGCCCACTAACTGACTGGCTGAATGACTCGCCGCCACTCGCTGTTTTGGGGCAACTCTGGTCTGTCGTTGTTGTTGCTACTTTCGTTTTTTTTTCTGCTTGTTGATGCGCCATATTTGCATGCATTTTAAATGACTCGGATATCAATTTTGACATATCACTTGACAGCTTAAAAAGGTTTATGTATTTATACAA
The DNA here is from genome assembly GCA_035045945.1 of Drosophila anceps. NCBI lineage: Eukaryota > Metazoa > Arthropoda > Insecta > Diptera > Drosophilidae > Drosophila > Drosophila anceps. The sequence continues at coordinate 22,202,201 of JAWNON010000225.1, read as the reverse complement.
ACGAACAGGCGATACATGTATGCCTGTCTGTGTATCGGTGTGGGTTTGTGTTGGAGATGGGATCAGAACGATGCGACATCAACAGAAAGACAGAGACATGGATAGGTAGCTTAAACTACATTGAGAGCTGATAAACAAACGTATAGCTGAATTACCATACCCTGTAAACATACAATTAACAGGAATGGATCAAATAAGTGCTTGAATAATTTAATTATTAGCCTTTATTAAAAAGAACAGTCTGGTAATATAATTATTTATCACCTCAAAAGACAGAACGCTTGTAAACAAATAACCAATTTATAACCTGCATGGGCTTTTTAATTACAAATTTATATTCATATGTTTGCCTTTAATTACACTCTATAGGGTATTTTATAGCTAAGCATTTGTTTATACTTTTCGCAAAAATCTCACTTGCGTTTATTTATTTGTTATATGCTCGGAAATAAAAGGTGCGTTCTTTAAATTTATTGCTTCATTAAAGCTTAATACCTGGAGGCATGTGTACATATGCGTGTCTGTGGGAGTATATGTGAATTTGTGTTTGTGCGTGTGTGTGTGTGTTTGAATATCAGGTTAAATATTAACGAGCTGGACTCTCATTGCTGCCATTGTTTTGCATATCGCTGTTTATAGTTATTTTTCTCGTTATTTTGCCGCTTATTTGATTTTATTGGTGTATTTGGTGTTGCTGAAGTTGTCGTTGCTGTGCAGCTTAAAACGCTAAACAATTCGATCCAAACACAATTCAACCTAGCCCGCAAAAGAGAAATTCAATTATTGAATAAATATACGTATACATATAATAAATATACATATAGACAGTAGATACAGCTTGTCTGTAATCGTGTGTGCAGGTGTGGCTACTATTGTTATCGACTTTATTGTTGTTGTTGCTGCTGCGCGGCTTATTGTAACAAATTGTTATTTAAATATTTTGAAGCCCCTTAGTATTGTATAAAATGGCAATTGAATTATGCAAAGTGCCAGCGGATTGTAAAATTTTATTGTAAAGTTAATTGCATTATGCATCAGGCGAAAGAGAGAGAACGAGAGAGAGAGAGAGAGAGAGAGAGAGAGAAAGAGAGAGAGAGGGAAGCAACCAATAGACAGAATTAGCGGGAGGCAGAGAGCGTAGCCGATTTGCATGATGAATGCGTGTTAATGCATGAAATCTGATAAATATTTAGATTATTTAATTTTTATTGCATTATTTGGCATGAAAACGATTTGTAAACTTTTCTGTTTAATTAAGGATATTATTAAAATTATTTTTAGAGTAAATTGCTATCGTAATGTACGCTTAAAGTGCCAAAGAGAAAAGTGAACCGGTCAGTCAAAACCGGAGCTCAACTCCAATCCAAGCCTCTGTCAGTGGCCAAAACCCAAAGTAAATAATTAAATTTGCTGCGTAAATAAAAGTTCAAGTAGCCGAGTTGGCAGAGCTCAAATGTCCGCTGCTCAACTGCGTGTCTGCTCATCCTGACAGCCGACAACAGGAACAACAGCACTCGAACCGATTGTCTACTATGTCAAAGGCCTGGCTGCCTGGTCCTTGGCTTCCACAGCCACGCCCCATTTGCCCATTTGGCCATTTGGCCATTTGCCCATGCTACCTCTCATGTTGTGCTCGTCGCCTGCCGCCGGGTAGTTGCTTTCGTTTGGTATTCAGTGAAATTGCTTTTATTAGCGTATAAATCAACAGTACAAAAATCGCAGCATACTTTCCACCGCCATCTCCATTGCCATCTGTGCGCCCACCCGCCATGGCTCGCGGACTGTTTAAATTAAATTTATGCGTCATTTCAAGTTGTTTACAAGTTGGCAGCACTTCAGCGCAACAGCAGTCAACTTAATGCAATTGCTGCGGGCCATAAAGGCGGGCTAAAACAGTGCGAATGCAGGCTATACAGAGTACAATGCATGGACAAAGGCAACAGCGCTCAAAGACTATCCGGCAAAGACAGTCAATTTTGGTATGGTCCAAGTCACGGTGCGACGGCCGTATTATGTGCTGAACATAATAATAAAACTATAAATTAAATTAACTCATAAAAATTCCGTGTGCATAAAAGCGAGGAACAGTCCGAATAATAACTTTGTTGTTGCAGCAGCAGCAGCAGCAGCAGCAGAGAAGGGCTATCTATCTATTCTATGCTAGCCTGTGTCCGAAACTGCCCACCAGAGACCATTCCATTTCATTTTCGGCCAGCCGCGCCCCTCACTCCGGCGACTCCTTTATGGGCATACATATAGGCGCTTTGGCTTGTAAGTAGCATGTAAGTCAGCTCAGAGAGCACATGATTTAAATTCTTGTGAGCACGCCAAATGGACAGTGGAAATGGGCAAAACAGTGGGACACTCGGGCAGTTGCTTTATATATATATATATATATATATATATATATATATATATATATATATATATATATATATGGTATGTATATAAAGCGTAAGCGTGCATATTTGATTTGATTTCATTGCCAGCCACGCCCCACAGCGCAGCAATGAGAACGCGATGTGCCTGTAAATATTTATTAATGCCGTGAAAGTTTTTTTGTCGGGCTTAAGTAGATGCGATTTGTTGCTGGGGCCCGATGGCTGGATGGCTGGATGGTTGGAAAGCTGCCCTGATTTTTATGGCAATTCGAATGAAAAACCAATCAATAAAAGGGAAAAGACCTCTACTGTGCATAACAGTTCAACATTATTTTTATTGACTCCAGAATAACTCTGTCCACTTTAAGTTGCCTTTGTGCCTATAGAAAGATAATGTAATACCAGGCAAGTCCTAACAAACATGGCGTTATCCCTGTAAGCTTTGACTTCAGTTAGCAGTTTTTACATCGGCTTTTAAGCCTGTTTCAAAAGTTAAGCTATTGGGCCTGCAGTACCTCTGAACGGCCCTAAGTTTTATAAATATGTTTTAAGTGCTTGCGCATGCCAATCCTTGAGTATTTTTCCAGTTCTTTAATCAGTAAGCGTTTCAATAGAATACGACCTTTAAGCTCGTTTATTTCCAGTTGATAATTTATAAATTTTGTCTTCTGTTTTGTAATGCGTTTCTTTTGCTTGTCGAAATTGCGATCCTTGGAATGGTTTGATTTGCGTAAGATGCCATATTCAAGCCACGGATCGAACATTGATAAAAAAAAACCTAAAATAAATTTAATACAGTTTTGATTTGAAAATCAACGCCCGGGGAGGTGATGATGTTCAAAAATTTAATAATTTTGCACAGCTCTTAACAGTGGGCGACAACAATAACGACAACAAAGCCAAAGCCAAAGCCAGGACCAGAGCCAGTGCCACTGATGATGACGTTTAAAGCAATTACACGAGACCAAATGAAAGCTGCAGCAACCACCCGCGGCCACTTCTAGCCCCGCGCTCTTGTAACAACATTGTGCATACAAATGCAAATTGCTCGCCGGCATACGTTGCGTATACGTAACGCCAAATGCCAGATCCAAGAGGGCCAACAGCAGCATACAACAACAGCAAAAACAATAGCGAAACATTTTCGCATTGCGTGAACAAAATAGTTTTGTGTTGCGGTTGTTTTTAGTGGCTCAGCCGTGGGTCGCGGGTGGCTGCAACAACTGAACGACAACTGGAACAGCAACAGCAACAGCAACAACAACGTTGGCAATTACAGCAAAGTAGTCGCACTCCAAGGCAAGGCCACCATCAGCAGCACCACAAGCCACGACAGTCGACTACTCGACTGTGCCATAACTGCGAGAACTCCGCGAGTTGTACTTTCTTATGCGCGCTTAACAAATGCATAACACTCGTGAATGGAAACAAAAACTGGGCTTATGCGAACTGCAACTACTCTCACAGTGAACATAGATAATATTAATAGAAAAGACTTTCAAAAAGTTTGCATGTATAGATGTAAATCAAGAGGTCTTTGTACATTAATAGAACATTCGATATCGTTTGGAAATTTAATAAGAACAGAATTGGCTGTGGTCTACGAAAATTTCACAGGCAATTATATGAATATAATGAGTGAAAATAATTAAATGAATTGCTGGCTTGAGATACTGTTTTAGAATAATCAATGCTTAATTCTTATATAGCTTGATGAAAGGTATCAGAGTTAACGAAAATAAAGGATGAATTACCTTTATTATATATAAAATGAAGTATTTTACTGTAATTCTGGTTAAGTATTACATATTTACATTGAGTTTATAAAATATATAAAAATTTAAGTATATAACTTTATAGCTATCAGCCTTTGCCTAACCAGAAAAGCCAGACTTTGAACTGTGTCGTGCTTAGACGCCCTGATTGTTGGCACTATGCAAAATGGTTGGGATTGCGTTTTGCATACGGAACATTTAGTGACACACTTTAGTTGGGGGAATGCAGTGAAATGCAGGTGCTAATCGAAAGATGTTGTCGCGCTAAAAGCAACAATAGCCAGAATGGCAACAACAGTGCCAAGAGCTATATATGTATAAAGAAAATACAATTTGGTGCGCTCTGAGAGTCCATTAGCTTGCAATGCCACGCATCAAATCATAATCATTTCAAACTAAACCGAAATTGACTTGCACAATATGCGCAGTGGAAAAAGAAAACAGAAGTATGCAACCGTGACATACCCTGTAAATGCGCTAAGACAATTAAATAAATTTAAATAATTTAGATTTCTAAAAATCAAAATTAGTTATTTATATTTTATTTGTCTAATGGATAACTTGCTTTCAGGCATGCCTTTAGCTTCACAGTGCCAGGGTATGTGTAGCAGGCCACCAGCTTCAGTTCGTTATCGCATATAAATAAGCTGGCGTAATAATAGAAGCAGTCAGAACAGCGACCCCGTCTCTGTGTGCTCGTCGCTCAAATTCGAATTCCATTTGTGTGCATTTCAGTTTCTGTTTAAATCAAGAGCCGTAATATATATATAAATATAGGTATATATATCTCTCCTGCCTATCCTTTTTGGTGGCTGTTGTGTGGTCTTGACAATCATTCAGGCTGACAGGATGTGCGCTTCAGTGAGCTGATTGTGAGTCGAAAAGGCTAACAAAATACAAATACCAATACATGTGGCCACATAGCCATGGCCTATGTCTCGACCATCTATGGAGCCAGCGTCGTCTCGGGTCAGCGCCAGCAGCTCCGGTTGCCTTTCGTATGCCTGCAGCTTGAGGACACTTCTGCTAATTGAATTTATGCCACGGCGCCGAGTTGACAACTTCCTGCGACAGGCCGTACAGACACCGGACAAGAAACAACAGCTAACAGCCAACAGCCAACAGCCAACAGCCACCAGCCACCAGCCACCAGCCGAGAGCTAGCAACAGTTGGAAACGTGTTAATTGAAGAGCAACAACAAATTATAGACCACACGCAGTGCCTGCCTTGCCACTTCCGGGCCGCTCATTAAGCATATGTCTATGTGGCAGAAACAAGGTGTAAATACGTTTCGTTCTTTAATATTTTTTTATGCCCGCCAAAGCGCGAATAAAAAAGAAGCAGCAAAAGCCGCTGCCACAAGAACATCTTTAGCGAATCCTTTTCTTAGTACTCTCTGGCAGCGTCTAGCGCGTAACCTTTTGCTACTCGTTGCTGTCCTTGTTTGTGTATTCTTGTATATGCTGTCTGCCATGACAATTTAAATGCCTGTTGTCTGCCTGGGCGTGTACGACGGGGGCGTATCTGCCACTGGTAAGTAATAGCTGCCATTTGCTGTCAGACTGCGGTCGCCAGTCTCCGACGGCCTTGCTCTCTTAATAAACCATCTCTCTGCCACAGACACGCATACGTACATGCGTCAGCATATTTAAAACTTCCTTGAAATTCATGTAATTACAAATATACCTTAGTTTGTAGGGGAACAGGCTTTAGTTGATTGCCCGCCAAGTGCCAGGAGCTTAGTATCTAGGCAACGTAAATAAGCATACGAACTGTAAATATAGCTTTCATCGAACTATACAAACAGCAGCAATGTGCGAAACTAAAGCTTCTTTTCTCAAGCCATCAAAGAGAGGCCAATGAAACTTTCCAGCGAATATCAATTCATGGCACTCTACAGAAAAGCTGTTGCCACGAGCATTCGGGACTAAAAGCTGGACAATTTAATTATTTGAAAGAGCTTTATAACACACTATACATATATTCACAATTATAGTACTGCATATATAATATGAACACATTAACGGACTTGCACAAGATTAAAAATGAAATAGATTGTCGATTCTGATTTTCCATATGGAATACTGCAATTTCCCATTCATAATAAACTATTTTTTCTATCTTTGAGTTTTCCTGATAGACATTTCCAAAACAAAACCATTTATAAATACAGCAAATTTAGCATATAGAAAGCAGCCTAAGAATGTTGCCTAACGACCACACTGAAGCGCTTTAACTACCCATAAATAGTCGAATGCACCCAAAAATTGATGAAGTGCCGCCTGCTCATTTGTAAGCCTCGGAATAGTGCAGGATTTTTGCCAATTAGGTCGCAGCACTAAAATGCAACGGGCCAAATGCCAAAGCCCCATAATTCACCATTGCCCCAGACCAGCTGGGGAATGGGATGAGGGTCGACTGGCACGGTCCGCTCTCTCTAACACAATCGCAGCTAATAATAAATTAATTGTGCAATTGCATTTCGGGGTTATTGGGCAATTGATTACTTTTGGCGCCGCGTTGCGGGCTTGCACTTATAATTTATGGATGATGGCGCTACTAAGTCCGTTCCACACCCCTGACTGGCTGCCCCTTGCGAATCCAATCAGTGCGCGCTGCTTCAACTTGCCGCGTTACCAATTTTCGTCATATCTTTGCAAGGCGGGGGCGTCCCGTAGGTTTCGCCAGCTAACCCACTAATTAAAACTAAGTGGCGGGCGTTGAAAAACGCGTTCCAACCTCTATTAACCCAGCAACGCCCAATTACACTTTCGCTTAATTTTTTAGCTCCTCGTGCCGGTCGGTGTCAGCGCCAGCCCTTGGCGCCCATACGAAATTTGACATTTTGACAGCGCGGCAAGTTTACAAGCGCCAGCAACAACCAACAACCAACAAGAACAACAACAGCAACAACAACGGGCAACAGCACGCATTACGCATACGCCGCATTGGGGCGTCCGGATTCTAATTTGTTTACGGGCATTAGGCCAAAATTGTAACTACGTTCCCCTTCCAGAAAACACTAAAACTGAGGTGAGATGTGTGTATGTGGCTGTGTGTGTGTGTCTTAGGTACGAGTCGCTTTTAAAATAGAAACAAACCCCTGTTAGAGCCGTTGGCAGTGCGACACTTTAAGAGTTTATTAGGAACACCTTTTGCCTGTTTAAAATAGGTTCAGTTTGCCGATGTTGGTCATTTAGATGTGTGTGCCAGTTTGTGTGACTGCCGACACCATAGAACACTAACATCTATGCAATTAGCAAGGGATTTTTGCTGAAAGTGAATCAATTTGATGTAGGTAGCAGAACTATAGCAGAAATAAAAATATTATGACAGTCAATTGTCAAAGTTAATAACTAAAAGGTTTCTTTAGATCTGCTGAGGCAGTTTAACAAGCTGAGCTGACTGATCAACATCACGAATGAGTTTAAAATTAGAAGACTTATCGTAATGCTTAAAACTTTCTATGATCGCACTTAACTCACAAATTACTATTATCAAATAATTTGTTTATTAATTTTAGGCTTGACTTGACTTTTGAACAACTTGAAGATTGTGCGGCACAGGCGTAATTCTCCTAGTCATGTTGCTGTCAATGCTTGAAATGAAAATATTATTTTTGCTGTCATGTGTTTAGCTTTTACAACTAGTATTTAAGACTCTTACACATTCACACACACGCACACGCGCTCACACACTACCTTACAACAGCTAAGTATGCACGCTGTCACCTTGTGCGTTTGTATTCTGACAAATGGCGCACGTTTTACATATGTATACTTGCCCCATGCTACTGGCAACCCTAACTTATTCTAGTGCTCGCAACACCTTTTCTCCCCGATATTCGCCTCACTTTCTCTGCTCTATCCCGTTGTGTAAATGTAACATAAAATGCCGCAAACGTGTGCGTGGCAAATTTGTAAAGTACAAAATTTATGCGTAATGTGAGGGCGTCACCCTAGCACCCTACACTTCGCCACCACCTGCCACCCCTCTGAATAGGCATGCCCACTGCGGAAAGTTGCGGCTGTGGCTTACAAGTTTGAAGAGGCTTGGCAACACGGACGAGGCCGTCGGCAGCAAAGTGCCAAAAAGTTGCAGTCAACGACAGCCCAAAAATATAACTGTCTAGCCTCAGCATGTGTGTGAGTGCGTATACGTGTGACTGTGTGTGTGTGTGTGCGTTTAATTTTCTCGCTAAACTAAAATATTTTTGGTGGCAGCAGCCAACAGCGAATACTTTTTTCTTTCGCGTTTCATGCAAATATTTGGCTCTATGGCAACCAAATGGTGGCAAAAGGTTACCAAAATAACTTCATACGCGCCGCGTGAACGCAACAAAAGCTATACAAATACACACGTACACGCACGCACTCTCACACACACACACACTCATAGAGCTGTGTGCGTGAATTTGGATTTTGGTGAAATTCATTAAAGTTTATGTTTGCGTATGTTTCAACAGTTTTACAGCGACCCGCCCTCACATATACCCACACAGCTAAGTATGTGTGTGTGTATGATAGAGACAGATAACAACAAGCAGTAAAACAACACTGTCGATTTCTGACTTTCGGGGCCTGCCTTTTTACGCTTAATGTGTTAAAACTAATTTAAATTTATTTCATTCGTGTAAATTTGCCAAGATGCTGTGGCAGGCACAAACACATTTTTCGGGTCTATCTCTAATGTTTGCCAAGCCCCCAACCCCTTGGCGCTGTTCTTCTACTAGCTCTGTGCTACGGCCGTAGACTCAGCGTTCAAGGGGTTAATAAATAAATTACGTATACGTGCACATAAATTGTTGTTTGGGCCAAAAGTTCATGCTGCATAAAGCAACAAAAACAAATTCGGGTCAGGGGTAAATTAAGAGAGCGAGCACACGCAGAGCTTTGAGTGGGTGGCCTTCTGATTGTCAGCTATTTGTGTGCTGAATGTGCCGTTAAATTAGCCAAATTACGATGAGATAGAAATTCTTGGCTTATTTGCCAAGTTTGCGGCGGCGCCGAAAAGTATGCATCGAATTTTTCAATGTGTCACTTTTGCTTGTACACAGCTAAACGCCCACGCTCAGCCACGCCCAATACTTTCGTTTCATTCTCGTTTAGTTATTGTACTTCGGCCCAGCAACATATTTAATTTACGGCCAGACCACATAATAACAAATAACCAGACATAACAAATACTCTAGCTTCGCAAAAAAGCAAAGCAAACAATTCGGCTGTAAGGATATTGTATGTGAGCTACACTTGATTCAGGCTACTTTGTGAGTTGGGTATTGTTTTGGCTTACTGTGTTAATTTAAAATTGTATTAACTATGTTCAGGTAAAGCAGAGGACCACTTTAAAGTTGGGATATGTTGCGTTTAAACTCTTTGCAATTATTTTTCATTTTATTATGCATTGTGTAAGCACAGCTTTATAAATATATAATGAAAGAATATTTAATTATTTAGTTTCCTCCATAAATATTTATTTTGTATTTTATTATGTTTCCATTCTCTTATTTTATCCACTTTAATCCAGACTATTCGTAATATTAAACTTTTTTTTTGGTGTAACGTGCAGGACGCACGAAATGCGCACTCAAATGCTAAACTATGCAAATAAAGCATTGAAATTTCAGTTGCGTTGGCAATTTAATTAAATATGAGGTAAATACATTTGCCTGCTACCGCTACCATAAAGAGGACATGCACAAAAATTGCATGCGACAGAGAGCGGCACGACAGCGGGCAACAAGCTGTGGGTGGCTCAAACAAGCGAGGCAAACAGACAAACTAGTTAAAGTGTGTATAAATATGGGGCCAGGAGCGGTGAGGAGGCAGCTGGTTTGTTTGTCGGGCCAGCCGCAGGCAATGGCAAAGCCAAAGGCAGCAGCGAGTCAAGTGCCAAACAGAGGCAAATCCAATGCGAAATGCTTCAAATGGGGGCGTGACCCCAAATGACACAGACAGTTAAGTGAAAGCGTTGAGCGTTGACACGCAATACACCAGCAGCAGCTACAACAGCAGCAACAACAATAATAACAACTGTTAAGCAATAACAAGATACAGTTAAGCCTGCCATGTTTTTTGGCCAGGCCGACTTCTGTTTCACATTTAATTTCATTTGGCAACTTTGTCGTGCGTCTGTTTCTTTTTTTTTTTTTTTTTTTTTGCTTTTGTTTTAAATCGAATTGTACAAATTGCAAATTGTAAACATGCAATAAATTAAACAACTTGCAAATTAAATGAAATTTTATATCCACACACACACACGCAGACACACACATGTGAATGAATGGAATGCTGAGGCTGAAGGCATTGCAGATTTCCAGCTCTGCTAATGAAATTTATGTAAATTATTACAGACCTCCGAAGTGGGCGTAGCCGTGTCGCAACTGTAGGCTTAAAGAGGAGATACTGCTAGTGGGTTCGATTGGGGTGGGGGTAAGAGCAACGTGTGCATCTGGTGCGCAGTTTGTTGCCCCCAGCGAGAAGACGCATTAAAACTAATGCTGATGCGACGTCTGAGAGAGCGCTAGATGAGGCTAGGCAAAAAACAAAGTGCGGGAGAGAAAGAGAAAGAGAGAGAGAGAAGAATGCCGAAAGTTCGGCAGTGTGAGTGACAAACAGTCTTAGACAGGAGCTTATGGACAAGTCCATAAGGCCGCCCGTTAACACCTTGTAGCAGCCACGTCCACGATGCCTAATGCCAAAGCTCAGAGCCATTGCCACAAACTGTGTCAGCAAAGCAATTTTTATACCCAGCAATAAGCGAATGGTCGATGTCGATGCGTATGAACGACTAAAGAAAGCTAATAGGGCTGAGTTTGCAAGACTCAAATAAATCTGCAATTTGTTTATTCAAATAACAGTTTTATATTTCTAAGCGTTATTTAGCTTAAACTTAAAGTAGAGTCAAAATTAAATAAAATTTAAATTGATCTCCTGACTTGAAGTCTTTTCTCAACATAGGGTATACGTTAGTCCATCACAACTGCTGGTCGTCACATTTTTACTTGTTGTTGTATGTGCTACCGCCAAAGATACTACAACCTTCTACAAGTACAGCAAATCCCAGGCACACACTGCCATGGCATCGGTCTACAGTTGAGGTCTTCGGTTCGAGACTGTCCCAGGGGGCTATGAGAGGGCGCGCACGACTGTCTGATATGTAAGACAGTGTGGGTGTATGTGTGAGTGTGTGCGTGTGTTTGTGCTATGTAAACGTGTTTTTTGACAGTAATAGTTTGTAATATAAATTCACACCAGCACGCCAATGCCAAACGCGACGCAGTGGGGCTCCACCCAACCACCCAGTTACACTTACACTCACATACACATACACATACATATACATACACACACACACACACATAGAGACAACAAAGTATTTTGGTACGTGTAACAAAAAAGCCATTTAAGCATTTTGAGGTTGGCTACGCCGCCAGCGACAGCAATGCCAGCTGCGACGAGCTGTGCTGCTGTTGCCTTTCTTGGCTTACCTTTGGGCCGGATGGCGGGATGTGGGCGTGTGTTTGGTTTTACGAGTATAACCTCACAATTTTATAGCGCACACTCCATGTGAGCAGCAAGTGTGTGTGCGTGTATGAGTGTGTGCTATATCCCTGATCCCTTTTAATATATACCCGAGTGTGTGTTACCTTTTGAGCCAAACTTTTTTATGGCTTTAATGCCGCACAAAACAATTTTATATAAATTAAACTAATAGAGCGAAAGTGTTGCCCAACCATATATATACACATATATGAACCACCTTTATGACACGGCGCATCGCCCAGCTTCCAACAACACAGATGGACTCGCAATTTATTCCATTTGCTGCATAATTGAAAATTTCTTTTCCAAGCGTCTGGCCGCAAGCTTATCGCATAATTTTTTGCAAGTGATTGCCTTTCGCAGGACGAGAACGAAGCGGACCCGGCTGCTATATGTGAGCGAATGGCAACGGTCGACGTTTTTGGGCTGCGGCTCCATTGTTGATGATGCACATTTCATGTTAATGCAATTAAGTTTTAATTGTTGAATTGTTGATCTTAACGCATGATTTCATATTTATGCGCATTACTGCGAATCGCTCGACCAGCCAATGTCGTCTCTCATTCTGTTGATGTTGTTGTTTTTGTTGCTGTGACTGTTGGACACATCGTTGTCATTGTAATTGCGCGTCGATAAACATTGCAGTTAAATGTCGCATTTATTGTAATTGCATAATTTTGTTGTAATCATTTTTAATATGCACGCATCTGTGTCTTCTTTTGTTTGCTTTAATCAACTTGATTAAAGTCACTGACACGAATTTGTGAATGCCTTTTATGTTACCCAATATTTATTTTATTATTGTTGTACGTCTTTTGTTTAAAAAAATATATATATGTTTAAAAAACGATTCAGACAAATTGTCAGAGAATCGGTGATTTATGGCCGAGTATTAATTGGCAATTATTGCTTAAAGTCTTAAGCGCAAAAATACATATTATTTTAATTACTTTTTTTAAATTCAATACTCGTATTAAAATTGAATATCAAAACTAATTTACGTATAACTAAAATTTTACAATTTTCAATAATATAAAGCAGCAAAAATAATAATTAAATAAAAATTTATTTCATTTTGCAGCTTATGAATTCAACTACTACCACAATTTCTATAATTGTGTCTAAAACTGAGCCTGGAACAGGCAACAGGCAACAGTTTTCATCCTCAACTGATTTGTGCAATTACAGCCAAGTTTCTTTCCAATAACTGATTTCATTTTTAATTATACATAAGTCTCGGACTTATTTGAGCTTAGGATTCCTCTTTGATGCACACAGCTAGCTCATCATGCACATTGCAATTAACAAAGTTTATTGAAGAACTGTTGCAAAATTCTATATTTTCTGTTGCTACATTTACAGTTAATATTTTTGACTGGAATTTGCCATAAAACAAGCATTTTTAATAAAAAAAAAACTTTCTGCACATACGCACGTCATACACAAGAAACTGGTGACTGTAACAAGTTTTCTCACACAACCGCAAAATGATTTTGTGTACTTGTTAGCTGGCAACCTGGGTGCCTGACTGCCTAGCTCCCTGACAACCTACCCACACGCTTGTATTTTTTTTTCTTTTTTGTATATTTTTTTTGTTTTTGTGGCCTTCTTTGCTGCTGCCTGCCACATGCAGCAAAGTCAAAGTTTTCAATCACATGTCAAGCGTTGACTTGACTCGGGTGCGAGGCACGTCGCCTGTTGGCTTTTTCGACAGTTGTCGCACATGGCTCATAAATGTAGCTGCCCCTGACCCTGCACCTTCCACTTCAATCAGGCTAACCGCAGCCCAACTGAAAACCTTCGCCTGCCACAATTTATGTTTCAAGGCAGCACAAAATTCAGTTAAGAGTTGCAGTTGGGGTGACTGGATGCTGAGTACGAGTATTTTTCGAGTTGCCAACTATTGTGGTTATGTGGCCTAAGGATTTGCTTAGCAAGTGATTAATGGTGTGGGCAACAGGGCAACAGCTGCATGAATAATTAAAATTTTAGCTAAAAATCACAAATACGCTCGCAAATTGTTTTTGTTTGCCTTTCAACAGCAGCAACAACAACAGCAGCAACAACAACAACTTTAAAAAGGGCGCTCGGTCGAAATCATCATTAAAATTTTGCACAAATTAGTGTTGAAATAAAACTATTTTTAGCCAATTTGCTTTTGTAATCTGACTATCGGGGTTTTTGGGTCATTTTACGGTTGAGCAAATGCCAATGAAAACAAATGGCAAATGAAAATAGCACAATCACCAATTTTAACAAAATAATTTGTTACGTTACTTAACTGCGACATTACTTTTGTCAATGTTTCTCAAATAAATTTAAAATGTAGAATGTTCTCTACATTTTACAAATACACATAGATATGTCTGGTCTATTGGGTAAGAAAACTGATAGCAAGGAAAACTAAAAGTTGAATATTCTGTAATCTGGTGCTGAAATTGGCAGCAATTGCATTATTAAAAGGCAATCGATGAAAAATGTTTTTGGTTTGTCCTCAGTCCAGCTGCTTGTTGGTCAATTGTTGCAAGTTTGACGAAAGTTTGTTGCAAGTTGTTGCAGGTTAATACAAAGCAAATAATCAGGTAGCTGCAGGCGCTGTCACTATGTGATGGACCCAAATGTTGCCCTGCTTCAGCTCTGTTTGCCTTGGTCAGTTAGTGCTGTTGTCCTGTCGGCAATTGGGCAAATATGCCATGCATAAACATTAGTTAGGCACTCGGTTGGCCAGTCGGTTGTGGGTTTTCAGTAGACGGGCCAGCAGCACAATATGAGAGCCATCAATGCATAAACCAACAATTGCAGTCCAAACATGCCTTCACACACACACACACACACACATACACACACGCTAAGAGATGTTACCCACATAGATGTAGATAGAAACAGAAGACCAGTTATCCTGCATATATTCTGGCTACTGTGCTTGTGCTTATCTAAGTAAGTTAATATGCCATTTGAATGTTGTGATTTGACTTGTCTTCCCTTAATGCTCGGCTCCGCTCTTGCAAAACAATGAATTTTAATTAATTAAAGCTTGTTTGTCTCTGGACACAAATCATGCACAACATGAGCTGCGGCTATGCAGATAATTTTCTTCAATAAATATGATCCTTTCTGATAACTCCTATTGCTATCATTTGCTATTGTTCTAGCTGCTGACCGAGTCAAAGTCAAGTGCTTTTCGACAACTTTGATTCGGTCATATGCACAGATGGAATACAACTAATTAATTATTGCTCTGAATGCATATCAATTTATGCATGTGTATATTTATACACAATAGGTTCCTATCTGTCATTTACTTGAAGTGTTGCTAGAACCTGTTGTAATTGTTTATTCGAATTGATATTGTTTTCGGTAAATACACAGAATTATTGATGCAGAACTATTGCATTGAAATTGGATTTGCATTAATTAAATTTAACTATTTTAATTCAATTGAATTTCTATTTGTATATTGGGTTTTGGTTGTTCTGCCACCATTACATTGTTTATATGTTTTACATACTTTCTTATTTGCTATCAAATGCTCAAATAAATTTAACAGAAAAATTGAATATTGCTTTTCCGTCTTGTTATACGCCGCGTGGGAGATCCCTTTTGTCATCTCTCTTTCTACTGGCAATATCTCAGTTAAAGTGTTTGCTTATTAACAATTAAAAACTAAGCTAAAAAGACTTACGAATATAAACCTAACTCGTTCTTGTAATTATGTTTACTTGCATTTCACACTTCTGTTGTCTACATCTCAGCGTCAGTCTCTAGACACCTGTGCCGTTGCTCATACATATTTGTTGGTTTACACCTAATGGCCAAAGTTCAAGTGGAAAGTTGAAAAAGTATATATGAATACGAGCTGCCAGCAATGACCTCATATTCACCGAGAAACCAAGAAAAATGTCTGCTGTGTTGAAATGTTTAAAGTTTAGTGATTGCCAACAATGTTGTTGTCCACAAACACACACACACACACACAGGCACACATTAACGCACACACACGCACATGTGTAATCTAACACTGGCCCGTTTCTGTCTAGCTGTCAGCGCGGGACATGTAAGCACTAGACGGTGTGCACCAGAGGGAGGTTTAAGGCATCATCATAAACGTTTATTACTCCCATAAATAGGTGAGAAATTACTGTTTGTTTGGCCAGTAAGCAATATTGTTGCCCACGTCTTGGCATTTCAGCTGCTGCTGCTTCTTCCTGATAATTTCTTGCGGTTCTGTTGACGGCCACAGCAGAGGAACGGCGCTCAAGTTTGCCAAGTGCCAAGTGCCAAGTGCTGGGCGCCAAATAGTTGTAGCCACGACCACAGAATTGTTAACTTTGTTGCAGCTTCTGCTGCCTCCGCTCATGCGCAGTTTTTTTTTGCAAAAATATTTGTAATTAAAATTTGCTTATACCCAGCGAGTAACAATGTTGCGTTGGGCTGTCAACTTAATTGAATTTCCAGAGACAAAAGCCACTCCGACAGCTGACCCCAAGATCTGAGCAACCACAGCGTGAAGTCTATATGAAATTAATGAATCGAAAGCAATCATTTGAAGACTTTTGCATAAATTCATTCAGAACTCTACTCAAAAGCTTCTTTTTTGAAGATCTATATCTAATGAAATGAAATTCAGAAAGACATATGTCGAATCGTGTGTCTCATTGTCTTAGAGCAGTTAACTCGTTGTTCAACTCATTTAATTAGGCGAGACTCTTGTAATTGACGTTGCAAACGTACTAATTTAGCGCTGGCTAATCTTAATAGGCACATTATTTGACTGTCAACACTTTTTGGCTGAAGCGTTTCATAAAAATTTATCAAAGTGCGTGAGTTGTGCCCTTTTCTTTTTTTGCTGCCATTCCTCGACACATTTCGCGGCACATTTGCAGCGAGCATAGATTATTCACACTAGTGGATTAGCTCCCTCTTCCTTTTTTTTTTTTTTGAGTGGCTAGTGTTGTAGGGGGAAGGGGCGTGACAACTTGACAAATGCTCGGTAATTTGTTGCGACGTAAATTTGAATGAAAGCGCCGTGATTGCCACTTGAGACATTTGTGAGGCAACAGCTGCCAGAAAAGGAGATTCTTTTCTTTTTTTTTATTCTCTCGTCTCTGCTAAAGCTGTGTCACTGTAACGGCCGTTCCGGCTGGCTTCTGTTCGCTACTTACTCAATTTTCCAACCACGCCGGAAATGCAAATTATAATGATATATTGGCTGAGAAAAAAAAAACGCGACAGCCGCCATTGAAAGCGAAGAGCGGCAACAATTTTTGCTGTACGCCTAATGGCGGCTCTGCTTACCAGACACTATGTAGAGATGGATGGCTGGGACATGAGTGCGAGGCTGTTGAACATCGTACAGAGGTGTTCGCACACAATATGGCAAAAATTTGGTTGACAGAACATGTAAGGCACAAGGACATTTGATATCCAGCAATACTTTTGAGGTCTGCAATCATAAAATCATATTCAATTTGCAATCTTGGCCCAAGTTTACTATATACAGGGTATCTATTGGCCTGTTTTAGCGAATCTTCTTCACTGTTCGCTTATTGCTTTTGTTTCAGTTTGGCGCCGTCGTGGCTTAGGATTACCGCTAACGGTAATAAATAGACCTGCCACGCGTGTGTAATTTAGAGGGGACTCCGACCAGTATCAGGAGGGAGCTTGGGAGCCAGGACGTCGCGACGACAAGCGACCGTTGACAGTAATGAAATTATGACATTGCTAATAACAGAGTATTCCAACGGGCTGCAGCTTAAAGTTGTCTTCTTCAGGCCACGCCCAATTCTCTCGCCTTGGCACCCAGCAT
The DNA here is from genome assembly GCA_035045945.1 of Drosophila anceps. Lineage (NCBI taxonomy): Eukaryota > Metazoa > Arthropoda > Insecta > Diptera > Drosophilidae > Drosophila > Drosophila anceps. Next base: position 22,184,694 of record JAWNON010000225.1, on the reverse strand, counting down.
GCGCTGAAGTCCTAAAATATGATTAGCTGGCATTTAGCTTGTCCTGGGCGCACAAAAAAACCCTTTTCGGGGGCCGGCAAAGGCGAATTTTTTGGTCTGTTCTTGTAATTTATTTTAATTAAACTTTGCGCTGATGAAATGCTGTTGATTAGACTTGAAAGACGTGCGCACACAAAAGACTGCATGGCAACAGCAAAAAGAAGCAAATCAACAACAGACGAAAAAACTCGAATTGATTGCCAGGAAGAAGCAAGTGGAAGAAAAACGCTGCTTTGCCCATTGCTACGGCTGACAATAAGCCAGTGCACTTGCCTTTTATTTATTGTTGTTCTGGCAGCCAATCAATAAAACGCCAACTGAAATGGTCATAACTTTTACTATTGTACTGCAGAAATATTAAAAAAAAATCAACTTTTAAATGGAATAGAGCGAAAAGACGAGATTGCTTTTGCGGCTTACAAAGGATCGAAGACTCTTGTCTGGACTTTTATTTACCTTTTGGCATATTACCTGTTTAAAATGACTTGCGAATATAACAATAAATACAAAATTCGGTTCATTTAAGCATAAAACTATAGCTGGAATTAAATTTTTATCAAAAGAAAAAAAAATGAAAGCATAGATGGAATCTAATAATAATAATAATAAACTTAAGGTTTTAAGAAAGGAATACTGACTCTAGTTAAGATATTTGTTAAATGATACTAATTACATTTAACTGTTAGTTATTTACTATATATGTGACATCTGAAGGCATTTGAGAGTGCCCGTGAGCATCTCCAGCCATGTCTTTAACATTTATTTGTGTGTTGACAACAAGCAATCGATCCAAGAAGAGCAAGCAGCTCATCATCAACTCCTGATTATGCTGATGATGATGGTTGTGTCAGAAGTGGCAGTGGCATCGGCAGCGGCAGCTGAAGCTGATGGTGGATGGTGAAGCAGTTGCAAGCAACCGCAGCGTTCCGTTTGAAGTGGCAGCATTCTCGCCAGCCATACTGAGTGCTACAATAAATCACTGTGGGGCATTTTCTTTAGCTGCAGCTAGATACTGAAGAGGGTTGGTGGCTACTGGTTGCTAACTGCACCACCTTCGGCTCGTCCTAGTTGTCTTTTGCGACGTCGTCGTCGTCGTCGTCGTCGTCGTCGCTGTCATTGCTCATGTCTTTTGCTATTATTTCGCTTGACATTGCGCTTGGTTTTCATGTTGCATGGGGCGTCGCATTGCATTTATGTTGGAGCGCGTATAAAGCAGCTGCCGCAGTTGCCTGCAGCGCAGCTCGGCTGCTGCTCTAAACCGACATTGAGTTACATGCAACAAACGTATTTTGACAAGTGAACATGCACAGGCCGAGCCAAAATCCAAGCTGAAACTGAATCTAAAGCTCCAGCTCTAGCTACAGCTACAGCTACAGCTGCAACTGCCGCTCTATCTCCAGCTCCAGCTTGAGGTCGAGTCAAACAATATGCGGGCAGGCAGGTTCTTTCATGTCCAACATGACAACACCAAGAGTTATGGACCCACTTGCCATATGAGATTGTCTATCTTCCATTCACTCTTCCTCTGCATTTCTCCATGTGCGTGTTATTTAGATAAGTAAGTGCTAGCTAGCATCTCATCTAGTTCAACTACTTGAGAGGGTTCGCCCACGCATAGATTTAACAAGCAACTTTTATTTAAATGCAAAAGCAATTAGGCTGCACATAAGTAAATCACATAAGCAAATCAAGAGGAAAATACTAAAAAAAAAAGTAAATTTTGGTGGACTCTTGACGATTGTTTGAACAATGTTAATTGATCCCATGTGTAGCATGAGTAGGGTATATTCAATAGTCAGATGGAGTTGGCTTTGCCCACCTTTCAGCTTCGGTTCGGGGCCTTTTTATAGGCATTCTCTTGTGCTTAGTCGGTGACAAACTACAAATTATGTACCCAGTGGTTGGACAAGAATATTGTACACGTAGTATTTTGCATATTGCGGTAAAATTAATGCTCTTCGCTTTGCCAGAACACTAGAGATCATTAATCTTTCTTACCAACAGACCAAGGCCAAGTGCTGGCCGGGACTTGTCAAGGAGGCACGCAGCCAGCACGTATTTACAGTTCCTTAGGCGCTTCCATTCGCAGTAAATTCCTAGAATTTCTCGAATGTTGTCACCTGTAAAAACAATGTGATAGAATGAAATAAAATGAGAGGCAAGAAAATCATGGCAATGATTAGCAGTTGAGCTAGATTACGCGACAGCTCGACTCCAATTGTCAGCGTGGACAACTCTGTTTGCCAATTGCTATGATAAATGGTAGCAGACTGCACTCTGACACCAGATATAGGTCAGTTATGGGGTACATAGATATGCAAGTGTGTGTAGCAAGCAAGTGCCAATTCGATATGATTGATGGCTTGTGGACTTTGGAAAAATTGTTTGATTTCTTCAGCAACTTTAAAGAATCATCATATAGCCATTCAATATGACAAAGTCCTATATACATATATATATATATATATATAAATATATACAAGTAGTAGGAAACATACACACATGTGCACATTATGGAGCACAAACCGCGCACAGGTTTTTGCCAGCGGCGGCACACGCAGCTCCTTTCAAGCTGGAGCTCGGCCGCAGCATATAAGTAAATATGAAAAGATCATAAATTTTCATTCAATTTAATGCCTCAGCAAACAATTTTTATAGTCAAGGCAAGAAACTGTCAGTTTGGCACAGGGAAAGGTCGTACTCTGCAGGCTCCTTTGGCTCACTTTCAGTGCAGTCTGTTAGCTTGCCGAGAACTGAGTGGCTGGCAGTTGTTTCAACATCTTGTTTTGTACTCAGCTTTATAAGACATACTCGTGCTTATAAAACATCTATATATGAATATGTAATTGGTTTTCTGTACCATTTTCTATTTTAAAGAAAATGGCACAAATACTGTGCTGTACGCAGAACTGGTCCGGCAAGGCGATTGCATTGGATTTTGTGAAAAGTTAAAGCTGAAAGAAGTTCTAGTGCAAGTCTTAGTGAGTAAAATATCTAAAAAAAATTGTATATTGATAATTTAATTTGACTTGAATAGACTCTTGTATGCTGATCATTGGATGAGTGAAAGTTCCAAGTTTACTTATGTTCTATATCTCCAAGTCCTTAATATTTTCTAAAATATGTAAGCCGATTTATTTGTTGTTCAGCCAAGTTAAATTTGCAATTAAATTGTGGTATGAAAAGATTTATGGCAACATTAATTAATATGCCTGCCAAATTAATGTAAAAGTGTCAGTTGAAAAATATGCAACATTCCTCTTCTTGCTCTCGTTGCTAGGCAACTTTTGTGGAAAGCAAGTCTGGACTTTGCAGTGGTCATTGGTGGTGCTCGCCTAGAGCAACGTCTGCGCAGCTGCTCATAAATCACATAATAATCCTTCTTGAGTTTATTAGCAAGAATTGACGTGTCTCGTTATCTGTGGTCCGAGTAGCGACCCCTTAAGCTAGTAAGCAAGAACAACTACACAATTTAACCTATAAATTATGCCAACATTGGCGTTGTCCCGACAGTCATTTTTTTCTTTTTTTTTCGTGTTTAACAAGCCTAATTTACTAATGGCCAACTACAGTTAACTCAGCGGTTGAATTTAGTATGTCGTGTTTCAGCACGTTCAATCTCTCGGGGCAACACGCCTTGAATAAGAACTTTTGCGTAGAGGTTCAATGCACAATATCGACCTGGCTAATAAAATGCAAATCGAACAATCTCTCAAAAAGAGTCTAACTCCTGTCTAGACGAAACATATATTGTCTAGCGCAGCAGGTGGAAAGCATTAGCCAGCCATCAGTAAATATGGCCAATATGCTTAAGCGAAAAAATATTGATATTCGAAATACACAGATATGTTCGGGCTCAAAGTTCAGGTGCTTTTGAGCTGTGACTTAGTTATGACGTCTTTAGATAAAGTATGTTTATACTTGTAAAGTAATCGACAGATGTAATTGAAAAGCTTAAACTATTTATGTTACAAAAGTATAAAGCTGTTAAATCACATTTAACAATTGACTTTACAATATTCTGCCACAACGAACATTGCCTAGCTTTCTACCTAGCGTCTGTATACAAGTATGTGTACACTCATTCACGCAGTGAAAGAGTATGTTGGTTTTGTGCAAACTATTTCGCCGATATGAAAGCGCGTAGATTTAAAATTTAGATATATACTAGTGGTCTGATAGTCTGTGTGAAAAAGAATGAAATACTATATCTGGCATAACAAAAACGATATTAATTTAACTGTTTGAGACTTGAAATTTTGTATGTATACTTGCAAAGAAATTAAAATTCGATCGAGTGACTGTTGACTTACTTTAAAGAGCTACCAAAAACCGTTTTATTTCCCTTTTAGAACTTAGCATATAAAAATATCTTCAATTTTCCAGAGAATTGGAGTCTTAGCAAAGTCTGACAGTTATGTTATTCTATGAATGCAGCCATGTTATTCTATGAACCACATATTTTATAGCCACGTCTATTGGGCTCGTGGCAAAGTATGTTGACAAATCTGTCTTTTTCCGACATGTAGCCAACTTGATGGAACGAAAATCTCACAGCAAAAAGTATTTTATTAGAATAAATAAACCATTAAACCAATTTGAAAGAGATTTTGAATGACTCAAATACATCTGATTATAATTTCTATGCACTCACAAAGCTAAGTGCTACTCGTGACAATTACATATTTTATGCATATTTTCATATTTTCGAACACTTTGCGGCATCAGCATTTGTAGTATTGATAGGCATAATAAGCTCTAATGATATAATTTACTTACGACTAAATAAAAATGTCTTCTTTTGGTGAAACGACAAAAGAAGACGACTCAGAATCACAAACAAAGCCATCGAAGCGTTAATGGCTCCATGTACAAATAACAAATTGAATTTCAGCGGCGAATTATTTCGCAACTGATTTCAATGTGATCAACGGTCCATGGCAGTCAGTTTAAAGTACAGACCAGCACCAGGACGAAACGAGAATGAAAATGAAAACGAGGCAAGGACGAGACCAAATAATTTGAGACGCCCAAAAAAAAAAAAAAAAAACAAAAATATAAAGACAGAGAGAAAAAAGTAACCCAGTAGCAGTCGGAGTCTCAGTCGCAGGCACAGTTCGAGTTGGAGAAACTTTTTACAGTTCAAGCAGTTGTTGTTGCTGTTGGCGCCGCTGGTGTTACGCATCCCAGTCACGTGTTGCCACAACAACCGCCAAAATTGTCAACAGCGAAAAATTGAGCGGGCGTGAGTGTGGGCGCGCGCGTTCTGGGTGCCTGACTGTACGTCAGGTCGGGTTGTCGGACTGTGAGGTAGAGGTGAGGAAGGGGGCGTCCCCCACAAATGAACATGAAAAGCAGTACAAAGAAATTTCCGGTAGTTAAAGCGTCGCCTCCGCAGCGCCAGCTTCATTTTTCCAGCTATAACATATTTTTCTGTGAGTCCTGTGTTGTCCTTAAAAAATAAAATTCAAGGGAATAGCTAATGAAATAAGCACTACAAGGCGACGGGCGGTTTATGTGCCTGGGCAGCCGCTAGGCGTGGCCTCACACATATACGCACACGCTCATCTACCCAAAAATCAGCAAGCTGAAGTGTTCGCATTTCGGGGCCGCAAAAGGAAGTCATAAAAATATGCATGCAAATGTAAATAAATAATAAATAATATGCAAATGTAATAAACAAAGCGATGATGAAGACAAACAACAACTGTAACAATAACTAAAAAAAAAAAAAAAAAACAGCATGCTAGAGGAATTTGCACGCATCTTGACCGTGTTACAGTGCCTGATATAAAGCTTTTAATGCATTGAAAAATGCTTAAATCTTTGCGTTAGTCAAGTGGCCTCCCCAACACTACACATATAGCTATTGCCTCTCGGTTTTTTTTTTATTTAAATATATCTATAGCAGGAAAATTTTTCAGAATTTATGCATATATCTCCTTTTCTAGCCATTTTAGTTGGTAGCTCGCACTTGTGGCTGGCTGTCAAAATCACAGAAACTCAACGAACCAAAAACTTGAAATATATATATGTACGTATATATATATATATATATATATATATATATATATATATATATATATATATATACGTACATATATATATATATATATATATATATATATATATATATATATATATATATATATATATATATATATATATAGATATATATATATATATATATATATAATATATATATATATATATATATATATATATATATATATATATATATATATATATATATATATATATATATATATATATATTTATCCCATGCCCAATAACTAAATGCGTGTGTGTGTTGGCAAGTTATGCAAAATGGCCGAAAAAAGCAAAGAATACGACGACGCATGCCATGCAAATGCTGGCAAAACAGATTTTTTAACCGGCTATTTTTCGGATTTTTTTCGACGTGCGCTTTTTTTAATGCGAGCGAGCCAAACGTTTAGCCACACATTTCTTGGCAGGACGTTGGCCAAACTGTCTGACTTACTGGCTAGTTAGTCCTCAACCAAATTGGCTGCCAGCCAGCTTATGTAGATTTCGGCAAGCCAAACACGTGCCTGAATTTTTCGTTGAGTTTTAGTTTTGCAGTTACGTCTGCCATCCGTGGGAAACGGACAGCAAGGCTGGGCGCAGAGGCAGCGATCCAGGATAGTCTGTGGCAATGATGAAGCCTACAACTTAGCCGGGGCATATATTTTTTTAGACTTACATAATTACATTATACGTGTGATTTATGGATATCAAAGTGTGTAGCTGCAGACCCTGCGCTTAATTTATTAGAAACTTGTTGTTTTCCTCTAAAAGTTTTTGCCAAATAAATAGGAAGTTGAATGTTTTGAGTTGAGGGTTTTTAAAAAAGCTATTTAAGCTTAAACACAATATTTTATAATATAGCATATATTTTAATAATTAATATTATAAAGCTGCTTATTTCTTATGCAATTTAACATGCAAATAAATATTTAAAAAATTAAATTGTAATTGACAGGTGTATGACATAGAAAAACTTAAATATAAATAATTAATCCGATTTATAAAAGGTTTAGTACAATGAATTTGATATGCGTATAATTTGTTATCACAATTCTAATAATTTAAATTATTTAAGTATTGGCGCAAATGTCATTAAAATTGCAGACATTTCGCTGGCTCACAATAAAGAAATTAATAAAAATGAAAAAAAAAATAAATAAAAAATTCTGCAAATAAAAAGAAATATTAATCACAGCGCATGCCAGCGCAATAATTTCAATTTGCGCGCCAATGTGACAGCAACAACAAAAGCAAACAAACACTGCCGCAGATGAAAAGCATAAAACACACACACACACACATAACATACATTCACACACAGAGATGCAGAGGCTGTGACTGCATTGCATATGCAACATGTTCAACTGCAGCCAACGGCCACGCCCCTTACCACAAACCAGCCCCCAATTACCTCCCCTCGGCCACCCACTCTGCGCGTTCTTTCTCCTTAACGCTTGTCGCTGCTATTGAGATAAGAAAATTTATTGGCTGCGCATGTTCTTTGTGACAGATTTCGATTTATGTGCCTTTTATATGTTTGGCATGAGCATTTTTTATTTAAATTTCCTTTTGTCTCTTGCAGCAGCAGCAACAGCAGCAGCGACGACATTTCAGTTCCTGCTTTAAGTGGACATCCTTTAAATGTAGCGCATAATGAGAGAACACTGTGACCGAAGTTCTCCTTAGCCATTATTAATGAGTTGCAATTGAAAAAGCCAGCCAATTTTACGGCTCAACATATATTGTAAAGCAAAAACTATAAATTTATATATTTAAATGAAAGCTGGCAGCGGAATCGGAATGCTTTAAAGCTTAAGACCACAAACAAAGAGTAAATAATAATATTTAGATATGATTAAATATTCTACTCTACTTGTACTTACTTCCGATATAATATATTATTTTACAACGATTCAATAAAGAACTTAAAAAAAATCACAGTTGAGTTATTTAATAATTTTATAGTTTATTTATCAGTTTAAATACTTTCAATGCTACAAGATAAATGATTTCTGCAGGCATTACTGTATGTATGTATGACGAGGCGATGGTCTTGTGGCGGATGAACCCAAAAAGCAGCTGCAAAAAAAGAAGAAGGAAATTAAAAGAGCTGTGTATGTGGTTAAAGCTCATTTGGCAGCTGCCTTTGTCAGTCCATGTGCTCTTCAATTTACACTTTGTCAGGCAGCAACAGCAAGGAGCAAGTGGATAAGAGGGAGTACGGCGAGGAGCGAGGTGGTTACCGACAGAATGTGCCTGGGCCGGTTCGGTCTTGGCCTGATTCTTACAATCCCAATTAATGCTGCAACCAGCTTTGCTTTTTGAGTCTCTGCTACTTTACAGTGTCTGTTTCTTTTGCTGGCTTAATGTAAATCATACGCTTCGTGACCAGCGGCACAGCTTGTGGCATGCTATCACAAGCAAATTTGCAGGCAGGCTATAAGGGTATCAATTGGCTTTACAGAATCAATTGTGCAATCTTGAACCATCTTATGGATGAGAGCCTGTAGGAAATCAAACATTTTGACTCATTCATGTTAAAGGGTTTTTGCGAAAACAAAATATTTCCACTGGCTTGCCAAACGAAACGCAAAGGAATGCAAATGAGTTGGGGGTCCTAGGTAAAAATTGTGTGTACCGTACGATTGCAGGTTATTAATTAGCGTTGCAATTATGAGCACAAAGTTGGACAGGTAACATTATAAAATTAACATTTTCATTTTGATTTACATTTTCTTTTTAATTTCCATTTTGCTTGCTCAGTTCCTTGGCTGCCATCGACCATTAGCATTTGCAGCTGGCTGCGGAATGACATTTGTACTGTTTATTTATGCCGTTTGACTTTCACTTGGCGAACGAATGAATTTTCACTTACACTTTACACTTTTCTTGGGCCACACGTCACTCGTCGAAGTTGGCAAAGTTTGCTTGTCATAAATGAAAAGCCTGCCGGAGCGCAAGTGAAAAACAAAAACAAATACAAAAACAAAAACAAAAACAAAAAAAACCAAAACCAACAAACTGCAAAACTGGCGACTGGCAAAAGTAATGAAAAGTCAGCCACAGTAGGCTGAGCAAACCCTACAAGCAAAAAGAAAAAAGACGAAAATATGGAGAGGAACTTTTCTTGAAAAGTGAAAAGCAACAAAATTACAAATACAAGTCTTGCACAAGTTCGCCAAATACTCGTCGAGCGTCGGCGCAGGAGAGTAATTGAGGGAGCACGACGAATAGAGTATACGTTAAAAGGGATCAAAGTTGCTTTTGCCTGCCGTTTGCTTGTAATTTAATTAAAGACCTTTACATTTGGTCCTGGTCCACTCACATACTTACACACGCACGCACAACCAGCTGGCCGGGGTAACCAGTCAACTAACTGACAAACCCGCTTAAGAGCCACCCACATTTAACCATTCTCCTCTGCTGTCCGTCTGCTTGATTTTTTCATCCTTCGCTCCTCGCCTTACAGTCTCAATTTCAATCTGAAGTCATCAAGTTGACTCTTCACTGTTGTCTTTCAGTTATTTGTTTGTTTGCTTGGGTAGCTTTCATTTTTTGCCTCTTTACTTTTTTGTGCCATGATATTTGTATCATATTAAGTGGGCTGGTTGACTTTTTGGACATTTTAATTTACATTGAATTAGTCATAATGTCAATTCGGCGGTGACTTAAGAGATTGGGTAAGTGACATTTGAAGACTGCTCCCTAACTTTAAAAGCCAAAAATGTCTCACATTCTGTATGGCTCTTGTATTCTGTCTCTGGAAAATATCAAAGGTCAATGTATTATATTTCATTACAATGATATAGAAATCGGCCTAGAAATATAAAAGGCATTTTTATACTATTTTCCTTTTAATTTTGTCTTTTTTTTTTCTCCCTTGATAAGACAATATTCCTGTTAAATTGTTAACCTTTTGTAATATATTTTAAGTGAGTGGCTTCTTGAACTTGTCTAGCATACGCCATTGTATCTTTCCTTTTGTAAATAGCTAGCCCAACTTTCACTGTCAATGCTAATGAAGTGTGACTGAGTAAGATTCGTACCTTTGTAAGACCTTGACAATCCATAAGCACTTTCTAATTAAGCAAATGGAACAAATTTGTTAGATCTGTTGCACATATGGCTGTGCTGGCAGGCGGGTTTGGCGTTGAAAGGCGTTGAGAACAATGCCTAGACAGCTCTGACAGCTTTTAGCATTAGGCAACAATCGAAACAATTGGCCCATCTCGCATTGGCTGGGCGCTCACTTGGCTGTTGCTGTTGTTCATTGGCTGGCCATGTGCATTTTTTTTTGTTAGACTTGTTATTTTAGTATCCATTGCAATCCCCAGCCCCACATTCGCAGTGTTTATGTGAGCTTTACATTTTCATGTTGGCATTGGTCGACGTCGGTTTTCTCTGGCACCATCTTTGCGCTCTAGCCCCAGCATTCGTTTCAATTAAGCAAATCCCCTTAAGTGCCAAGGCGTGTACGTGGGGCGCTCTGCCGGCCACTTTGTCAACATAGACAAGAGAATAGCTGCTATGTGTGCCCTGTTGTTGCCTAGAGTCGTGCCGGCCCTCCGACCGAGCGCAGCGTTTAACAATTAAAGGGATGCACTTGAAATGCCATCACGTATACGCCGCGTAAACAACACGTTAGGCGTCGTGAGCTGCAAATCAAAACCGCCTGCCCACGGGCCCATCCATTGACTGGACCAGCACCAATGGATGCACAGAGTAGACAGATAGCCAGTCAGATTGCCAGCCTGCCAGGCTGCCAGCCAGGCCGATGGGTGCTGCTGAGTGCTTGATGTGGCCCGCATGCCATCGACATGGCGCTCTCTATTTGCATATATGCGGGCATTGCCTGAGCCTCAAAGTATGCACTGCGTCAGCTGCAATGCGGTTTAAAGCTGCACAGATAGTGCAGTGTAGCTACGCAGACACACACAGAAACTCTCCCACACATACACACACACATACCAATACAATACGTACACACACACACACACAAAGTCAAACTAAGCGCCGCGGATTTGATGATGTGACATTGAGTAAAGATGATGGATTCATCAGCGTATGCAAAATGCTGTCACACGCTTTGTCGTCGTCAGTCGTCCTGTTCCCGTTCTCATTCAACATCTCATGCTTGTCTTCGTCTCCATCAGACTGGCTGCTCATCAACATCAACATCATAGTCGAGCATGATGCCAACTCCGACGCGATGATAAACGAACGTGATTTTGTTGTTGGCTTTCTCACTCTCTCCATCTTTCTCTCTCTTTCTTGCTACCAAATCCATCGCTGTTCGCTCTCCCTTTTTCCCACTGCATAAGTTTTAGTGTGCGGCGCATAATGAAAATTTCATGTAAATGAGCATAAAATATCTTTTTCATTTCACTCCGACTCAGTCAGCCAGGCGGCGACCAAGACAAATGTCAGCTTATGAATTAAAATGCCTTATGATGCTTTTCTTTTTCTACTACATCATTTTTTTTTCTTTCTACTTGCAATCTGTTCTCATTGCTCTTCTTGTTGTTGCAATTGTGTTTTGATGGACATCAAAGCTGACTAATTATTGTGCATGATCGGTGCTTTATTGTCAGCTGAGTAAGATTCAGAGGGATTGCGAAGTAGCTCAGCCAAATGGGGTTATCGCTTTGCATAATTAGAGTAATTTGATATGGCCTTCAACATTTCTAAACTCTAAGCTAAGCATAAAGCTCGTGTCATAGGGAAAGACAGTTTTTTTTTAAATGACATTTGGATGGTTATGAATTATGCATATTCTATCTCTTGGGTATTTAAAAAATATGGTTTTAAAATTTCTACTATTTAAAATACATGCCCTTTGTATGCCCTATTATCTGCTCTGCAGCATTTTTGCATTGGAGACTTTTGCTAGAATTTTAATTTTGAAAAGAATTCAGGGAACACTTGTAACTCGTGTAAGTTGAGCTTATTTCACAGCGTTCAGAGAGAAGCGATGACAAAGCTGCGGGGCATTGGTGTCATCTCGCTTGGCTTTCTGTTAAAGCACTTTGGCAGCCTTGTAAATGCAGACCAAACCACTTGATAATGAGGATGTCGCAATAATACCTAGAATGGACGACACGACCCCCGCTTGAGCTGACCTCTGGGTGGCCATTTAATCACTAATTACATGCACCGCTGCCATGGCAAACAATCAGCCAGCAGTTACCTGGGGTCATAATTAGTGTTAGCAAATGTAGAAAAGAAATCTTAGAGCCGGCTAAGATAGCCAAGGCAAAGAAGAAATAAAAAACGTGCCTTAAAAAAGGACAAAAAAAAATATATAGAAAACCAGCAGAAAGCCCGAGACTCAAACTGTGCAAAAACTTGCGGTTAGGACAAGTAGATGTCTCGCTGTTGTTGTAGTTCTCGCTCAGCAGCATCTTCACAGCGCATTTGCTGGCCAAAAGGTGTGAAAATACAAACAGTTAGCTGTTTCTCTTTGCTGGTGCTGCATCTTTGGCGTTTATCGTTTTATGCCTTTGCCTTTGCCTTCGCCTTTGCCTTTGCCTTTGCCTATGCCTTTGCGTTTGGTTTTGCCGTTGCCGCTGCCTGTGCTCCCCATGCGAAACTGTAATTAAAATTAATTGGAGCCTTCTCTTGCGGTCAAGCTAAGATGTTGTAGCGCTTAATTAACGCAGATACAAAAAAAATATCAAGGAAAATTTTACACTAATGAATTTTTACTCTTTAAAAATTCACAGAGCGCAGCTTAAACGCAATTTTGGTCGATATAGTCGACTTTGTACTTGTTTACTTGGCCGTACGAAACTTTAGCGCAAGTTTCCCAAAAGCGCACTAAGCAAAACAGTCAATAAATTGTTTACATGGCAAATTGATCCCAGGCGTGCATTAGATGAGGAAAAATGAGTTGACTTTGAGTGAGAATAACAAAAACAAACACATTGAGAAATAATGCTACCACACAGCTCTATCTAAGCAACAACAGCAAGAGCTAGTTCGAGGCGAAGGCGGTTGCGCTCTGGCGCTGCTCTGGACATTTGGGCTACTCATAAATATCTGGATCTGGTTAGGGTTTCGGCAGAGTAACCAAGAAGATGCATATTAAATCTACATCAAGCTAGCACTGCGATGGGATAGTAATAGGAAATAAAACATATTAATATAACATAATATAAATAATACGCTTAGATGAAAAAAAGAATTTGTTTGCTAAGGAAGACTTTCTTCAAAGTATTTATCATTTATTTTTTTTATTTATTTATATTTATATTTGTGTGTTTTCTAATTATCTATATTTAAGTTTGTTTATACCTAAACAAATGCGTGTTTTTTTGAATACTTTTATTACATTTTCTTTTATTACAAATTTCTTTTTATGGATTCTATTATGCATTTATTTTAAATAAAAAAATGTTTGTACTTGACTTACCTTCAATCATAACCATTGTTTCACTTTTCCATAAAGTACAAAAAAAGTTAAGCATAAGCAAAATGTATTCATGTTCTTGTTGTAGATTTTTTGGAATACTTTAAAGCTAACTTTAATTTCAATGTATTTAAGGTCTCTATCTGCATTCAAAATAATTGTATTGCTCAGCTCAAGTGTTCCGGTGATTAAGACGACAAAATGTATAGAATTTAGTTGCGGAACCAAGTTCAATCAAAATGAAATGCTATTACTGCTTCATCCACATACTTGTGCATATACCAACCAAATAGTCTATTTGGCTGGCGGTCCAAGTGCACACAAAACCAATATTAATAACAATAACAACAACAACAACAACAAAATCAACAACAACACATAAATGTTCTCGCTCTGATAGTTGAGTCTTAATAAGATAATCGATAGTCGGCAATGCCTTGGCAGATTTACATACAATCAATTGCTGCGGTGCGACTGCTGTTGTTGCTGCCACTGCCTCGTCTGTGGCTGTGCAGCGCGGCGTATGAAATTAATGCTGCGGTTTGTAACGCATTAATTGATAATTAATTAAACATTGCGCAAAACTGCAAGAGTTGCGGCTAACAGTGCATTTAATGCACACAGTCAGCTGCGGAAGTTGCCCATCAATTAAAGCACGCATTCGCACTAGACAGCACTTCTCCTGCTATATAAGCAAATTATTTGTGTGTCCCGAATGGGAAGTATGCTCTAATTATGGCAAATAATAATGGCATAAGGCCGCAACAATTTTATATGGATTTAACAGGGAACAAATGATTCAGTGTGCTAAAAATGTTTTTCAAATTAATTACAAAAGAAATTAAAAGAAAAAAAATAAGTAGAGTACAAAGCTACATATAAATGAAAACCATAATCCATATTAAATAAATCCTTTCAGGCTTGGAACAGACAAAGCATTGGAGTGATAGGATAAACGCTCTTCCTTGAGAAGAAAAAATTAACTGTCTGAGAGTAAGCATCGTTAAATATTGGATCAGAGAATATGTTTTGTTGTTTTTTTTTTTTCAAAAAGAAATAATTATTAAAAATAATATTAGTATTTTAAGCCAAGTGTCTCTTCATAGCCCAATTTACTAATTCATTCCGCTGCTTTCAACTTGTGAGTGAACTTTCGCAACAATTGTCAGTTCATTTGATATTTCACTTAATAGTTTCACTTGAACTTGTGACATGCCATTCTCAATTGCAGCTCTCTAGAATATAAGTTATTGGTATTTGTCCTTGAAGTGGCGCCCATTGGCAATGGAATCCAGTTTTCCTGCATAGCACTGGCGATGGCAATGGCAACATCCATTTGTTGCTTGCCAGCCCTGTCAACAGCCTGCCGAATGCCAGCACTGCCTGCATTAACGTCATAGCAATTTTAGAAGCCGTAAGCCCCAATAGTGTTGGCATTTGCACTTGTCATCCGCATGCCGTACACTCAAAAGCTGAGCTACAAATCGAATTTTCAACCAAAACTGCAACTGGGCAAACTAATGACAGAGTGTAAACCATTTGTCGTTACCAAAAAAAGGAAAAGAAAAGTAAATGACTTTAAACTGTCAGCTAAGATGAGTTAACACTATGACAAGAAAGACAAGTAACTTTATAGATGGCATACTTAACTCATATTCAGGATTTGGCAATACAGAACTTATTATCAAATGCATATTATTCTTTCAGAGAAATGTCATGTGTGTGTCTCTCTTTATCTATTTTCATCGGCTTGCAGCGCGTCCTTTTGTCATTGCATATTTAGTGAATCCGCATTCCCTGCTGCTCCTACTGTGGGTCTTGCCGCATATTTGCAACAGCATGCGCTGCGCTAACGATGCCACAGACATTTTTGTATTTTGTTTGCAGTGCAGAAGTTGAAATATATTTCATATTTTACGTTTGCTTTGGGAGCCACTCACTCGGCGGCATGCCCATCTTCCCACGTAATCTGTGTGTCCCCCCTCCTGCTCGGTCGCGGCCTGGTCCGAGTGGGTTTTGTCTCTGTTGCGTCTGTGTCGTATACGTAATATGCACTTTCTGTAGAGTGCAATAAAATGTTTTGCGCTAAACTTTTCTGCTGCTTCAGCATGGCTAAAGTTTTTGAAATACTTTTGCCATTGTTATTGTCGAGTTTTTAGTTAGATTTGCACTTTTGTTTCGCCTCCGTTTCTGCGGCATGATACTCGTAATACGAGCATTGTCCAAAACTGTCGGCCATGCCCCATTAGACAAGCGGGCAGCGCTGGCAATAAATGAAGGCAGATGAACTTTCCAGGGGATTTTCCCTAGTTAACGCAACTATGAAAGTGCCATTAAGTTTCGACACGAAATAATTCAAGTTACTCTTAGAAATTAATAGAATCCTTTGAAATTAAAAATATGAAATTTTATTGATTGTTTGCCATAACACTAGGATGGCATTCAAAAGGAAAATGAACAAGGTGAAGTCCAAATCGAAGGCTTTAATAATAAAATAATAATAAAGATATACATATGTATTTGCCAAAGAATAAGTCTCTAGTACTTGAAATATCTTTTATTTACAGAGGCGAAGGGGCGGAATCCAAACTCAATGTATTCAGTACACGAACGTACACAGTAGTTCTAAATTGGTAACACGAGTAAAGATTATAAATTTAGATCAGTAGCTAAGATACATCTGCGTTCCTACGGACGGACAGACGGATATGGCTATATCGATCTAGCTCGTCGCCCTGCTCAAGAATATATTCATTTTGGGGTGTGTCACACCTCCTTCTGCCAGTTTCACATAATCATCCTGAATTCATATTCAAATGGTTCAGGGTAAAAAACTCCACGAAAGTTTTTTCAACTTTTAATTTAAATAAAATGTTAATTAATTTTGATATTAATTCATTCGCCATTTATAATACGAACACAATTTCAAATTCCTTTCAAAGATATTGCTAAGCCATAGTTTAAATAAGAGTCCAAAGCTCTAAAATGCCATTTATTGAGTAATTTTTGGTCACGAGGGTCAACAAATTATTTCAATCATATTTGTTTTACAGATTGAACAATTTGTTGGAAATGTTCTCTGTTAAGCTGCAATCGCAGTTAGACAGACCTATGACAAATGCTTGTTGTCAAACTCTGGTTGCCATAAAACTTGAAACGTGCTCGCCTTTGTGAACTAATAAGACACGCAACGGAGATGAGTAGCGCGAAGAGAAACGAAACGAAACGAAACGAAACCAAACAGGAACTTCCAGTTTTGGCTAATAGATCATTAGTTAGCCAGTTGCTGTGAGAGCATTTTGGGTGCTGGTCATGTTATTTGAATATTTATAGCATGCATAACTGTAATTTATGGCCAAGCATTTGTCACCGGAGTCTGTGCAAAGCTTGACGCTTTGTAAAGCCAAAGCCAGCAGGCAGCCCTGCTGCTCTGTGCTATGTGCTCTGTGCATCTCCTGTCGTATGCGTAATATTAATTATGACCCAACTCAGAGCCGCGTTTAAGGCAACAAGAGCCTGTTCAAATATGAATTTTTTTAAAGGAAGCGGATATATATTAGTACATATATATTTGCATATAAGAATGCTGCTTAGCTTGATGGCTGATGATTATGTTGATGACATTGTTGTCAGCGTCTGGGATGTGCGGCATCATTGTCAGCGCGCAACACAAATGCAAAAATAATTCATGGCTGATAGGGCGGCTGCAGCCAAACAAAAGCGGCAAAGTCAAAGAGCAATGCAGCATAAAAAATGCAGCAAAAGGAGCAGCAAGTCGACGAGTCGAGAGTGCATTGACAGTTGACAGCGGGGAGTATGAGTACGGACTCGACTGCTGTCGACGCGAGCCATGTTGCAAGTTAGACTCTTTGCATACATACGTGCTCGGTTGCTAGGGGTTGCCAGGGAGTGCTCGGCTGGGTATCCTGATGTTGCTGCTTTCCAAAATTGCTTGTTTACTTCAAAGCGTGCATTTCTTGTAGCATCAGCTGCGTCAGGGCGCAAAACAATGCTGTCACTTGGGCGCCGCTGACACACAACACAAGCAGCAGCAGCAACAGCAACAGCAGCAACAGCGATAGCAATAATAACAATAAGAATAATAGCAACAACAACAATGACAATGGCTTTGACGCAAAGTGTGTTGAGTGCATTTTCAGGCGGTGCACTGCACATGAGACGCTGCTTGAGATTTTGCCGAGCGTCTTGAGCGGCTGGCGGATATTGCAGAGGAAATTGATTGAAAGTTTGCTGCTGCTAAAAAATAATGGTAATGAGATTGTTTTGCCTCAGACGCTGATATGACACAGGCACAAGCACTAAGCTCGAACGCTATCCAGCTGCGATGTCATTTACCCAGCCAACTCACCAGATATCGCTCATATGAATGTTGCGCTTACCTCGTGTGCTCCTGTTTCTTGTTGATGCCCCGTCAAATATAACAAATACGAGCGTATTTTGTGTTCAGAGTGTGATGTATGTTGCATGCGTTGCTTAACAAATGGCCAGCAGATATCAATGGATGAGTTACACTGAGCGACCGACTGCGAGATTCAGCAAACATTTCGGACTTGTTGTTTTTTTTATTTATTTTTTTTTTTTATTTTTTACTCCGACAGTGATGGACCGCTGCAGCAATGGAGCGATTGTTATATGCACAAAATTCCAGGTTAAGCTCCAACTGATTTGTCAATACATAAATAAAGATTTTCCCAAGCTCTGGCTTTAAATGTGGGAAGTAGTGTGAATACGGCTCAGCAAATAAATAAATATCCTTGCAAAAGACAGCGGAGTTGAAATATCAAATAAAAGAGTAGTTTTCCTTCACAACATTGACTTCATTCACAAATAGAAAAGAACCTTCTTTTTGAATATACTTATACCTATCAGGAAAAGATTTGATTACTTGGATATAATGAAACAATTTGATTTATTTAAATTTCAGTACTATCTCCACGTTTCTCTTTAACAACAAATAGTTTGAATGTCATTCTGTCATTTATAAATTAAGAAATTTTTACCCACATTCCCACACACTCAAAATAGAAATGTTGCAGCCAGAAATGTGCACATTAAAAAGCAATTTCAAATGATCTGGACACACAGTTAATTGACCGAACATTTCAAATTTTAATTTGCAGCCAGTCGCCTGTAACAGGAACCGAGAACATCAGAGCTGGCAAAAATATTGCTGCAACCCACATTTACGCTGGCCGAATGGACGAGGGCTGGCGTAATGTCTGAAAAGTGACAAATGTAAGAGCCGTATGTGCAGCAGCGACCACGCCTGCAACTGCGAGTTGCTGTTGTATTTGCAGCAATGATTTTTCTGGCTGGCTCTGGCTACTTCCCATTTGCAGAGTATGTCAATTTTAGGTTTCCTTGTTAATTTCGAGCAGCGTGACAAAGTAACGCATCAGCTAGAAAGTTGTAAAGAAAAAGAGCTGAAGTGAGAGGGCGAGAGGAGGCATGAAAAGTTGTCAAACATGACCATTTGGCATTGTCGTTGCTTTTCAAGCCACAAATCTAAGTGATGTCTGTGCCTGCGCTGGTTTTTCATTTCTTTAGATCTACGGTTCAGTGCACATGCAAACGTCTACCCAGCCCCAACTTCCCTCTGCTCAAAAATGAAAAAAAGTTCTTCTTCTTCTAACCAAATTGTTAAAAGCTCACTGTAAGAAATGTCCTCACATAGCTTTCTCTCTCTTTCTTTCCACACTACACATACGCACACATGTAGCTTATACGCCATGTTTTCACAGACAGACGGGCAGACACAGTGAATTTGTCCTCGTCGTCGTCGTTGCCAGCTGTCCTCGCTGTGTCCATTTGAGTGCACAATTTGAAAAGGCTATTTGGCTCCGGCTGCCCTTGAGGCAAATTCAGCAACCGCGTTGCAAGATACAGCCAAAGATGCAGGCGACAGGTCCCTCGACTCTGCCAACGTTGCACTGTCAATTTGTGTGTGCATTAAAATTGTTGCCAAATAGCGGCCCTAAATGGCCAAATTGCTGCAACATAATATTCCTGCTGCCATGTGCCAGCCAAGGTTGCACTTGCGTCAGCCTCAGGAGTCCTCACGTAGAGCAAGTGTCTGATTGAAAATATTTTGCAAGCACAAAATAAAATTAAAAATTAAATTAAATGAAACTGCAATTGGCTGAATTTTTTGAAATTTTTCGAATTTATTCTTGAATTTATTTAGTTTTTCCGTTTGTTTATTGTATTCCTTGTATTTTGGTATGGGGGACATCTTGTTATCTTGGATTTCATTTGCTCTTTGAGTGCTTAAAATAACATACATTTATATCTTTCATAATTTTTAGTTTTACATTAAGTTTAAATTAATTTATTATCCAATTAGCTAAACTAATTTCATTTTGGAATTCTTACATACATACACTTAGTCAACGATCCAATTCTGATTATTTACTTTATTTATTTATTAAATTTTTTTTAAGAGACATCACGTTTAAAATACATTCATATATCTATAATTTTTTATGCATCTTTATACTGAATACGCATTTGCGTCGCGCGACAAACAGTTTTTGCAACGTTTTCTTTTTTTTACAAATTATCCTAAAAAGTGTAAAGATTTTTTTTCGCTTTTTATTTTTTTTTTAACATCAATTTAGAGTTGCAACAATAAATTTACAGGGTGCTTGAAATACACAGATTTATATATTTATATATATATATATATATATATATATATATATATATATATATATATATATATATATATATATTTATATATATATATATATTATTTCTTTTAGGTAATAATAATTATATGTATATATATTCAGAAAATGCAATTTACACATTTTTTTTAGAGCTCTTAGCGTAATGTTTTTCAAGTTTTTAGTCTTTTGAGTTTTGAAATTGGAATATGCAACTACCTTACATACACTAATTATTACATACACTTATGACACATCGATTAAAACAATCAGATTCTTTTAACTTTTCGCAATTTACAGTCATTATGAGCTACTAATTTAATTTATGCTAATCTAATTGCAACTAACTTGTTTGTGTTTGTGTTTTTGCTTGTGTATGTGTGTGCTTTTACTATGCGTGTTTTTTAATTTTTATATATATTTTAAATTTAAATTTGTTTATTATTTATTTATAATTGCCAAAAAGTTTCTTTTTTGCTATTTCTCTTGTGTTTCGTGAGCTTCAAGTTTGATTATATAATAATTACTGCTTAAATGTTTATGCATATTGAGCTTAGTTTCTATATAAATTGTTCTGAGTACTTTATAAGTTGATATTTGTATATATTTCGTTAAACATTTACATACATTTACAAAGTCAATGTGGAAATATTTTTGCATATTCAATATTAATTCTTAGATAAAAATATGTTTTTTTTCCTGTATTTTTTTTGGTTTTTTTTTTGCTGTTTTTATTTTATTTTTTCTTCTTTAGCTGTTGTCAGTGGCTGTGGCTGTCTTGTGTGAGTACTTACTGTAAGGAAGGAACCTTTTTGTGATGCACATTCAATTGGAATTCATTATATTTGCTGTTCTTGCAGAGCTTGTTTTCCAGACGGAACAAAAGTGATGAAAACAAATAGAAAAGCTGTGTAGCTCAGTCAGTATTAGTTAAGGAAATACTTTGCACTGCCAACAATTCAAATATAAACTTTTTGGTATTTATTTATTTTTCATTTTGTTTTATTCTTTCTTTTTTTGCTTTTTCCTTTTGTTTTGTAAATTACTCTAATATTTTTGTCAGTTGACTTTACAGTATAATGGCAAGCAAATCTGATTAATCGGTGCATTGGTATCGTGTCGTAGCTCTGCGCTCGATAATCATTTTTGCCATTATCGATATGGTTTCAAATTCAAATTTATGACTCTTAAGTAATTGATATTTATAATTACACGGATTTATTAGGCTTATTTTTAGTCGTAAGTGGGGGAAAATGGCAAACGGCGGTTTGCCTATCAATTTTGTGTGTCTATTTGTTCTAATGCTTTGTGAAGGTGTATTATACAGTTAAATATTTTGCTTTCAATTCGTTTTGTTTGGCAACGCTTAGCCTAGACACAAACCTCAAGGAGCTCTCAATTTTATAGGATCTGGGCTTAGACACAGCTCTCCTGCTGCGAGTACATTAACGGTGTACGTACTGTAACTATTTCGCGTGAATAGGACTTGCCCACACCGGAGAGTCCGGAGAGGGAGCTGCTGGGACTGGCTATGGCTGCTGTTGAGGCCAGTCCGCTGCTATTACTCGAGACGAGCATTTGGCCATGTGCCAGTTGCTGCTGCTGCTGCTGCTGCTGCTGTTGTTGTTGTTGCTGTTGCTGCTGATGTTGCTGGTAGGAGGGCGGCATGGGCATGTTGCCAGCTGGATGATGATGCAACTGTTGATGCATCATTTGCATCATGGAGGCGGAGCTGTGCGGCTGCTGCTGCTGCTGTTGCTGGTGATTATGCGGCAGCGTGTGATAGCCGCCGGGATGCGAGGGCAACGTATACATTTGCACCGTGCCCGGAGACACGGTCGAGGGAGTCCCTTGCGATCCTGGCGATGAGACGCATGGCCCAAATGCCGATCCAGCCGCTGTGTCCACCTGCATAATAGCCATAGCGCCGGCCCGTGTCTTATATGCATCAATCTGTGCATATATCGTGGGCTCCTCGAAATAGTCGTAGGAATGCGGCGGTGCATGCTGATGCGGATGCTGCAGCCCGCCCGCATTCGGCTTATGGCGCTGCAGCGTCGCCGTGGCCGGTATGTTGGGCAATAGCTTGCGCATACTCGAACCATGTGGCAAGGTACCACCAATGACTGGTTGGGGCTGCGACTGCGACTGCGATTGCTGCGGCTGTTGCTGTTGTTGCTGCTGTTGTTGCTGTTGTTGTTGCTGTTGCTGCTGCTGCTGCTGCTGCTGGGTTGTCAAAACGGGTTGGCTCTTCTTGGAGGTGCTGGCGCTGTTCAGCGAAAGTTCCGCATAGTGAAGCTCATCATCCTTAAAAGGCGTTATGTATGGTTGGGTAAATTTAAAATTTAATATGTATCAAGTATTGAAATATTTGGACTTAGAAACTGAAAACTTAGCAGAGTTTCTATATGTATAATCTAACCACAATCAGCTTCCGTGCACCAGCTAATGTTAACTTACCTTGCTACTCTGATAAGCGCCGCTGTCCGTTGAGCAGCTGGCACCAACGTTAGCGACGGCGCCAGCTGTGGCGCCTGGCTTGCAGCTGATTTCCACCTCGCTGGTTGTTGAAAGATGTCCCGATGGCGTTTGTGTTGCTGATTTTTGTTTATATTCGCCATCAACTAAATTGGGAGCCGGAGCGAGAACAGCCATAGAGAAGGAGAGAAAACGAGAGAGAGAGAGAGAGAGAGGAGAGAGAGACGGATGGAAAGAGAGAACGTTGGCTTAGTAAAAAGTTTCGGCTTGTTGGTGTTGTTGTTAAGTGGCGCAAAAGGCAAAACTTTTTGGCCGGCCAACTGCCGGGCGTCTCCCCTTTTTGAGGAAATCTGTTGGTGATTTTCGTTGAAGCAACGTTCAATTTTCTTTTCGGCATTTGCCATCAAATTGCTGTACGTTAGGAAAATTGATTAAATTGTTGAGCTCGTAAAGCTGCCGCTGATTTCTTGATTGCCATTAATCAAGCTAAGGACGTGTGCACTGGCCGAAATCTCTACGAACTTTAAGTACTGCATAGCTGAAGGCGTGCCGCGAGAGAGACAGAGAGGTAGACAGAATGAGAGAGAGACAAAGAGTTGGGCAGGCACTTGAATGCAGACATATGAGCAAACAAACACATGGAAAAGGCAGTTGAGACTAGCCTGCCAGCAATTAGCTGTCATTTAAATATTTCAACACTGGCACAAAAATGCAGCCCCGCCTCTTCTCCTCGCCACACACATACACCCACTCCCACTCACATGCTGTTCAGCGTGTTTGTTTGGCTAAGCTGGCTAGCTAGCTGGCTGGGTGGCTGGCTGGCTGGCTGGCTGGCTGGCTGACTGGCGGGCTGGCAGGCAGCCGGCTTGTACTTAAGCCCCTTTTTATTTTGCTAACTCTCATAAATTACAGAGTCAGAGCGCCCGGGCGCATTTATCTTGAGGCAAACGGAAGATTGGCCGGGATTGCAATTGCACTTACCCTCGTTGTAGGGCACGACATCGGGATTCTTCTCGTCGTACATCTCCTCGGATTGACTCAATGGCAATGAGATCTTATCCTTAATTTGCAAATTGCCCGGACGTGAGAATTTCGCATTCGAGTGTACGAACTTCTGCTGTTGTTGATGCTTGTGCGAGCGCAGCTTCAACGCGGCGACTGTGCCAATTCCGATGCAGACCAGAGCC
Source organism: Drosophila anceps (assembly GCA_035045945.1). Taxonomy (NCBI): domain Eukaryota; kingdom Metazoa; phylum Arthropoda; class Insecta; order Diptera; family Drosophilidae; genus Drosophila; species Drosophila anceps. Next base: position 22,160,848 of record JAWNON010000225.1, on the reverse strand, counting down.
ACCAGAATGCCCACAAAAATTCCAATTGATAGGATGGGTGTCAGCTCAAAGCTGTTTGTGCCCTGGGCGCTGCCCTTGTACGAGGTCAATGCAACTGCAAAGAGCGGAAAAGAGAGCGAGTTAGAGACATATTTACACAATATTAAAAAAAAAAAAAACAAAAAAAAACAAAAAAAAACAATGCTAAATTCAAATCATGTTTAATTCGGAGTCGTTTTAATGTCCAATTTAACAAAGCGTCGCTAAGCAACATCCCGAAACAGTGGCCCATTAATAAAACGGCTAAATGCTAATTTTTATTTTACACTACTCCCACATGGGTATTTAAGTTTTATGAGACGACTTAATAGGGGCTTGAATAAAAGAAAATAATAATTTTAAAGCTAATTAACATAAAATTATCATATGAACAATAAATATTATTAAATACAAGATATATTGAGAAAAGTAATAAATATCTTAACTTCATATAATATATATTATAAAAATATTTTGTAAGTTTTATTTATTATACATATTGTAAACATGACGTATTCTCTGAAATAATCTTCATAAGTTCTATGCTCATTTCCGAAATCTCTTGCAAAACTTACAAAAATTATTTGTCACAATACAAATTTGTATCATTCGAATTTTTTTGGATTTTTTTCAGCTTATTCAGAATTCAGAAAAAGAAAATTCCTAATTTTGTGAAAGGGTATTCAGTATTTCTAATTGTTGAGTGCAGTTTCAAAGGCCCTCATCATATTTCCTCATTTTTCTTTTACACTTTTGTTGTGACTTTATGAAAAATTAAAACGACGTCTCAAGTTGTTTACCCAAAAAAAAAAATCCGTCTTTGCCAAGTACTATGGCACGGCCGCACGGCCCAAGCTCATTTGGCCCAGCCAATGGAAAAAGCTCGTCTAAACTTTGCTTTACGGCATTTTGCTTCAGCTAATTAGTATTACAATTTGCTTTTGCTCGGCGCTTCATTTCATGCCAGGCGAAAACCTCCTAAAGACAATTCATTAATGTTAATCATTTTATATAATTTCTTCTTCATATTTTTTCGCTACTCAGGCGTCTGCATAATTTTTGGTTCTGTTGCTTTTCTTCTTTTTCTTGGGTGAAGCAAATGCAAGGCAAAAGTTTTTGTGTAGCACTGAGAAATTTACAATTCATTGAGCAGTTTAGCGTAATTAAATTGCAAGTCGGCCTGAGAATGAAAACTGAACAAAATCTCCATTCCGACATTAAATTCTTTTATACGAACTAAATCTCATGCAAAGTTATGCAACTGAGGCAGTTGCCTCAGCCGAGGACTGTCGGACTTTGAGTCGATAAGCATTTGCTAGTACGAAAAACATTAACATAAAACATTCATAACTGCCAAATACACGCGCCACATACAGATGCATTAAAAATTCCAAAGTCTTTGACAACCGCCTCACGAAACATTCGCGCAGCTTGGAACACTGTTCCTGCCCCTTGCACTTACCAGTTTGCTTCTCGGCAGCCTTCAGAGTGTATCCGTCTACGGGCACGGCTTCACTGCGACCGCGTCCATTGGCAGCATAGATATAGATGCGAAATAGACGACCCGCATCCAGGCCACTGACACTAAACACCGCAAACTTGGCAGTGATATTGGCCTGTAGAATTCCACTGTGTTGATCATAGATTTCCATCAAGAACCATTGACGCATACCACCATCGAAGCCTGTAACAAAAGAAAGATGTAATGAAATTATTTAATGAACTCCACTATCCTAAGAAACATAGTTAAGTTGAAATTGGAATCATATGTTAAGTGAGATATGGTATATGAAACGTTCATAAATGATTAATATCATCACAATCATCATCATTGAAGTCATCATCAAGACCATTGGAATCAGACTGAGTTAGTTATGTCTTGCTGGCGCTGCTTTCAAAATGAAGCGAAGCTGATATACATATAAGGAAAATAACAGAAACAGCCACAAAGAGCTCATCTCCAGCAATAATATAAATATTAATAAATATAATTTATTTATAGCCAAGTATTTTGGTTTTTTTTCTTTTTTTTTATTATATTTTGCCAATCGTTGAGCCAGCTCTATTGCATTTGCAACTAGACATCGTAATGAAATGATTAAGACTTGAAAACATACCCATTTTATCTTGGGCATTATCTGCGCAAACAACTTGTCGCGCGCTCACGCCCATCCCTTTTTGCGGGTGGTATACAAGTGAAGTTAACAAAAATGCTGGAAGTAATCTAAAGCTTCATTTTAAATGCCATTTAATAACACCACAAAAGAACTGGCCGCCCACTTGAATGGGGATTTTGTGCCCCGCTCACCATTTGCAAATGTGGCACCCTTTGCCGAAAAATAAGCGGCTAAAGTTGTTGCTATTGCTGTTGCTGTTGCTATCGTGTTTGCTGTTGTTGTTGCTGCTACTCAAATGGTACTTCGCCGTAGACACAAAAGTCGGCTTAAAACACTTGCGAAAAATGTTAAAATATTTGGTAATAAAGGCGGCGTTTGAAAAGGTTGCAGCCACCACATCCTCAACTACAACTTGAGTTGGTCAGCGGGAGAAATGAAGACAGTGAGGAAGAGAGAGAGAGAGAGAGAGAGAAAGAGGTTGAGAGAGATGGAAAGGGGCGTGGTGACTCAAGGATAAATTGTTGTATAAAATGTTTTATATGCTGCTATGAATTTAGCCGACATTGTTGTACTTATTCTGGCCGTCTGCTGCTGTGTGCTAGTGTACGTGGTGGTGGCGCAGGGCGCTGTTGATGGTGGCTCTGAGCACAAAGGCTGCACGAAAATAGAGTCAAAAGAATGTGCTTCGCCTTCGCTTCAAAGGCCTTTGTGTGGCATCATTGTTTGTGGCCAGGGGTCGCTCGTTGCTTGGCCATGGCCATACCCAAAGCATTTTGTGCGCACTTTAAAACGTTTAGCTAATGAAATTTGCCGCAGCATCGGGCCGACCCAAGCCAAGAAGCAACAACAAAAAACTTCATTGTAATGGGTTAATTTTATTTACTTGGACCAGGCTACAATGAAAATTGCCCAAGTCGAGTAAAAATAATAAAGCAACGGCAGCAGCAGCAGCAGCAGCAGCAGCAGCAACATCAGCGGCAGCAGCGACAGCGAGCAAAATGTTATAAGCTGAAATTTTATTATATTAAACCGACGCTTGATGAGTTTGGTTAGTTGCCTCGCTGCTTTGTTTCGCTCAGAGAGCACATGAAAAAAAGCAGACAAAGAAAGAGAGAGAGAGAGAGAGAAAGAAAGGGAGAGCCAGCTGAAATGGTTGGCTAAGAAGCGCCCAGGGGCAGGCAGCTTGCCCTCAAGTTGTGTGTGAGCCGCAGCAGCGCGCATTGAATTGAATTCGAGGCAAGTTCGCTTCCTCGTCTGTGCGCTCGCATCCCTGCCACGTCGCCTTCTGCTGCGGCAAGTTAGCCAAACTTGCGTGCTGGCTTATTAAAGTCGAAACGTGCAGCGACCGCAGCTTAAGTTGAGTTATTATATATAAAAAAAAAAAAAAAAAACAAGGCAGCGTAAGGGCTCCAGTTTCGCTCTTGTTTGGACTGGGGCACCACGTCATTTGCTTTAATGTAAAGTGCAATATAAAAAGTATCGTGTTTTGTTGCTGCTGCTACTGCGGCTGCTGCTGCTGCTGCTGTTGCTTGTGTTGCTCTTGCTGCTTACCAAGTTGCGTTAAAGTTTTAATGATGCTGATGACTATGATAATAATGTGCAGCCACTAAATTAGCAGAGCTGCGGGGTCCAAGCGACTGCGAAATGTACATAAAATGCTTTAAAAGACGAACTTAAAGCCCTAAGCTATAATGAGGCGTATACGCAACGTGAACTACTGTCTCATACTGAGCAATAAATTAAAAAGCATTTGCCGAATACTTTCTGAGCATCTGTGAGGAAAATATGAAGACAATTGAGAAGAAATGAATTATGTCTATAGACAAAAAACAAGTCTTAAACAAAATACCAAAAAAAATAAATATCTTTTAAAAATTTAAAAACATGTAAAACTTTAAAAATTATTTCAGTTAATAAAATACAATGGGCATATTGCAAATTATATATTATATTGTAAATTGATTACATATAACAAGAATATTTTAAAGCATGATTTTCATGAGTCTTCGAGTTGCATTTGCTGAGCTGAGCTGAGCTGAGCAATGGTTTGAAGAATTTGACATTTATGGCAGGAATGCTGTCGCCGGAGCAGAGAGGTTGGCCCGGCTAAACAGTAGGTTTGTCAAGATGGCAAACAGTAACGGAGAATGTGCCATTAAGTATGCAGTTATTATGCGCTTTTTGTTACACTTTCAGAAGCCGCCTCGGCATGCTTGCGCTGCCGCTGTTGTTGTTCTTTTTTGCTGGAGCTGCTGGTATTCGCCTTGCTTTGCAGTTGAGAGCATTTCTACAGCCGCATAAATGCATCATAAAGTCGACTGTTGCAGTCGCAATTTGTGAGGACATTTCTCGACTGCTGTCCTCTGCCTGGCTTCAGTTATCCGACGTCTGCCGTTCACTGTTCGCCATTTTCTGTCTGCTAATATGCAGCACTGTGGAACTGAACTTTAAACTCGACAGCAACAATTTGTGCTGCTTATTTTGCGCTTTGCTGGCAGTTATCCTCTCTAACTCTCTCTCTCTCTCTTTCTCTCTCTCAACCTATCTCTCACCCTTGCATTTCCCTAGCGCATAAAATATGCGAATTGAATTTGTACTTAAAGTTTTCGCCTTTTGCATTTGCAACTGCACTGTTGCTGCTGCTGCTGCTGCTGCCGCTGCTGCTTTTTCTTCTTCTTTTACTTTTACTTCCAGTAAGTTGCATAACAAGCCAAAACATTTTGTATGTACGAAATTGTGCTTAACTCGAGTCTGTCTCTGTTTCTGGATCCGCTGGTAGTACTGTGTGCAACTACTTCATCATTTTATGCTTTGGCTATATATATTTCAGCCGTTTTGGCTGTTAGAACTCAGCAACATTTCCCAGGCATTCTCTTTTCCAGCATCTACTGCAATCTGCTCTTATTCTAAAGCATTTTGTGTATGGACTATCTCTCAGCGTGTTGCCTTTTCTAGTTTTATGCTTTCATTGCATTTTTATTATTCTGCTCTATCTCCAAGGAAGTTGCTCACACACACACACACACACACACACACACACACACACACACACACACACATACATACGCCCAGAGGCACATACTCGCATTCTCATTCGCATTGGCTGCTGCCAAAGTGCACTTAAGTTGCTCATGTATTTTAAATGAGTCTAAAAAGCGCTGCAGGAAACACAACAACAAGTTCATACACATGTGCTATGCTTTTCGCAATGTTCGTGAAACTCTCTTCTGGTCATTTAACTGGCCATGCACCACACTGCTTGAGTTGTGGCTAAGGTATATTTACCACATATATATATATATATATATATATATATATATATATATATATATATATATATATATATATATATATATATATATATATATATATATATATATATATATATATATATATATATATATATATATATATATATGCAATTCCATTTTTCGACTATTGATTGGCTCATCAGCAATTATAAAAGCTGGCAAATTGGCTAGCATTTGCGGGCTGCCTTTGAGTTCTCGCTGTGTACTCACCTTCGAGGCAATAGACCTCCAATGAGTCGGACGTTTGATTGACCACGGTACAATTGGTGGGCGCTTCCGGCTTTCCCGCGGCTATCAAATGGAATACACAGGGCTCCTTTTGTTGGCCTACATTGTTGTCCGCCCAGCACATGATGGTGCCAAAGTCCATTTCCTGCAGGAAACAATTAAAAAAATGAAAAATTGTTGTAGCTCATACAAAAGGGTTTTTAATATGGTTTTAAAGCAATTAATTAAATGATTACGCTTCACCTTCCTTCCTTTTAGTTAATTAATCAACTTATTTCGAGTTGTTCTTAACAGTTAATTGCTATATTGGTTGATGTTGCATTATGCAATTGTAATACAAACACGCATTATATAATAAATAAAATACACAATAAAGTCGTTAAAGTTGCTTCCTCTTCTGCATTGTGACCCGGTGGCGTATGCGTAATGTGCTTGTCAAGCCGCTTGATTGATCGCAGCTGTCAATAAGTCTTTCATTAATATAATTTCATGTCAATAAAAGCGCGCGCACACACACAATGCTAGTAACTCCATGGGATGGCAGTGTGGGCAGTATCTATTGGTCAAAAAGTGGAGGAAGAGAAAGTTTTCCCAGCTTGGTAGTAAAAACAAATGAAGCATTTTGTGGCTGACTATTTGGGCACATATTTCTTCGAGTCTGTGATTGGTGGGGCCCAAAAGGAAACTATGTTAACATGGCCATAATGTATGCCATGTGTTTGGCCATGTTGAACCTGATAAGTGGCCACGCCCTGTGGGCCCATTGTTGATTCCTTGCGTGTGTTTGTGTTGTGTCAAATGTTGTGCTAATGAAATCCTCCAACTATATTACGGTCAAATGAACAACAACATTCAAGACGATTGATTTGTTTGCACAGAAACAGACCGACAGACACAAACACATGGAGACTCGTACACAGATAGCAGCTTGTCTTGGCTGTGTCTATTTACCTTGGGAATTGTTAGCTGGAAAAATAAACGCACTTAATCAGCGCTGGGCGTCTTGAACTCATTAAAAATTAAAATCACTTTCCCCAGCGCCCGGCACGCTTCAAAATGTCAACGCAAATTGCAGCTTATTTATCAGTCGGAGCGTGCATTTATTTATTTATTTTTTTTTTTTTTGTACCCCGTCCCAAAAGTCTCCGGAGAAGTCAGAACCGGGCATTCTTGTCATTTTAATTGGGGCGCAAAAAAAAAAATAGGAAGTGGGAAGCAGAAAGAAATAAAAAGTTCAAAGTTTTCTTTAATTTAAACACAGCAAATGGAAGGGAAATGTTTGACGATAATGAAAAGCCACTGGAAAACTTGTGGGAAAACTTTAAGAAACTAAAGCAGATTCCTTGATGGCGGTCAAGAGTACAAATTTATTAATGGACTGTAGAAAACCTTAAACTGAAAGCGTTAGGCATTGACTTTAGCCAAAAGCAATTACTGTTTATTAATTGGAGGTAACTTTTATATTTATTAAAAATATATGAAAACTTATGTCCACAATGAAACCACGCTACTCACTAACAGGAGCAACCTGTTAAATTTGAAAATTAAAGAGAGAAGGTGTTGAAAGGTATGGCATTGTCTCATGTGGACACTGTGTTTATGTCAGTTGCATTCAGAGCATTTATGCAAATTTATGATAAATTTATGAAAATGAAAACGAAAATAAGCATATACGAGTATATAGATATGGAATGTATATGGCATGCTGTTCTGTTATATTGTGTTTAATGAAAGTGTTGTCACAAAGGCGGCAACTAGGCAGCTGCCAACACTGCGCATCAACACCTGCACAGCAGTGTGTGTGTGTGTGTGTGTGTGTGCGAGTGTAACCACAGGCAACACACAGCCCGTAACGAACACATATGCTGCATGCTAAGCAATAATAAATTTGCAATATACAAATTGCATGCACAAATTGTAAGAAAATACAAGAGAGAATAAAGTGTGCTAAAAAGCGTAGAATAGTTATTGGGGCTGCTGCAAATGCCAGTCGAAAAGATGCTTGGAAATTTACAGTTGGCAGAGACAAGCATATTTTTGACTGCAGTTCACATACTGTTTTCTTCTCGTATGTATATTGCGCATGTATATTGCAAATGTATGCCCAACTATGTGAATGTATCATTTTATTATCATTATGCTCAGTTGTTTATATTATTTTAATGTTGCCGCAACTAAACGTAAATATTATTACAGTTGTGCAGCGCATCAACCTATTTAAATTACTGCTGGCAACTATACACACGCACACGCACACGCTCACTCACACTCGCGTTTACATACGCCTATTCAATTTGGCTTTAAGGCAGAGTCTGTGATTTTTTGCCTATCTTCGGCCCGGCTCCAGCCTGCATTTTTATTGCATTCTTGTCTAGTGCTGACAGCCCGAAAAATAAATGTTATTGTTTATGTATTTTAATTAAAATTTGAACATTTTGGTGACATTTTAATGAGTTTTCTGGCCAGCCATGCTGTGTGCGAAATTTTCGGCAAAATTTTGTGAGCTATTTTCATATAATAGTATGTGACTGTGTGTTATATGCGTGTGTGCAGCGGAAAATTTTCTAGGAAGACGCAGGCTGCTCACAGTTGCTCACATATGCAAAACAGACAAAGCGAGAGAGCAAAAGAGAGAGAGAGAGAGAGAGAGAGACTGCAAGCATGGGCTGAGTGATGGAGCAAGAAATGCCAGGGCACGGCCCAAAATTAATGAGCTGTTGGCTGTTGCCTGCCTTTGAGCAAATCACACAGCACACAGAAAAAAAGGAAATATATATGTGGGAAGAAGGAAAATAAAAGAAAATCAGCCCAAAGGACGGCGACGACAGCGACGACGTTTGAGCTGCGGTTCCGGAAACCGGAAACAGCATATATGACAACAGAACGGAAGGGATTTTTCATATTCAATTGAGCTAAATGATTTATGTCAGTGTGTGTGTATGTGCGTGTGTGCCTTTGAGAGACTTATTTACTTTGCATGTGTATGTGTGTGTTTGGTACAATCAACGCCGGGCTACTGTCTGTGAACGGAACTCATTTGAATACTGTTTGACTAGCGGAATATTTCTTTTGACAACTGAAATGTGAGCAACGAGCCAGACAGTATTCTCAAGTAGCAATACCATGTACCATGTTGTATTTAGAGACTATAATGTTGGTCAGACTAACTACTGCGGCACTTTAAACTGGGTCAGCTTGACAGCCAAACAACCCACCAAATGCTTAGCAATTACAATAACTTTTAATTTCCCACATTGAGTTTTGTTTCACAATTACTTCATTGTCCGTAGCTCTAGTTGCTCAGTACCGAATTCACGCAACGATAATCATTTTACTCTGCAAACAACTAGAAACAGAGAACTGGCTTATGATCAGAGAAAAGCACTTAGGAGACTTGCTGTTACTTTTAAGCATCGACCTCACTAGAAGCTTGGGTTAATCATAATGCAAGAAGTGTGAGAAGTTTTTTAGTTTTGTCTGCTATAGAGACCATGCTCAAGCTGCATATCCATATCGAAAAAATGCATCCATGAAATTCTCGTTGATTACATAGTTTGTCTCTATGATCTCACTCAGAATGTGCGCAGCTATCCACCAATGTGCTTGACTCTGATTTAGAGATAGCCTCGAGGTAACCTAATTGTCTGAGCTCTGATTGCAATACAGATTTCGTTTTGTTTTGGCAGACCATCACAGTGAACAAAAGCATGAGCGTAGCAGCAGATGCAGACTCAACTGCAAGCAACCAAAAAACCACTTGGTTTCGCTTTGGGTAGCTGGCGCTTCCAGTTACAATTTGTTGCCATTGATGAGAAGGCAGCTCATTGATAGCCAATTTGGCTGGTCAATTGGCAGGGTGGCAGCAAAGTGCAAAACGTCAAAATGCAATCGCCATTGCCAATCGGCAATCCCCATCGCAATGGGCCATATCGATGACGATAACGTTGGCCATTTTGAGCGGAAATGTTGGCCAATTGTCAGTCATGTGGAGGCAAAAAGTGTTTGCAAGCCAGCGAGTCGATTGTGTTTGGCTTCTGTTGTCTCTCAACTATACTGCTGATGGCCATTAAAGCTAAAATGGCAATGGCTTTAATGTTATGAACTAATCTGTGGCCTTAGCAGTAGCTGCTGCTATTGGCATCGATTTTAATTAGAAAGCAGCACTAATAGAATTTTTAATTAAAAATTGTTCAGGCGCCATGGCCAAGCACCGGCTACCACCATCCAGAGCTTGCTTTCTGTGTACTCGTGTTGGTTTTACATTTTGTTTGACAACGTGACACGCACACGAGCCACAACAACAACAGGATAGCGACTGCTGCCTATTAATTAAAATTTTGGCATTTAATTGCTCGCCGCGCGTTGGCCTTTTCGTCTACCAGTTGGCTAAATTTGAAATATGTCAATAACAATTTCATATAGAAAACATGAAACTCAATGGTAAATTCAGCTAAAAATCAAAATTGAACTACAAGTATCGATCAGAGCAAGCATGTATGTCTAGGAAGGCCACCCTTACCTCACCCCTTAAAACGCACACACACACTTAGACCCAAACACACACAGTTGGCTGTTCTCATGTTTGGATTGTAATAGCATGTAGTTTGTCATTTTCATAAATCAAGCGGAACACAAAACAGACACATCGGTCAGGGGTTAGGGTCACATTCGGGTTGGGCGTTGTCAGTGACATCTGTCTTTTGGTCAAACATATGGGTCATATAAATATCAGTATCTGTGACATTTATGCTTATCAATGCGCACTTACCTTTACCGGCGTATAGGTGAGCGTGGAGCCCTGCGCTGAATGGGGCCGGAATCCGCTTTGCGGCATATCGAAGGTCTCCGCGGTGTTGTTGAAGGACCACTTGAAGTTCTCGGGTGGCGGAAAGGCATCTACTTCGCAAACGATTTCAGCCGCCTCGCTACGGGCCACGCCATAGATTTTCTTTTGATCAGGTCGGCAAATTGGTTTATCTGTAGAGCAACAGAGATAGAAAGAGAGAGAGAGAGAGAGAGAGAGAAAAGTTAGAAACTTTGATGTTTGTCAAGTGCATTTTGCTGTTCGTCGGCGGCAACGGCTACAAATCAATAATCGCATTGCTTGGCCAAAGTTAATGCAATAAAGCCTGAGCAGTTCGAGTGCACATTCTCTAGTTGGAGAGCTTGACTGGGCTTTTTGTTTTTGCATGCTGCAGCCCAGTCCTCTTTACCTCCACTACCCTTAGGCCAGTCCCAAAAACCGCACTCAAATCCTAAGTAGAAAAGTTTGCCAGCACAAAACGCAGTAAGGATAGAGATTCCCTTTGCATCCCATGCAGCCTGTGCATGTGAATTGCCATGTTGCCCATTAAAGGAACTCACTAAACAGAGTCCGAAACAGCAACAGAAACAAAGCAAAGCGAAGCCCAAAAAAGATGTGCAAACGTAAACTGAATGAAAAACTTGGGCAAAACGAAAGTTTTGAGCCCTCAACCAAACAGCTAGGAAAATTCAATTTCTTCTAATCCTTGGGCAAGCAAAGCTTCAACTGCAGCTGCATTGAACATTGCGATTGCACAATTTATAGTACAATTTGACAACTGGCAGTACAGTTCGAGGTGTTGTTGTTGTTGCTGCTGCTGTTGATGTCGTAAGAGCTAAAGCTAGAAGCAAGCTGTAAGCAAATTTCCATTGAACAGTGTCAAGTAGAAGTCCAAGCGACAGGCATTGGGTTACAAATTGGGGTTTTGGCTGCGGCTATTCCAATCCACAATGGAGCGAAGTGGTCTGCACCCACAATTTGGGTGACGAATAACGCACCAGCAGCACCACCAGAGACAATAGCTGAAAAGAGGATGAGAGGCGTTTAACTTAAAACAAAAACGAGAACTGAAAGAAATAACAAAAGCTGTGAAAAAAGTGCCAAATAAGAGAGAAAACAAAATCTCTACATAGTGGAACAGATTAAATACCCTTACAAACCGGTTAGAAAATGCTGAACTTAACTTTTTGGTCCACAACACAGTGAGATCTTTGAAGAGTGCAGCAGCTTAATGAGCTGACAGGCTTTATGTAATGAGCTATATACATATTACACTACAGAAATGTGCTTTACGAACTGCGTTAAGGAATTAAGAGACTTGCAAGAAAGGGTACTGAAGTACAGAAAGGCTTACAAAAAAAAGTTAGAGTGAAAACACAATAAGAGGAAATGGAGCAGAAAACAAAAGCATATGGCAACAACAAAAAGCAAAACACAAGAACAAAATTGAGCAGGGAATAAGGATCTGTGTGCTAAATTTCTAAAAAAAAAGGCAAAAATAATTAACAGGAGCCGCCTTTCCTTTTCTTAATTGCAAGCTCAACACTTTTCACAATCAAATTGAGCAGAAAACTCAAGTTGTGGATTAAATTTGATGATTCAGGGCAACCAAACAGCTGTGTAATTAGTTTAAAGAGGAGTATATGATCAAAGCATTTACAAAATTATGAATTGAATTTATTTCGATTTTTAAGCCATTAAAATACATGCTCTACTTTCTATTGAAGTTGCAGGGACAAAATAGAAATAAGCCTGTGCTTCTGCCTAACAACTGAAAGTTGATCAAAGCATGGCAGATTTTACTCATATCAAAATAGTTAAGCCAAAAAGCTCTGAGTCCGAAAAAACAGTGCTAAAACATAGTCAATATTTCAATACTAAATTCGAAAAGCAACTTGAAGCCATTGTGAATTGTGAAATAAAATACAAAAATGGACAAACATTTGTTAGCTCATGTAAAGGGTTTCCGTATTGTGAGCTGACTGATAGAAAGGAAAAGGAAATGCGCCCATTCAATGAGAAAATAACTAAATGTGAACAAAAAGCAGGAAGCCAAGCAAAAGGCTTTTTGTTGTCTAAAGAGCGTGTCTGGCAAGCACTGCCTAGCTGGCTGGCTGGTTAGTCCAGGCCAAGTTTTGCTTATTGTGTTCTAGTTTAAAGAAATCAAAGTTGGCAACCGCAAAAGTGCGCACAGGCTAGCCCAAGGTGGCTAAGTTAAAAGCAAAACTGAGCTCGAATCAGCTTCAGTTTCGGTTGCAGTTGCAGTGCAGAACACAAAAGGCCAACAATATAAAAGGCATTCGAGTGCGACACAATAACGGGGGTGTATACGCAATAAAGCTGCAAGAGGTCCGCACAAGCGTACAATTCGCCACTCACCCGCTTACTCGCTAACACGCTCAACCATCCAACCACTCGACTACTCAATAATGGTGCCTTTTTGTATGTCAAAAGTTCTTACCAAAAGCCTAAATAGTGCCGCGTCCTTTGCTGCTGATGCTGCTGCTGTTGCGACAAACGGAACCACCCTGCCAAAACTGTGGACACAGTAGCAACAGCAGCAGCAGCAGCAACCAAACGGGATTCGATTTAATAGCCAGTTGGCATTTAAGAGCTGCGAATGTTTGTTAATGGCTCAAACCGTACGCTTAGCCATGTGATGAAAGAATGATGGCACAGTGCAACCATTCAGCGCGTATTTTTTACGACCCCTGCCACAATAACAATGCCATGAGAGCCATGCAAATCGAGGCGCACACATGTCAAATGTGGGCCAAGCTTAAAATGTTGCGCATACGCAGCGTTGCAGAAAGCTATAACTTTTGGCTTGGTTTTCCTCTCATCTCATTTTTTCAGTCTAAAGTGCTAAATAAAACTCAACACGTGCCCCATAAAACTTGACATGTGATTGTCGAGAGCAAGAACAACGTTTTATATACTCGCAATCAATTCAACAAAGTCCTAAATAAATGAAACGCAGTTAGAGCACATAGCGAGGCCCCCACTCCTGCAGCTCACACAATTTAAAGTCTAGCAAGTCTATTGAGCAATTGTACTTACACATCACTTTCAGCTCGACTATGTTCGAGTCGCCGTCGCCCTCCACGTTAGAGGCGGTGCACGTGTAGTTCCCAGCCTGGTGACGGCTCACGCCTTGCAGCGCCAGATCTCCGCTGCTCACAATGACACCAGCCCGTTGGTTGTGCTGAATGATTTGATTCTGAAAATTATAAATATCAAAATATCATTAGTCCTCAGTCATCAACAAGTTATGCATCTCTTATTAAAGCCATGTTAGTTCTAAGCATCATTTTCTTTTGTTTCGGTCTCACATTCCAAAGCGCGGGAGCACAATGGAATAGAGATGATTATCAAGCAAGAAAAGGTGCTTCAATTAGTGGGATTACGCACATGGCGCATACGCAACAGTCCATTGCCGTTGCTGAGCTATAATCAGCTTAATTTCTAGTCTTTCAACTTTTGATGCGCACATTCGCGAACACACTCAACTAAAGCCAATTAAAAAAAATATATTAGTTCTGCTTCATTAAATTTAAACTTAACTAATACCTAAGTATATTATTTTTCAATCTGAAAAATTGATCCGACTCAAACTTAAAGCTCCATTGAAGCTAACTTCCTTACATTTTTAAAAGAATATTATTCACCCCTTGAAACATTCAATTATAGCTTGGCGTAAAATACTTCTTATAAATCAGAATTTCTCATTTTATTTTTACTATATTGCTATAAATTTTAGATGGATTTTTCGCGCAATGTCTTATAAATTATCGATGCCTTTCGAATCTCCTCAAGTTATATATAAAAATTGCTATTCAGGTCGAGCTTGCTTCTTAGGCGGAAGGTCAGTGGAACATTCATTTATTATAAAGGCTAACCCTCTAAAAAAAAAAATTGGACGCTCATAAACGCGCAGTCATACGCGAGGCGCTTCATTAGAGTGTTGGGCGTCAGTGTGTGAAACATGTTTGGCATTTGCAAAAAGCTCAAAATCAACCAATATTTACCTAAATTTCACACACATGCTGTGTAGTCACTTGACCTGTATGAGCAGCACGTATAGACTCAACACACGCTGGCAGCTGGGAGCAGGCCACGCCTATTGCTGATGTTGGCTCGGCGGTCCCAATGCGCTGGCACTCGACAAGATTTTGACGCATTTCCCCAGAGCCTTGTGCCATTTAGCAGCAAAACAAATTCGCACTTTGCCTTGCCCAACAACAACACCAAGAACAATAACAACAAAAGCAATAGCAACACTGAAATAAATAAAAATGTGTGTGTATAAATTGTCGACAAAAGTCAAAATGGCAGAACAACAAACGGCAAGGCGAACAAAGCCGGCATGACCTTAGCATACATACACACACAGAGCCATAGACACATAGGTATGTGTATGCATGAGTAGAATATGGACAAATACATTTGAGAATATGTGCAAATAGTATACAATAAGCGCGGGCAAACAATGCAATGTGGCAACACTATAATAATAGTGTTGCCTGCTTTTCTGAGAACTGGGCCAAAGCTTTGATTCCAATGAATGTGTGCGAGTGTGTGCGTATGCCTGGTCGCGTCCTTTGTCTGGCCATTTGTCTGACTGTTTGACATAGGCCAAACAATGGCATTGGCAGTGGAGATACAATGCGCCATAGTGGATCAGCCAGATAAATCCGTCCGTCAGTCAGCACAATGTTTGCACAATGTTTGTATAAATAAATATAAAATTGATAATTGTACTTTGTCTTAACGCTAGGGTCAACTGGTCGTATGCCTAACATTTAGAAATGTTGAGCGCACTTTAAGGTCCATGCAAACAGCGAGCAGCGGACAATACACACACAAGTAGTCATAGCCTTAAAGCTTGCTTAGCACTCATACTCCCATTGACCCCTATTCACTTTGTTCCCGCGGGCCTCACTTAAATACCCCCAAGATGTTGGCTGCCATTTACGAGTGAGTTTTATCAGCGACCCCTGTTGTTGTTGCTGTTGTTGCTGTTGTCATAAAACAAATAAAAATGTCGCCAGTCACACAAATGTAAATAAAGTTCAAGGTTGTCACACAAAAAACAAACACAGAAAAAAGAAAAAAAAATTAAATAAAACTGAATAAGTAAACAAATAAAAAAAAAAGTGGGTTCTACTACGTTGAGGATTATTTCAATAGTTGAAGGCACATCCGCAGCAGCTTTTCCGCACTGGCTTTTCCGTTCTGCTCAGCTTGTTGCCAGCCACACAACCCTTTTTGCCAGCTGCCCTTCACCTCCGCATTGCTAATGGCGCATTTTATGCGCTGCCTGCCATTTTATTTGTCTTTCTGCAGAGACAAGCGCCTTGACATGTTTGTGTTTGCCTGGCACCCGCTGCTGCTACGGCTACAATAAATACCCAATTAGTGTTGACCATTTACTTAATGGCCAGGCTGATTGCGTTGGCTGCTACGAGTTCAACAACATTTTCCTTGCCTTCACATCAACTACACATCTGTTGGTATTTTAACTAGATTTATGCCTCATTTCGTTCCATTCACAAGTCACCAAAAACTTTAAACATATGCATTGAGTAACAAATTGTTTTTGAACTTGGAAAATTGTGTTTTGTGCATGTTTCAAATGAAAGTTGGCAGAGTAAACTGAATAACTTGAACGCCGGTTTCACTTTAAAAATGTTTTTATTGAATTGAAAACTTAGTTATCCCAGTAAAACTGATATTTTTTTTGCAAAATACTTCTTTAAAATGTGTTCCTTTTTGGATAGCATAAAAACAACTTTTATAAATATTAATAAGTATATGGATCCGTTTTAGATCTTTTGCCACTTTTACAACAATTTCTGTAACAGCTAAAAAAAACAATTATTAAATTCATTTGTTTTTAAGTTATATATTTTTTGTATTTTCTCTTTACACGTGCTCGTTCCGTGTCACGTATTCAATCCTCATTCAAACTTAAATAGTTGCTGAAGCTAAACATGGGTTGTATTGTCAGTATGAATTGAAGTGTTGCCCGCTTCCGCTCTAATCAAATTTTCCGTTTATGTTTGCTATTTCAGCACTTCCATTAACACAAATAAGTGCACCCACACACACACACACACACACACACACATATAGAAAGAAAGACGCTTTCATATATGCGCATGGGCTAAATAACTTTTGCTGTCAGAGGCATGCTCTGGAGTCGGTTTTTGCGTTTTTACCCTCTGCACAACGATTGCTGGTCTGTTGCGCTGGCAACGTCTTCCATCAAAGTTGCTGCCAGCTTCTTAATGAGCATGCGAAAGTTTACCGAACACACATACATAGATATACACCACACACACTCAAAGAGGTAAAAGTTTTGTTTCAAGTTTAATAAAACTAATTGTTAATTTAATTTGCCAGCTCGTCGTTAATTGTTGGCATGCATAATTGAATAATAACTGACAAAGACAAAGCGACAGCAACAACAATTTAATACAGTTGTCCTCTGTCGTTGTTTACACAAACACACACACACACACACACACACACACACGCACACGTATTAGGGCTATATATCACTTATGTAAGCGTGTGTTGGCTTAAAGCCTTAGCAATTTTATAGTTAACGTTGCGCAAAATGACTTGTGATTGAAGAGTGAAGACTCAGCTTTTGATTAAGTAAATTGCATTGAATGCAAAATGAGACAAACAATGCCATAATCAATCAAGTTCATTATTTGGGCAAGTCTGTCTGCTGTCGGTCAATGAAAACATAAGATGTCACATAAGTTTCTTTAGTTTAATTCAAATTTTAATTGCACACAAATTGTTGTTTCCAATTGAACAATGGACTTATCTGCACTTGACTTGCATTTGACTTTCGCTCGTCGTTGTCACTGCCTTTGTTTTCGTCTTACCCTATGGCTTGCCTTGAGCCCCATATACATACGCCATGTGAGCTCGACACAAGCAGGCTAACACATAGAGAAACTGAGTGCATGCCAATTGTATTTAGACACTTTTTGCTTATCTCATTCTCTCTCCCTCTATTTCCTGCTCTTTCTCATTCCCTTATTTCCGTTTGAGCTTTTTGCTTCGCACTCAGCTTTTATTGTTATGACGCTGAGCAAGTCAATTGGCTGGCAACTAACTAACTAACTGTTTAGTTTCCTTGTTAGCCCTGTCAACAGAGACATGAGCTGTAATTTACATGTGCGTGTGTATCGTTCTGCCACTCACCAACCATCTCTATCCGTCGCTCAGGGCGCATTTATCGCCTGTAAGCCTTTTCACAACAACCAATAAGAATGCAATTTGAGTTGTAGCAGCTCGCATATCACGCTTCAAATATCCAATTATGAAGATTATGGAAACATGACAAAACGTTACCTAGTTGTACTCTGCCAAATATGAACAAGTTTACTTGGAAATTGGCATAATTGTCGCCCAGGTGATACATTGCAATTGTCACTCATTTTTTTGTATTTTTATACAACTTTATTGAGTTTTATTAATATACATATCACCACAGTAACTTTCTTTTTGCACACACACTTCAGTATGTTTGCTGAGTATATGTGTGCTATATATATAGATATATATATATATATATAAAGATATAACATCCATTTGTATTTATCATTGAAATTTGTTGCCTTGTCTAAAAAGTGATTGACAGCCATATGTACATTTCTATTTGAGAGTTTTCCATTTGTGCTTTGACAACTTTGCTGGTTGTGGTATTGTTGCTGTCTTGCTCTTCAGCTGTCTCTGTATATTGTGCACTTATAGATGATCTTCCATCTCGTTTCATTATTCATCAGCTGTCTCGTTTTGATAGCTGAGCTTTAAGTTCATGGTATATTTGTGTTGGCTGCTTTTGTGCGCTGCCTATGGGCCTTAGGAAACTTTTTGGCCGTGTTCTTGTTTATTTATTATAATCATTTCCCAAAGTTATGCCTGATTGTGGTTGTTGCTTTCGATGTTGTTTGCCCTGTACTCAACAATGTTGTCGTTGGTTTTTGTTGCTGCTGCGCCAACTAATGAATTCAATTAGCATTCATATTATTCATACACTTGATTCACTTGCTTCGGCTCAAGCACATTGAATATTATTTATTAGCTTGTTGTTCGAGCTGCCTTTGTACTTGTTCGCTATCTATTGTTTTTACTTGTGCTAGACTGCCAAAGTTTTTGCTTACTACTTATAAAACTAATAAACAAATGATTTGCAATGCAAAGTTTTGCACATTTTGGGGCCCTTGAAGTGGGACTTGAGCCGCACTCGACTGAGCCACTTGACTCGATTGCCTTAAAATAATTGGAAAATAATTCAGTAAAAATGACCACTTAATTTTGGTTTCATCATAATTTACTGGTGGTCTGCCTTTTACAGACTAAACAAATACACAATCACACAGACACACACACGCACACACACATTGATTGCACGCCAATGCCAAGGGAATTGCCGGAAGTACAAGCCTCGTTTCCGTGGCCAACAACAAATGTCTTGTCCAATTTGAAGAGCACTTGAAGGTCAAGCTATTTAGGCCATATTTCGGGCTGGTCCAAACGAGTTGCACACATCTACATATATAGATTATAAATGCCTCATACGATATATACATATATATATGTATATATATATATATATATATTATGTATTAACAACTAGTTCTTCGCACTTTCAAACGCTGCTCGTTTTCTTTTGCTTTCCCCCTCTCACCGTGTCAGTCGATAAATCTTGATAAATCTTTGGATTTGAAAGTGTTTTTGCTACTTACATTATGCTTCCAGACAACTTTATAAGCGGCAGGATTTGCATGCACTTTACACTCGAAATAAACATCATCGCCTTCCTCGATATCCTCCGGATTTAGATTTGAGCCCAGGTCCAGTTGCAAGGTGGGTATAACTGCAACAGAAGAAAACATTTCCATGACCAACTGATTCTTTTATACTTATATATACATCTTGTGTGTAGTTTCTTATGTGCCGTCCGGTCTTGGTCTTGGCACAGCCTATCGACTGCAATTTGCTGTTGTCTTACTTTTAGTCAAGTTTAGCACAGTCAAAAAAATTAACAAACGGAAGAAAGGAAAGAAATGCGCAAAAGAAAAACTCAGAAACGGTCAACAAAAAAGAGAAATGGGGTTAATCTGCGCTTATCTGTGATTAGTGTCGCTTCGTAGGAGTACGTGCCACGCCCCCACCCTTTGCCATTACCTTCCTTGGCAATGGTTTCTTATTATTTTGCGCATTGTTGTTGTAGTTTGGTCTTGGGTTGTGCTTACTGTTTTCTTTTGCCACGTTTTATAAACAAGTTTCTTTAAGCCGATTTTGCTCTTTGAAAAGACTTGTTAATGAAAATGAAAATCGCTCGCCTAAGCCCAGCGAATGACAGCCAGCTAGAGAATTTGAGCAAAAACAGTGACAAAGGCTGCGATAGAGACAGAGAGAATGAGGCAGAGACAAAGGCAAAAGTTGTTTGCATAATTTAAAGACCTTTTTGCCAGCTGCTCAACAAGTTCATTAACGTTGACTTTAAGCCCAGTTTGTAGCAAATAGCACTCCGAATAGGGAGCACAATACTCGTTTCGAGCACTGGCTTAGGAGGTTGGCTGGCTAACTGGCTGACTGGCTGGCCACACTGTTGCGGTTAGATGGGCTTAAGTGGTAATAACTGTCACTGGCCAAGCTGGTCAGTAGCAGCAGCAGCAGCAGCAGCAGCAGCAGCCCAAACTGGCCAACTTTACTTGGCTAATGCATTTTATGACTCACAGTCCAACTGCAACAGCACAAAAGCAAAGCAAACCCGAAACCCGTAACTGCAGCTTAACCTAACGACTTTTGAATGCCGCTGCCACAGTTTGTAGCAGACATTGCCAATGTGCTGCCTCCTCCGACTCCTCCAGCTATTCTTGCTGCTGCTCCTATTTCCTGCTGCTCACTCAGCTTCTAGTGTGTGAGGCCTGTCATTGTCTGTTGCGTAAAAAGTTGAACAACTGCTCGTTAGCAGCCCTTAAATTGATTCCACTCGCTCCGGCTGCTCCTTTTTCTTTTCTCGACACTGGCCATATAAATTACATTAACTTAAAAGTACTTCTGTCCGGGCCCGACCAACTGAAACTGAGAAAAATTGGCTTGGAGTAAAATTAATTGCAAATGGCAGATGTGCACATCTGTATATAGTTTTGAAAATAATGTGCATTTGTTCTAGCTGAAAACTTTTGGCGGTTGGCGTAATGTATGATGACGGAAAAAATACTTTAAAAATATATAATTTAGCTGTTAAGTGAATTAGCTTTTATAAAGAACTTTACACACAACTTTAGATGGAAAATAATAGTGAAAAGTCAAAATCTCATTGTTTCGTTGGTCTAAAATATACCTTGAAGTATATTCTCTGATCTGAATCTAAAATAACCTCGAAACTTGATTGAGTTCGAGCTGAAAACACTGCTTGGCATACATAACTACAAATCAATGATTGGCATTCGACTGCAATTATCACAATGAAAATCTAATATAATTTAATAAATCTGTCTATATTTCGATTAATCAATAAATTAAGGTATTTATATTCAAACTCTTTCAAGTAGTCTGCAGTCCGCATAGCCTGTCATCAATTGAGCAATGCAGGTAAAAATCAAATTGAAAAACATATTCAGCTCTTTAAATGTTCCGCTATAGCTTTAAGCTAAAATTGATGGTTTATTTATAGCATTATTACCCAACCTGGCCGAAGACCTACCATAATTTTCACCCTGTCAGCACATGTTTGCAGTCAGCTTTGGCGGCAACTTCCCTCTTTGTAAGGCCACTGTTTGAGCATACTTAGTTGTGGCATGGACATTGTCCATATTTTGCCAGCTTACTCGTTATTTTTAGGTAGCTGCTGCGTCATTATTTTGATTGCGGATATGACTTTAATTTTTAGTGGTTTCCGTTTCATTTAATTCTCATTTTTAACACAAGTTGATTGTGCGGAAAATTAAATCTTTTGCTTAGCTTCACGCGCTCTGCTTTTATTTTTTTTTTTTTTTTGGGTCAAGGTACAACGAAGAGATTTCATAAAATTTTAGATAACTTCGTTTTATGACAATTCTTATATAATGTGGAATAATGGCACAATTATTGGCTGCTCATTTGCAGCGAAGTACAGGGGAACTTTTCAATTTTCCCCTCAGTGCAAACAAGAAGCACGCTTAAAGAAGACACAAAATCTTTGCAAGTGAGAGGAAATCACAGGAAGCGAGAGATGGGAGACGGAGAGGGAAGAGCTCCCAAAATATTTTAAGCACGCTATAAACATGTAAATGAGCATGGAAATTGAAATTGTTATCTAATTTTTTATATCAGCAAGCGACGCGCGTAAAATTGAGAGTCTGCTTCACGGCGCCCACGCAGACAGCTTGAAGTGCTCCTGCGGCAGCAAAGGCTTCTCCTTCAGCTACTCCTGCTGAAAGGAGTAAAAGTTTCCCTGACAATGGGGAACGATGCGCAAAAACACTTAGATAATAGACGTGGCAACTGTTTGCCTAACGACAACGACAACACTGGCAAAATTCTTGAGACTATTGAAACATTAAGGAAAGTGCTCTTACATATACTATATATAAATATATATATGTATATATATATATATACATATATATATATATATATATATGTATATATGAGTCTCTGTGTTTGCGCCTGGGTCAAAGTCTCTGAGCTGACACTATGACAAGAGCACTCGTGTCGAGCCATCTGGTAAAGCGCAAGTTGCCTTTTTAATATCTTGACATAGAAATTTTATTAACAAACTTTGAGCGCATATTGTTGACTTGGCCCATAAAACAATCGCTTGACATTCGGGCTGAAAACCAAGAATAAGAAAAAAAAAAAACGGAAAGCCTCATGTCTATGAGATTTATATGCAAATCAGTATTGATTCCGAAGACACGGGTGATAAGCGCTTGGCACATTTTATGGCATCGCTGCCGATTGTTTTCCCAGCTCGAGCCCCACCTCAGCTAGTTTATGTGCCGCTGACAGCCATAAAATAAAGCGCGTGTTCAACATGCGTGTAATTATTTGACAGGGATAACTGCAACCCCCCCTTCACTAGACCTCAAGTTTTATTGACATTGCGTTGAACTGGGGCCAGGTTATCCCATTTGTTTGAATTGAATAATATCTAACTGAAAGCAGGTCAGGCAACTGACACATTTGCATCGTCTGTTCACCACTTGGCAAACTGATTAGCTGCATTGATAGAGGAACAAAAGAACTGGCAGAGTTTTGGGAGTTTTATTAAGGTGCAAAATGAATATATATTTACTCGATATACAGCAATAGTATATTATTTTTGACGATAAGAAACAGATAAAACTGTCCTGTTTTAATTTGGAATTTACATCTGCATATGACTTAAAATTCTTGAATTACTTACAGAAAACATTTAGTTTCATGGCCGTCTCTCGTATGCCGTTGCGGACCAGCTCGTTGGTGGCGCGACAGGACAACGCTTTGCCGTGATCCTCCCGCGTTGGGGTAATGGAAAGTATCGAGGTGCTTGCATTACCATCCTCGGTGACCTTCAATAGACACGAATGTTGCATATTGGAATGTATTTAGGTCGCTTGATGTAATGTGCACTCACCTTCTGGCTGTGACCGTGCATCTCCAGATTGCCCATCCACCAGGTAATTTTTGCCGGCGGCCTTGATCCAATTGCCTGACACTCAATCTCGTATTTACGGTCAGCTGACATGGGCTGATTGTTGAAGCTGATTTCCACCAAAAGTGGACGCACTGCAAATACACAAATGTTTGAGTGGTTGTGTGTGTGCGTGTGTATATTTGCATCCATTAATATTTATAGTTAATTTATGTGTTTAAATGCCGTTTAAGCATTTTTTATATACATATGTATATTTTAATTCTTTATTTTTCCATTTATGTTTATTTATTTAAATTGTGTGTGAAAAATCGAAAACGCAATGAAAATGGACAAGCAACGCAATTAAAATTAATTGCGGCGAATTACGATTCCAGCGCTTATTCAACAACTGTATACTGGCATACAACAACAACAACAACAGAAACATTATCATGGGCGCAACAATAACAAATATACAAATATATATGTCGATGCATATCAAAAAGGTATGCACAGACATACACTCAAATAAATGTGGAATATAAATATAACTCTGTTACAACGTTGCCTTATAATAATTCAGTATATAGAACTGCTATTAGACTTGATTTATTTCAAAATTGTATTTGCTTAATAACGATAATACCTTCAAACTAATAACAGCCACTTATGTGATTTATAACCAAAGTATACATTGTTTATAATAGTTTTTTTATGGTTATTAATTGCATATGTTTCCGAAGAGCAAACAGCAATCAAACCCATTATGATTATATATCTGCGATTTTCTTCAAACAGACAACTTGTTCACATATTGCAAACTTATTACAGGTTCCTAAACATGGGCTTTAAGTTCTAAAACATGGCTTATAAATAGCTTAGGTCTTGCATATATTTTGCTTTAATTACGTGCGCAAAGTTTGGCTATGAAACTATGCAAAATAGGTTCAGAGAGAAATAATAAATCAAACAAGTTTTTATTTTGATTTGTAGTCGTGGTATGAAATGATTGAATTACTTTATCAAAGCAAAGCATTATGCTTCAATGCAATCAATCAAATTTGCCTATCAAAAGGAAAAAAGCCAAACAATGATTTTGTAACTGTAAAATTAATTAATTTTGCACTGTTGTCAAATGGCGTTTTATAATTCGCCTGTCAGCTCGACTTCAAATCATTTTCATAAAAAAAAAAACATTAAAAATATATATATATATTTTTATTTATATATATTATATATATACATATATTTTTGTTGTATATAAGATTATATACATATCGATCATTTGCATGTTTGATGTACAATGGGAAATATTGTTATTTTCATTGCGGTTGAAAATTGTTTACATGCTAAATTATAAAGCGCACTTAAATCCAAATTGTGTGTGTGTGTATAGATATATTTGCTAAAATTGCTCATGAAATGAATGTAAACACGGTCACGTAATGTGGCCAGGTTCATTATCGCGTTTGCACATTGTTACCATAATATTACCTAGAAAACAAATTTATTTGCTGCTTTTTTCTTTTTGCTTTTCGCTTGTTTAATGCTTTAGTAAATGCAATTTAAATTATAAATAACGAAATTTCGAAATGCAGAGCGTAATTTAAATAAATATCATTCGGAGGACACATTACTGTTTACCGAGAATTGTCGAGCGGTTGATTGGCATTAATACCCTTCATAAGGTAATTCAAATTTGTTGAAAAATGAACAAAAGAATTGACTCTAATGAGAAATTAACTGAAAAAATTATTTATTTCTAAAATTGATGTACAAATTGGAAAGATGTCGTAGTTCGCTAAGGCACAGTCCAGAAACTTTTCGCCTTCATCTCTCAATTCATTCTCAACAAAGTCATGTATAAATTATTGAAAAGACTTTATCTTTGATTATTACTTAGCTCACTATCACGCGTAAGCGTATTCGATCTTTGGCCAACCAAACGTATCGATTTCTTTGTCTATTTGTTTTACATGCCATACAAACTATGCATTCTCATACGCACGCATTTTTTTTATTGCAGTTGCTGTTGTTTTTCCATTTGCTGCGGTTGGCCCTATTTTCTGCATTAATTTAAAGGCATGACATTTCAGTTAAACCAAAATGCAATAAAAATATAAAAGAAAATAAAAAATTTTAAATTCAACCGCATTTTTATGTATGCGATATATAGTATTCGTGTATTGGTTATTTTTGTATTATTATGTTTTTATTGAAACAACATTTGTTCATATGTGAGTCTGGATGTGTGTTTGTGTTTGGTTCATAGTTTTTTTCGTTTGAATTTTCTGTTACACTTGATTGTAATTAAATTAATTATGTACATTTGCATTGGAAAACCATTAAAATGTTTAATTAAACGGGTAACGAGAGGCGTCTCCACAGGCTGAGCTTGATTAATTATGCAAACGAGCTTTTTTAATAATTAGACTTTTAAATTGTATTGAATTCGTAAACACAAAACAAATTGTTCCAATGCTCACCAATGTAACAAAATATTAAATAAAATTATGACACATATAGTACAGAAGTAAGGAAATGTTGATAAAAACTAGAGTTCATCAATGTAAAACTCCAACTTTTTTTATTTAAAGCCATCTATGTAATGAAACAATTTACATTAACATTAAAATCTAGAAATATTTAAAGAAACTTTTCAATTCAAACTATAAACAAGGCAATTTACAACTCATCAGCGGTTGTTACTTAATTTTTTTTTTTATAAATGTGAGCTACTTAGAATATACGCTAATGAGCTGGATATGCCGCTGGTGTTTGGCTCGATGCTCGTGTGAGAGTCGTGACATTAGTAATCTAATTGTTAGTGGCCATAAAATTACCTAATTAAGGTCATACTTATTATTCAAAACTTTTTGCCTGCCTGCGACACGCACAGTACCAAGAGCCAAACAAATTTCTGTGGCCACGCAACAAGCCAACACACACTTTTCCCTTCTACCCAAGGCCTGTTAGGCAAGGTCAAGTGCTGGCACATAAAACTAATATGCTTGCCAGCGTACGGTCGTACATATCAGTGCTTCTTATAAGGCTACTTGTCTGCCATATTAATTAACAGGATTCGGGGAGTCAATGACATTTCGGCCGTTGTTGTTGTTCTTGTTTCCCACATTCTCGAACGCATTTAGCCAATAATTTCAGCGCTTTTATTATTGACGTGTTAAATTTTATGCTGTCTAAGTGCGACATTCTTGTTGCACGTACGTGAGTGTGTGTGGGCGCAATAATATCAAATATGCGCATCACCATCTGTTGTCGCAAAACATTTTTACTTTTATTAGCCCAGGCCTAAGTAAAAATTGACAGCAATTGCTTTTCTGTTAGGCCCACAGAAAGGGAGAGAGAGAGAGAGAGAGAAAGAGAGAGAGAGTAAAGTAGAGTGAGAGAGACACCAAAGTGCCATAAAATTCAATGGGCAATCTTTAGCTGTTAGCGCAATGCCTGGGGCATAATATTTGGCAATGGAAATGGCCGGAGCTTGAGTTGGCGCAATGCAACAGGAGCTGTGCCAGGGTTTTGGGTATTGTTTAGCAAAAGTTTCATTATTTATTTGGCACTTTACATGAAAGTATTATTAATAGCGAGCTATTCAAAAATATAGAAACGCCATTTGTTGGCGGTTAGCCAAGTTAATGACTATATAATGCTAAGTACTGAAAGTTGAAGAAGTGCAATAAAGTTGACAGGGGGAAACGTTGAAGCTCTAAGAGATTCACGTTTGATACTTTTACTAAAAATATATATTTAAAACTATAATTAAGTATACAATTCAAATCATACATTTCTTACAGTAAGTAAAATTAAAAGTTAATAAAATTATTTAAAATCAACTTGTGTGAAAAATATAAAAAATTAGCAACAAATCTCGCATTTAGTTTTCATTACTTTTAAAATACAAAAAATTGTAATATATTAATTGGCTGGACTAGCTATAGAATAAAAAAAAATGAAAATTCAATTGATGTCTGGTGTGTAACTTAATCCTGTTGCAAAATGCAAACACACAAAGTTCTGCAATAAGAAAATGGAAAATCGAATTTGCAAATTGCGCAAAAGCAAATTTCACATCAGCATTTTCCACAGTTCTGATTGCATCAAAGTGAGTAAATACTAATAAGGCTTACAGGATCAAGCCCTGAATTTCTCCCTATCGCACAGATAGACACAAATTGGCTACAATTTAAATCAATTTTACAATTTACTGTGCAATTCACTGTCGCGCGAAAGGGCAATTAAAAAAAATGTTCGCGAAATAATAAATCCGTTTGGAAATGCACTTGGATAAAACAAATTTATGCATGCCTATGTGTCTATGTGTGTCTCTCTACCTCCCTCCCGCACTCTCTTCTCTCTCCCTCCCTCTCTCGCTGCATGTGTGTGTGTGTGTGTGTGTGTGTTTGTGTGTATGTATGGGTGCGCTAAATGCGACAAATGTTATGCCAAAACAAAATATGTTCAACCTAAAAACAGCTGCAACCATGCGGCAGCACAGTTCAGCGTTCAGCACTATCGAACAGACGTTCAAAATAGAATTTGTCGTTGTTTTTGCTATTGTTTTGTTTTTTTTTTTTTTTTTTTTTTTTGTTTTTAATATTTACATAAGCCATTTTATTATCTATTATATTTTTTTGTGCCATTTGACTACTTCTTTTTTACGTTGGCCGTGAATGGGTTTTATCTGCACAGCTATTTGTTAAAAGTTTTATCGCAACGCTTAAAACCGTGCTGCAGGTTGAGTAAAAAATAAAAATAAATAAACTGTTTGGCCAACCGTTTTTAGCACCATATTTCGTATATTTATTGTTGTTGCTGTTGTTCTTGCTGTTGTTGCTGTTGTTGTTGTTGCTGACGTCTGCAAACACTTGAAACTCAATTTAAAAATTTTCAATTTAATGCAAAGTTGAAAGTGGCCCAACACGAAGTCAAAATCTCAAATCAGAGCACCGTTATATATATGTATATAAACATATGTATTTATATATATAAAGTAATATATTGTATATAGCTGGATAATACTCACAATAGAGCTCAATCGTTATGTTGGTGGCCACATGCTTCTTGTGGAAATTGCTAGCCTGGCACGTGTAGACCGCATGTTGGTGGATGCGTGACAAGTTGCGCACCACCAATTTGCTGTTGATGGTGCCGTCGTATGTGTAGTCACCGACGCTATTCTGTAGCTGTCCATTCATCAGCCAGGTGACAGTCGGCGGCGGCGAGCCTGTGGGGATATCCAAAGAAAATATGCACACAATTGAATGAGAACATTTTAGAACTTCGTATTGCGTATGAATTGATGTAGGTGGGCTATGACAGAACAAATATGAACAATTTGGCATTGAAGCAGCCTTGCTTAAGCTGAAAATGTGAATATTGAAGTGTCTCTTACATATATATTGAATTCAAATAACAATCTTTTCGTTTAAGTCTACTATGAAATATGAGCTATTATTTTTTGAATTGTTGTTGCTCAGTTCGCTTACAGTTTTGGCAGTAATTACTCATTGATTTGTGTCTCTAATTCAGTCTAATGTTATGCTAGCTAGCTAGGCGCCTTCAACATTGTCGCTGTCCTGGCACTTAAATCAACTCACATTACTCAAACGCAGCGTGTGGCACTTGGCCGCTCTTAACGACTTCAACTTAATCAAGCACTCAAATTAGCTTTTGTGTGCGCATATGAGCGCACATTAATTTAATAGCGCTGGTCAAGGCAGATCTACAACGCAGCAAAAAAAAAAAACCAGGAATAATAACTACACTGTACAAAAGGTAGCTGTGTAAAGAACTTGTTAATGAAACCGCGAAAGAGCCCCACTGAGCACCCGCTGTATGTTGTAATAATGTCTATAATTAGATGTGCTATCATTTTGACACATTCATTTGACTCTGCCATTGACTTTAAGGAGCTTCACCGAGCGCTCTGTCAACTAGCTGTGCTCCTCAAATGAAGTTTATTATTTAACACTCAATTATTTTTTGACAGGACAGTTTTCTAAGTTTTATTTTGCTACGTGTAGCTGTGCTGGATTGCATATTAAACTACGCTGCTTGGGCTATCATTATATTCTATATATTATTCGAGTATATTTATTTAATGTACACAAATATTACGAGCTAAATGTGCTGAAGTTGTCCTATGTTGCCAAGTGCCATTAAATCCACCTGGAAATTGAGCAAAACTAACTGCACTTGATACCTATGAAAAATTCCGCACACATACACCCGCACACATACACATACGCGTACACATACAAATAAACGCACATTACTTTGATTAATAACTGCCATTTGGTCGAGTTTTATGTTGTTTATGAAAATATTTCACACACTCAAACGAATAGCGCTCAATGCACACACACACACACACACACACACACACAGACATGCATATGTGTGTTTTGAGGTCGCAGCATTTGTCTGCGTGTGTGTGTGTTAGTAGATTAGCGCATATGTAGCATGCGGCTTAATGGTCGCCTGTGATTTATTAGCCTTCTAGAAACAGCAACAAAGAAAGAGAGCACTCGATACACTGGAAAAAGGCAACGAGAGAGACAGGGAAAGAAGAGAGAGGGAGAGATACTACAGAGCGCAATAAAACAAACAAAAAAAAAAAAAAAAATGGCATGCGACCAAATTTGATTTGGCAATGCAGCTTTTTCTTTTCTTTTTCTCGTTCGAAACAATTGTAGTGAGTGCTGCAGGCCGACCACGTGCTACCCTCTTGTCTGGGGCAATGTGCGTGCAATTCGCACATAAATTTAACTAATTTGCCTCGCATTCGCTTTTACTTCATAGCCCCGGTCTCCGCTCAGCAAGGAGGACAAATTTAATTAGCGTCCAGACGTTTGTTTTGCTCCGCCCACAGCCAAACCCCTTGGCCATTGTCTTTTATGGGCAGCATTTGTCGTGTTTATCGCTTGGCTCAACTCAACTTGCGCTTTCATTTTAAAGTCGTGCCAGCTGTTTTCAGCTTGTCTAGTTTCAACACAAGGTGCCGGCACACAAACATGCAAACACATACATGTGTGTGCAAATATGTGCTCTATATGTGCCTTTTATGCCTCGCACAGCAGCTGACTTGCATTGCAATGAACACACGCACACACATATATGTTGGAATGTTTGCAGCTTTACGTTTCTTTCACATATACCCTATAAGTAGACAATTTTCAATTGCGAGCATGCTCAACTACACTATTCGTTTTAGGTGATTCTGTGAAGAGAAGCTTTGTTATTTATCTAATAAGCATTCATGATTCGCAAAATTTTTACAAAAAATCTACAGTTTCAATGCTCTGTACAGAGTATCTTCAAGTAATGCACTTCTATTCATCTAGCCTTAATTTCTATTTCATTTTTTCTCTCTGCAAGTGCAGCGATATTTTTAGAGCAGGCTAAAGCGGGTTTTTGTGCCAGCGGCGACATTTTAACATTGCTTTGTCACGCCCAGTGCAAACTCCGTTGCCGAACCGCCCCGCCCCGCCTTTCAGTCCTAATGAGCGGCACTATTCAAATGGGTTCCACTTTTGTACTTTCCGCGTTTCATATTTTCTCATGCGAACTTAAAGTCGTTGCATATTTTTACGCGCGCGGCACAACCGCTAATGCACGCGTCTGCTAGCTGAGTTTTCGTTGCTCATTGTGCTATTTGCTCATGGAGTACATAAGAATGCGAAAGTAGGAGAAAAAATAGAGAGAGTCATACATACATCTGTGTGCGTGCATGTGTGGACTTGCGTTAGTTATGCAATTCTGAAATATTTGCTTGTTTAGCTTTACATATCTTTGCATCTTTTGCATCTGCTGTGTGGGTGATACAAGCAGCGCCAGCAGAGAGCAGACGGCACGAAACAGTAATGTGTGAATGTGTCTCAGATAGAAAGGCGAGTGGAGCAACAACAGAAACAACTGCTGCTGCTGCTGCTGCTGCTGATAGTAACAAAAGTGCAGTGCCACATAAATATTTTTTATTCTGTTGTCTTTTCTCCACTTTCAGTTCTTTCACTCTGTCTGTGTGTATATATGTGTGTGTGTGTGTGTGTATGTTTGCATTTGTGTTTTTTGTTTGTCTGGTGTTTGGCGTTTGGCTTTTTGTGCCCAGCCAACGGCCATTGAGGAAGCTGTAAAATAAATTTAAAGACTGCTGCCAGCGCTTTAAGAGCTGCGAGCCAAAAAGCAAACAAAAACAGGAAACAACTTGCATTCAATCTCTTCTTGAATTGCTAAGTTGTCATTTGTTCAACAGAGTTGGCCGGAAAAAAAACTCATGGCTGTGGCAAGTTTCACTCCCGCTGTTCAGTGAGTGTTACCGCATTTAGTTGGAACAATAACAGACATCTGCATGGGGTCGAAAACTTTGCTGGCTGTGCGCATGAATTTTAATGCAAATTTCCCACTAGCAGAAGAGCTAACTAACAGAAGTGTAGAAAGAAAAGCTGATCACTTTGAAGGACGATGCTGAAAGGCTGCTGAAGTCAACCATTTAAATATTCCCCTAAAAAGCTGGGCAAAATTTAAGTTTCCTTAATTTGAATTTAGTTTGTATGGGAAACTTTTAGATATTTCGATAATCTTTCCTTGCGTTAGCTTCCAAACATTTTCTTTCCTAAAGCATAAAAATTCTCAATCAAAATGCTGAAGATAAATTTTACTAAGTGCTGATCAATGACTACAGCCATTTTATAGACTTTCACCTTAATGGGAAACAAATTTGACTTCATGTGACTGCCTCCACACTGTGCCACGCCCACATTGGATAATGCAACTGACGTGCAGTTAGAGCCACAAATTTTGCCCATAAAAAGGATGGTATATTTAAAGGCCGTCGCAATAAGTGCAAAATGTATAAAATATTATGCAAAGCAGTTGCAAAATTTGTGGCATGCATTTTACAACGAACTCTTTTTACACACACTCTCTGTCTCTCTCTCTCTCTCTCACTCTCTCACTCTCTTTCTCACTCTCTCTGTCTCACTTTGTGTTTCTTTCTCTTTTTTTATAGTTGCCTTCGCTTTGTGGTAAACAATTTCTTGCCAGGTTCGCCGTATTGTTACATTTCCGTGCACAAAATATGGAGAAATAGAAGAAAAATTTTAATAAAAATGCACACAATTTTGTAGCCAACAACCTGGCCACAGTAACAACACCTGCAAATAGGCAGGAGGCGGAGTAGCAGGAATATGGGCAACATAACAACAAAGAAGAAAAGAATATTTTTACTATGTCAGCGGCGCACTTTGGCAAAAGCGGAAAACGCCTGCACTTCCGTTTGCCACACACACACACACACACACACACACACACACACTCACACACACACACACACACACATTGGAACTGTGTGTGGCAACGTTTCAGCCAGCAGGAGCCGCTGTGTGTTAAATTCATGACGTGCCAAAAAGTAGGCAACGCGAAATATTATGCATTAGCAGTTGGGCCCGCGCCATAGTCCGTTTTAGTGGCGTTGCCATCTAGTCACAGCGTTCAGCTGTGAGCTTATGCTCTATGATCCCTAATGGTTGCTGGGGAGAGGGAGCGGAGTATTTGGTAATTTTTACAGCCCCCACAGACTGTAAGGCTTTATAACTTTATTTCTACTCCAGCATTTGGTACCCGTTGGCGTGTCACGCTCATTTGCAACTGTTGCCAGTGCCGTCTATGCCATGACCCCATCCACAACTAAGTGCAATAAAATTTAGTGCTCCTTTCTCGATTTCGCACACCCTTAAGCCACCCGAACAGTCCAAATTACTTGGCATAGGCGCGCGCTTATTGCCCCCCGCCCCATCAGCCAACTGCTTCGCTTTGACTTACTTCTGCTGATTGCACTTCTTTAAGTGGCAACTGCTTTTTTCTCCTTTTGGTAGCTTCCCCCTTTTTATTTTTTTTCTTTTATTGTAACTGTAACCCACACAATTGCAATTTTTGTAATGGACTTTGCATGTTGAGCGCCAGCTTCGAATTTGTTCTCTTTGTGCTGTCTTTCCTGATTGCCAGCTGAGCACATTGCCTGTAATTTATTTCCGGCTTCTGTTCAGCATTTAATTACATAGATTTCCAAATTGACACATCATTTTATTTCTCTCAAGCTAGTACAAAATTTGGGGGTATTGTGAATCTGACCGGCTCATTACCTCTGGGTGTGATCAAAATACAGCTAGATATCATTAAATTATATTCTGGAAAGCTTTTGAATAAGAGCGATTCATATATTCATATCAATATCTAGTATACGAAAGTCTATTTATAGATTTAAAAAATTCTTAATGCTTTTATTTAATTTCTATTGATTCAAATACTTTAATTTGACTTTAATTTATTATATTTTACTTCCTCTCACATGCACACAAAGCCCTATTATAAATTAGCTGTCTTATAGATTATTAATTACAACTTATTATTTCTCATATTCCATTAAAAAAAAGTTGAAATTTCTATTCATTAATATTTATAATGCTCCATTAACTGTTCATTTGTTATTCACTTTCAAAATTGCTTTTGCTTGGCTGTCAACGGGCTTGACCCCTGCCAAGTTTCAAAGAACTTTTTAGCAGGCTGCCCCTCCCACTACTTCCGTTCACTTCAAATTCTATTAACCATTTGGTCGGACAAGTGTATATATGTATTCACATTTGTACTTTGATATGGTCGTGCGTTTAGCAACAATTTCTTGGCTCCGTTTAATTGGCACACACAACAGTTTGAGTGCCCAATTTTTCGTGGTTGTAGTGGGCTAAAACAGGGCTTAGGGTAACCCGTTCGGTTAAGCCCGGTTGCCAGTTGCCAGTTCTCAGTTCGCAGTTGGTAGTTGGTAATCTGGAGTGCAGTTTTCTTGCTAGTGATTTATTTTATGTCAACGTTGACATGTCAAACCATTCAAAGTGGTTTCGCTTCCGTTTTGGCCAGAGAGTTTCGCCAGTTCGTGGTTCACAGTCCGCAGCGATAAAGCACGCGATTGCTGTTGTTCTTCCTGTCGTTGTTGTTGTTGTTGTTGTTAGTGTTGAGTGTGACATACTTACTGCGAGTGTAACCCATTGTTGTTTGGCCCCGGCTTGAAAAACAAGGCCCACATTGCCAACATTGCGTCGAGTTTTCTTTTTCACTATTGGCGTTTTCTCTTTTATTTTTTCGTTGGTTTTCGTTATCAACAATTGACTTAAGTGTTGTACGGCACATATGTATGTGTATGTGTGTGTGTGTGTGTGGGTGTGTGTGCTTGTTTGTAGTAGCAGTTGTCAGCCTGTCGCTTATGCTTTCAATGCTAGAAAATGCCAGTTGACTGCCGCGTGCCAGCTGCCGCCCCTGCTCCCTCTTTATTTACTTAACAATTGTTTGGCTATGCTGAAAAGCAGCTTTTTCTTTCTTTTGACTTTGTTTACCTCTCCTTTGTCCCCTTCCCTCTCTCTCTCTCTCACTCTTTGTGTGCCCAACAGCTCGATAATTTTTAATCCTTTTGTACTCGCTGTATATATATATATTTGAGAAATTGACTTTGGCGGTTCCCTTCTTCATTTCCATTTGCCGTTTGCTTTCAATTGAGTTTTTATGTTGGTTGACTTTTGTAGCGTTCTCTCTTACAATTACAATGCTATTTACCTTATTTATTATTTGTTGTTTATGCCACGGCCCATTGTTTGGAACACCCGGGCGTCCGCCCCACCTTTTGCGAATTGTTTTTCATTTCTCAAGCGCGATTTTAATTTCTGATAAGTTTCGTGCACGAAAATTTATGTTTTTACGATGCTTGTAAACTTTAATTGCTTATTGCAATTCATAAAATCAGCCCCGGGAAAAGTTCTATGTGGATCTTAATGACAAAAAAGTTGGCTACTTACCGCCATAGACGACGCAAGTTACTTCCAGGCTGCCGCCCTCCTCGTAGGGACCTGCACGGAAATCGATGCGCATGCGACGTTCATTGAAAATATTCGGTTGCTGCGGGGGTACTATAAACAGGGAATGGAAATTGACCAATTAGTTATATGGCTCATCCATATGCCCAATCAATTAAGACTAAGCCAAAGACCCAAATTGACATTTTGAAAACATTCGCCAGCCACAAATCACATACAATTTGTGCATGGCACAACATCAAAGGCAATTTGCCTACAGTAAATATTTACATATAGCCGCATGCGTACACTACAGTATATGCAATATTTACATACGCATATAGATTTGCATATTAAATTGTTTGCTTTGCGGCTAACCGAAAAATCATTTCAGCTAATTTATGTGTGCAGTGCACAGCAAAAAAAAAAAAAGGCCAATAATTGTTAATTACGCTTTTTTTGTGCATCTTGACGTGCGAACAGAAACATAATTTACATAAAAAATATTTGATAAAACAGATGTGTGTAGCAGTAAATTGTCAGAATTTAAAGTTGAAAAGCGCAACTGTATGTCATATAATTTGAGTCAATGGAAAACTATTTAAGTACATTAAAATCAATAAAGTATTTCAATATTATGAATTATATATTTAATTTAAACATCAGGTTGTTTTCAAATTTAGGATTTCATTAAATTTACTGAAATGTTCAGTTAAATTAAAATAAAGTTAAAAATTTATTAAAAATTAATGATAAAATTATGAGCCTCGTGATAATTAAGTGACATATTCGATATAAAATTATGAAGAAAATTAAGAAAACATATTATAAGCCCGTAGCGAGCGTTCAATACATTACGTTAACAATCAATTTATTGTATACGCACCCACAACTTCCAAGTTGACATTGCTGTTCCTGGTTTGCGATAGCTTAAAGTCCACGCGACAACGAAAATTGCCCGCATCCTTTTCCTGTTGAGTGGCAAGCAAGTGGCACAATGAAAAATTCAATTAGGGAATGCTGTGTTGATGGCATTTTGGCTTTTGTCATTTTTTGGGCTCGTGCTTACCAAAACCGGACTTATAATCAATTCCGCGGGCTCCTTGTGCGTGCGAAAGACGGCCCGATCTTCGAGTACCTCCTCATCTCTCCAATGCGAGGGCGTGCCTGCGTGGGCGCCACGCGTGTCATAGCTGTGAAACATAACAAATTGTAGAAGCACAACTTAACATCACAATTGTGTCTAAATTAACCTACCTGTAAATGGGCAAATTGTTTTTATACCAAACGACCAGCAGTACTTTGTCATCCGGCAAGTTGGAGCTCACGTCGCATTTGATTTGTGCCGAATTGTTGACCAGAACGCGCAGAATATCACCATCTGTAAAATCAGAATTGGTTCATACTTATTAAGCAAATTTATATAAGCAAATATAACTACAATTTCTTGAATGTTTCTACACAGATATTGCCTTAGATCTGAACTATACTGTTGCCTTTAAATTTGTTAAACATTTTTATACCTTAACATAGAGCCATAGATGAAACAATCAATTGGAAGCCACACTTCCGTCAATGCAAACCATTTTTGGTAAATTAGATAAAACCATGACAGCTGGAGCTCTGGCTGTACCATAATGCGTTTAGAACAGCCAAAGCTGGCAATTGCGGTCCTTTCGCTGGAATAGTTTTATGCGCTTAGCACAGCCACACCATTTGGCTAAGCTTTAAAATATCGATCGACTGACCGGCGCAAAATAATAAAGAAGAAAAATAGTAGGAAAAAAAATGGGGGAAATTACAACAAAAACAAAATCACAACATCCACAACACATAGAGCCGGCCGCATAATGCGCCAATGTGCCGCAAAAGCCCGG
Organism: Drosophila anceps; assembly: GCA_035045945.1. Taxonomy (NCBI): domain Eukaryota; kingdom Metazoa; phylum Arthropoda; class Insecta; order Diptera; family Drosophilidae; genus Drosophila; species Drosophila anceps. The sequence continues at coordinate 22,124,004 of JAWNON010000225.1, read as the reverse complement.
CCAAAAGCCGCCGCACGTGAGGGAAGCTGGATGAGGTGATTACCCAGCCGCATGCGGATTACAAAATGGCTGCCATTTTCAGTGTTTTTTTCCCCCTGCGTGTGTGTGTGTGTGTGTGTGTGTGCGCACGTTAAAAATGCAATGCGTACAGTGTAGAAAAAAGCGTGCTACAGCGACCACAAGAACTACGAACGGCGAACTGCGAACTGCGAACTGTTTGTTACGAGTTGGCAACTGCGCTGGGAATCACATAAAGCGAACTGCCAGAGAGCGCCTTGGGCTAAGCTTTTATTTCTAATTTTGCACTTGTGTGCGCAATATCATGGCAAAGGCCTACGCCTACGCCTACACCCAGCCAGCGCCACACCGAGACAAGCACTCGCACACACTCAGATAAACACACACTTATAGTACTTTCGGCTGTGCCCAGCAGGCGGTGCGTCAGTTTGTCCACAAACAGACGGGCGACCACATGATAAATAATCGATAAATTATGTGGACACATGTTTAATCTAGCATGAAATGGAATCATTTCCCTTCAATTTGTTGTTAGCCAGCCAAGCAGCCAGGCAACAACAACGGCAACAAAAGCTATGGTGACCAAACACATAATAGATGTGCATTAGATGGAATTGTTGTGGGACTCGGGCTCTGTGTATTGGGGAGGGTGCCTATTTAAATACAAATAATGAGCAGATTATAAATACCAGCGAATATGTTGCAGGCCCGTTGCAGACAGCTCAATAGTGCGTGGGGAACGTAAATGGAATTATCGCGCGTTCGTCATGTTTAACGCAGTCCGACACACACTTGACGTAGACAGACGAACAGGCAGCGAACGACAACAGCAAACAACTTGTGGCCCACTGACCGCACGCAACAATTACATATGCCCCTTTCGCTCGACCCCTCACAAGCCTACACACACACGCACACACACACACACATTGCCCACATAATGATAGATTTAACATTTGCTTAATTGCATGACTTGCAACAGCAAGCTGACTGTGTCGGCTTTAAGGCTGATGCTGATGCTGATGCTGCTGCTGATGTTGTTTCTACCTCGCCAAGCAGACTCCAAAATTTACTAATTAATATTTTACTTATTTAATTAGCAGACCGTTCATTAAATGTACGTGCAGCACGTTAAGTAAAAGTTAAACAAGTTAAACAGCGCAAACTGTTTATGGAAACAATTTTTGTAAGCAACTAAAGAGCTTTTAAATACTTTTGGTTTGTTGGTTTTAATCAAACGTTTTTTTCCACATATTATTCAAGAGCATTTTCAACAAGTCTTCAGAGAACAGAAAACTGATATAAGGTGTTATATAATAAGTTGTTATTTAATTATTTTAGTTAATAGTGCAATTTATGCTATTCACATTACTCCTCAAAGTATTTTGTTGCCCAAGCACAACTTTCGTTCCAGCCAACTCTAAGTGCGACTAATTACATTTATCTGGCAAGTTGTCCATGCCGTGTTTTGTATCTGTGTCTCCATCTCTCGCCATTTCTCTTTCTCGACCACTGTCTTCGTTTGCTTTGCTTTATCTTCATGCTGGGCAACAAACACAATGAAAATGCCAATGACAATGGCTTGAAGTAGTGGCTGCCTGCTTCAAAGGACCACTTGATCTGCCTATTGTTGAAGTTGCTGCTGTTGTAGTTTGTTATTATAGCTGGGCGCTATTGTTGTTGTGGCTGTTGTTGTCTGCTTTAATGTAATTGAACATTTTCTAATTGACACTTGTCACTGGCAAGAACATTTTCAGAACTTCATTTTGACGCATTTACACACACATTTATTTCAATTTCCCTAACAACAAAAGCAGCAGCAGCAACAACAGCAACAACAGCAACAACAGCCACAACTACTGTAACGACATCAACAACAACAATAACAGCTGTAAGAACAACAGCAGCGATTGCCAACACGCATACAAACACAAGCCAAATAAAGTTGTAGCACAATGGCTCCATCTGACAATGCGAAACACGAAACGTAGAATGGAATTTATTGCATTGGCTCTGTGAAGGGCGCTGCAAGAGCCAAAACCGCCCGCTCTGTAATGTTGCAGTTAAGGAAGAAGGAAAACATTCGCCCGCGCACGGCGAGAGCAGCGACTGGCAGTCAGGTAAGCAATCTGGCCATGGCAGCCTCACGCTCATGCCCTTGGCAGTCCTGACTCTCCGCTGAATGGGCGATGCAACTAAATACAAAAACCACGTGACAATGTTTTTAGAGCAGCAGCAACGTGTGGGGACACTCCAACTCAAATAGGATTTGCTTGTGGAAAAAAGGAGAGAAACAAAAGAGAAAAAGGAACACGGCTACCATGTCTATGGTCTATCGGGTGTCGCACGCAAGCAACGAGCAGCATGCAGCAAGTTTGTGTCGCATTTGCCACATGGCAGAATGAAAACCGCATTGGCCTGCATCAAGTTGTGCAAATGTGCTCAGCAAGCACCAGTCGGACGACAGAAAAAAAAAAAAGAAGAAAATAAACACAAGCTAAACGAGCAGCAGATATTGGATAGCAGGACGAATGCGTGATAAGTTGGCTTTGCGCAAAGTCAAAATGCTTTAAGGTCTTTCTGGGCAGCTAGTATGCGGAAATATGCGCACGTTTGCGGTTCACTCTTTAAACCAAAGATAAAATAATAAATAAATAATAAAATGTTGTGCACTTTTGCAAAGTGGCTTTAAAGCTAAGACTCTTAACACTCAATACTTTTGGTAGGTATCAAATATTTGCCCAGCCATTCATCTATAAATAAATTCAATTTATAAAGTCAAAGTCTACACACAACGCTTGTCACTTTAAATTGCTGCAAGCAACTTCTGTTGTGCAATCGAGTCAAACATTGTCCATTTGACATGGACGGAAAAGTGCTGATAAAAAAATTTAAGCTACTAAATATTATACGCTTCAAAGACAGCATGCAATTGCATATTTCTGCTTTAAAGCATTAATGCAACTATTGTTTTATCTTGCTCTTATTATTTCTGCTGTGGCATTGCAACTTTTGGAGCAACATTATCGCATTGTCGCAAATGCCAGCAGGCGAGGAGTCAGTCTGTCAGCTTCTAGCAATTGACAGTTGCAGAATTCAACCACAGACAGCAGCAGCAGCGGCAGCAGCAGCAGCAGCAGCAGAAGAGCCAACGAAGGTCTGCATTTCAATGATAACGTCAAGCATTTCGCATTAGAAGCTTAGCAAAGTGTCTCGAACTTTGCAGCCAGTCAAAAGTCAAGTTGAATGCAGCACAACAAGTAAGTTATGATTGCAAAAAAAGAAGGCCATAATAATGATAATAATAATACACAAAGGAAAAGCCAACCGAGCTGAAGTAAAAAATCAATCGCGCAAACATGACACGTGGCCAATCCAAGGGCTTAACAACTATCGACCGACCACACACAGTTACGGATCAGTGCGGCCACGTGCCATGTTCCGTAGCATTTTTTTTGTATAGCTCACGGACATCGTTAGCACAAATTGTTGTTGAGTTAACAAGAGCTGTGCTAATGCCAAATGACGAAAAGAAAACTTCAACAAATCAAAGCGAAAAGGTAAAACAAGACGAAAGCAACCAGAATCAAAAGCTTACTAACAGCCCGCATTTGGTTTTTGCGGCAATATGTTGACTTTAAGGCTACCAGTGCGGCAATCCTGCCAACAACTCCGTCTCAAGTCTGATAAGCTGGCGTATAAATCACAATTTGGTTGCGCTGTAAAGTATGCTACGATCGCGACACGTTTGCCAACTTGCGGGCCAAATTGTTAGCCAAGTTTATTAAACGTCTCGCGACTTTGGCAATAATTTCGATTTCGGGCATGCAATAAATTTGGTTTAATGTGCAATTTATGGGACACCATTTAATTAGTTTCAGTTGCTCAGGCCTCCGCCAAATTGATGTTGACAGAGATTATTGGCTGGGCACGTAATGTCCGTGTAGCTACCAGACTCTCTCTTTCTCCCTCTCTCTCTCTCTTTCTCTCTCTCTCGCTCTCTTACACACACTCTTTGTCTTTCTATATCTAATGCTCTCTTTATTCCTCTGGCTCCCCTTTGAGTACGCTTTGCTAATGGCCCAAAACTTGCCCCTGGCATCTACTTTATTTGTACGTGTCGCTGGGCCCCGACTGATTCCCGACCATAACTTCCGCTTTACGCCCATTGACCTCGTCAACATTTATCTAACGGTTAAATGCCCTATATGTGTGTATGTTCCTCTCGAACATGCCAGTAAAAGTTTTTTTGTTTTCGACTTGGCCAAATTATTTGTGCTTTGCAGTTGGCCAGGCAGTTGTTGTCTTTTGTGTTAGTTATGATTATTGCCGTGTTTATTGCAATTGCTGAAAAGCCCTTATCAAGATTAATTGGCGGAAAATTTTTATGCTCACCACAAGTGACACTTTCGGGCCATGCCTATGGCCAACCGGCAATGTCATCGCTTATAGCCAAATACAATTTGTGGCCCAGTGGTCGAAATTGTGGCATTCCGCATAGTTGGCTTAATCGAATCACTAACGTGCCGACTGTACATATCCATCGAGTAAGTTTACATTATTAAAATCAAATTCAAGTACCTTTAGCAAAATGAAGCACACGGCGAAAAGCCGTTTGAATTTTGTATATTTTAATTACTTAACTTCATCAAATATTAAGTAAATTGGAGCACCTTAAGAAACTGCGAGCTTTTCAAAAGGCTGTAAACCTTAAATATTCAAATAACACAGATACTGAAAAGTCAGAAATTTCAAGTTATAACTAAATATTTGGCAACAATTAAATTTGTGAAATATAAAACAAAAAATAAAATAAATTAAATAAGAAAAAAGTGTTAATTAGTCACATACCCAACATAGTGAAAATAAGCCAGTAGAAGATGTTAGTCATATGAAATATATACAGTAAAACACAAGTTATTAAAGACAATGTTGGCCAATTGTCAAAGGCACGTAGCAAGCAGCGCCAAGCATACGCATTTCTCCATATCAGCTGCGACATAAGTTGCGGACATGCCACTGAGTGCTCGAGCAGTGAGGTGGCAGTATAGATTTAGCTTACGCCTTTGAAGTACTCTACAACAAGCTGATCGGACGAGGCTTAGGGGATCTCCTAGTTTGGCATCCCTACTGAAGCATTCCTACTTGCTTTACATTTAAATATGTTTGTTTGTATTTATGTTTTTATATAAATTACTTCATCCATCAATCAGCAACAATCCAACAACTCTGACAACTATGCAGATATCGATCACCCATTAAAAAACTTGTGCGATTCAGTTGGCCGTACGCGTGCACCTCGATTCTATGCAATATATATGTATATAAATGCTTTAGAGTGTTATGCTATGCAATGAGAAAAAAAAAACTATTACAACATGCAAATTATAATTGCGCTATTAAAAACTGCATATTTAATGCGACACAACAAACGCAAGAGCAACAGCAACCACAATAACTTGAGGGAATGAGCGAAAACAAGCGATGGGAATGTGTTAGCTGGCGCAAAACACTAACACGAACAGCATTGGGCAATGCAACTCCAACAAGCCACAACACCATCAAGAACTGCAACAATAACAACAAACATTCAAACGTCCTGGCAAATAGTTTAAAGCATGATTTTACACAGAGTACAACACGCACCAGCAGCAGACAGGGTGTCAGCGGTGTGTGTGCGTGTGTATCGATTGTTGTTGCTATTGTTGTTGGCTTACTGCCAGAAGGCAGCAAAACCTTGGCCCATAAATTATTCATTGATTAGCAACAAATGCCATTAAACATGCACCCAAAGTGCTTTGCCTGCAGCCAATGTGACTATCAGCAGGAGACTACTGCGTGTGTGTGTGTGTATGTGTATCAGAGTGTTCGTTTGTATGTGTCACGCACTTTAAACTGTCATTTGTTAGGCGGCTGCCTTTGGAAATTGCCCAATTGTTGGCTATTGCCAGCGCCGCCAAACATTCAGCCTAAAAGCGTGCTATAAATTTTCAGCTGCAGCTGGCAGGCCATCAAAGAGCGCTAAACGGCTTACACTTTGCGCATATTTTGGCCTAAAACCCACAACCAATGCCCAAATGCCCAAATACTTCATTCCTCCTCATCCGCCATACCCACGCGCGACAATAACAGTTAATGCTGCTGCTGTTGCCGTTGCTACTGCTGCTGCTGTTGCCACATCCAAGGCCATGCAAAATTCTCTACTCACTTTGTGAAACATTTTAATATACTCTACTCGGGCACAGGGTCAGGTGTCAGATTATAATCAGCTTGAAACGCTGGCTATAAATCAATACGGTTTAGCTGTATTGACTGATACACTTGAAAGAGTTTGAAGTGAATATAGTTTCTCTTCAGTATATATTCAGTTATAGACGGTATTTTGCATTCAATTTAAGATTTGTATTTATATTTGAAAAATTTACTTTAATACCACACTGTTTTCTCTCCCTCTCTCTCTCTCTCTCTCTCTCTCTCTCCCATTTTCCTCTTGTTCTCATTATGTAATCAATCTTAGTTATTTATCTCATCTTTAAGAGCATTTAAGCTTCGTTTTAGCCATGAGCAATGCTTTTACTGTTTGTTGTTATTCTTGTGCACGATTTTATTTTGCGCTGAATTTTAATTTAAATGTTTTTGGCAGCCTTTTGGTTGCTTTCAAAACAAAAATAAAACCACATAAAAAAAAAGAGAAAAAAGTTGCACGTCAACGGCTTTTAAGCGCTGATTTTGTACGGAATTCCGTGGACTGGGACGTGGACGTACACGAGTTGAGAGGCTTGATAAAAATCTGAAAATGGCCAACAAAGCGAACATTTTTCAATGGCATTTTTTGTGTGCTCCGTTATGTGAGCCATAGGTGACCCTGGGCTGCGGTTCTTAACACACGCACACAGACTTAGCTCACATATTGTAAAGGGCACACCATCACTTACACATGTGTAGCTCAGATAGAGCACACACACACACACACACACAGACACATGATTTATGCAGCTGGTGTTCTGTGTGCGGCTTTTAATTTGCTTAATTTTGCGCTTAGCCACAGCAGCAGCAACTGTAGCACGAGCACAGCAGAGGCAGTGGCAACAACTGTGTTGGTGGCCACTTTACCGCAACTGGCAGCCCCTTTTTAATTTCAATGTGAAAGGCTTTCATCAAGGTCCCTCTCTCTCTCCCTCTCCTTTCTCTTTCTCTTCCTGACTGTGGCTAATTCGGCAACAGCTGATGACCATTTTTAAATGGAACTTTGCGGACAAACATATGTCTGACTTTTCGTTCTGATAAATCGCACTTATTTAAGATGCTTGAACTTCTGGCAACCTCTGAGCATGTATGTCTCACACATATACACTGACGTCCCGTATGGCCTCTTAGCTGCACATAAAGCAACCTGCAACCATCAGGTGACAGCACATAAAAGTAGCACAAATCTGACAGGCAACAGCTGAGCAGGGTATTCGCACACAGCCAGAGAAGGGCCCAGAGCCAAGGTTAACAATGGACCATACCTTACTTAAAGCTTATAGTTTATTATACGCTTGCAAGTAAAGCAGCTTAATATGTGTGTGTGTCTGTGTGTGCATATAAAGTTAAAGATTTCTTAAGAATGTGCATTTCATGCTTTGCAACTTCGAAACACATCAATAATCTCTTAAAAGAGTTCTTGTTCAATATAATATTTTTCCTTTTTTTATAATCAATCGAGAATCGGAAAGGTTAAAAGCCTTTTAACTACTACTACTACTTTCGTTATAGCCATTCAGGTGTAAATTACTTTATTTCTTAACGAATGCTTTTAATAGATCATGAAGATCTCACAGGTAAATATATTAAGGCATGCAAAACTAATATTGGGTCACTTTAAATAAAAAATATATTTGAAATAAATATTCTTCAAATGAACAAAAAAGAGATGCGGTAATATTATACACACTTTTAACTTGTTCAATATCACTTTCTTTGCGTGTTTGACTCAAATATGAAACTTTATAGCATCACAAAAGGGTATATACCCCTTTAGGTCTGCTATTATCATTTATCAACGTATGACCGCTGCCCAGCTTAAGCCGTAGAGACTACCATAACCATGGCCATATCGTATTTTGATGTAATCGCACGCACAGCCAACCCACTCATGAAATTTCTCACACATTCGGTGGCAATGCCCTCCGGCAATCTGTGGCAGCTTCTAGCTCTAGCCCCGAAATTGATTTCATTAATATTTCAAAAGGTTTGCCTGGCACATACATGCATATGTATGAGTGGGTCAGTCAGGGGTTGCTCGCGCGGCTGGGGAGCTTGTTCGCGGTGAACTGCTACGTATCAATTAACCTGTCTAACACTTTGTTGTGGTCGTGCCACGCATAAAAGTTTGTGCAGTGCCGCAGTTGATTAAAAATTTAAAAAGACTGCGATATCTCGCATACGCTGTGCGGTACTGGCAGTTGGTGACCTTCTGTCCTCCTGGCATTTTAATTGACAATCAGCGCGTGTTTTTTTTTATGGTTGTTATATAACCAATACCGAAATACTTTTTATACACATAAATATTTTGTATACGAAATTATCTGAATTGGTTTAGTTATTGGTTTAATCACGTTCTGCGGTCGGCCAAACACCAATTTAAAGGCCACCCAAAAGAGCGCAACTTCAAGGGGAAAAGAGAACGGAAGCGTTCGTCTGAGTGAAAGGTAGAGATGGCGAGGGATTTTATGCTGACCTTGCAAAAGGCACTCAGACAGATATCCAGAGGCAGTTGAAATTTGCCAACGCGGCAAATGTAGACCCGAAAACTTATGCATAGAAAGAAGACAAGTTCAACGCACCAAAAGGACACGACCAGACAGCAAAAGCTAAGCAAATGCCAGCATATAAGTAAATCTGTGTGTGCGGGTGTATGTCTATGTATGTGTGCTGTCTTGTGTTTGACTTTCAGCTTGCGGCTAAATTGTTATCAGCTCGTATTTTAATAATGGCCAGCTTAAAGTGTAGGACAAGAAAAATGTTTGCCAACAAAGAAGCTGACAACAAAAGATGCCCAGGCCAACTGCGAGAGAAACCATTAAAAATTCTACAGATAAAGTCGGAATGAACGTACATAAATAGCTAGGTGAATGCCAGACTATTCACATGTCGAGTATTTAGTACAGGTCAAATGAATGTGTCTGCAGATACACAGTCTGAAAGAAGAAGCCAGAGACAGCCAGCATCTGGTCAAGATGAATGCCGCGCAGTCATCAGGAGCAAAGAAGCTGCAAAGAAATAACTTGCCATAAACTGAAGATACGTCGGAAATGTGAGAGCATTAGAAGAGCTTATATTCCCAGCCAACAATTTGCTCTTACCGCTGCACTTGCCGTTACCTGATGTTGTGGCTGCTGATGATGATGATGATGATGATGATCACGACTTATGTCACTCGAGTGTAATTTACAAGCACTACAAAAACTGCAAGTAGCCAAGGATGCTGCCGCAACGGCAATGAACAGCTGCCCAGGCAAAACTGAAGTGGCTGCAGTGCTCAAAAGTGTTGCCATCATGCTAATGAAGTGTACCAAGGCCAATTTATATCCATATATATATATATATATATATATATATATATATATATATAAATATATATGTACTATACACATATATAGTGGAAATATACTAACAGCCATTCAAAATTCTCAAGTACCATTTGTTGCTAACAGAGAAGCGCATCGTGATGCAACAGCTGCAGTTGTCTCTGAATGAGTGGTTTTTTTTTTTAAATTAATAGATCGACAGGCGCTTAAAGTATAGAAAAATGGCGCAGAATAAAAGTAAAGCTTTAAAATCAGCAGCTGTTTATATAAATCAATATAATATTTATATAAATATAACTTATTTTTGCTGCTGTTGAGCGTGCTGTTGAGTCCAGAGTCAGGTAAAAAAAAAAAGATATAAAGATAACTGTAGGTAACTATAGTTAAGTATGCCACAATACTAAAGTATTTTCGCTTGACCGTCAATTATAGCTGTCACTTAGCTCAAAATAGAATTGTAACTAGAAAAAAAGCTGCGCTTTGTGTTGAATGGGAAAAGCCCCTTAAAAAAAGTAGTCGTCAAGCAATAAACAAAGCCGACCAAAAACCAACCTTCAAAAATTAAATTGGGGCACAACAAAGAGAACAAAAATGTTTCCACGGAATTCGAACACAAACACACACACACACACACACACACACACACACACACACACACCAAAAGCAAATGTAACATAGTACACAGAAATAAGTGTGTTGGAAAATTTATTTCATCAATTTAGAAGTAAATTGTTTGGAGAATACAGCACAACAGCAGTAACAGTAACAGCAACAGCAACAGCAACAGCAACAGCAACAGCAACAGCAACAACAACAACATCAACAAGAACAACAACAACAACAACAATAGCAAGACTATAAACAGCTTAACTAATACAAGTCCACAACTTAACACACATACACACACAGACATAATAAAACGGGAAGTTGTTTGGGATAGCGAATAAAAGCGCCTGAGAGTGGAATTTGCTGTTGAGGCTGCCAAAGAAATCGATTATGCTTAAATCTGTTGTTCAAGCAGCTCGATATAGGTAAGCACATAAATGATATTCAAGCCCAAGACAGCGTCAGAGTCAGAGTATTACAGTAGCTCACTAAAGTATATAGCGGCAACAGAGACAAATGGAAGGCTACAGCATAAAGTTGAGGTGCATATTACGCATACGCCGCGTGGCCAAGTAAGCAGACCGAGTTCAGGGCCAAGCTCAGCTCACAGAGCTTTTGCCAGATAAAACATTTGTTGTTGCTGCTCTAGCTGCTGCTGCTGCTGCTGCTGCTGCTGCTGCTGCTGCTGCTGTGGCGCCAAGTACATGTGTAAATTACGAGTTTCGCATAAAAGTTGCAACAACAAGAACGTTGAGCAAGGACAGCTCGCAGAATGGCAGTCAAGCTGCTGCCCTTGCAGAGACATATACATACAGATACACGCTCCGAAAGTGGCTAAAAGTGTACGTAAAAATGCATGATATATGGTAAATGTTTTGTGGCATTTTTGGCTTAGTTTGCAGCTCTTAACTGACGCTCGTAGCTAGCAGAGTATCTTTCCTGCTGCTGCTGCTGCTGCTGCTGCTACTGCTGCTGCTGCTATTGCTTCTGGCTCTATCTCCAGGCAAGCATAATGCATACAAATTGTAGTATTTTGTGTGTGTGGGTCTGCTTTTAAGCATTGAACATGACATTTAACGATTGTCATTGATAAGGACATGTTGCTGCATTGCCAGATTATGTAGTTGCAAATGCTGCAAGCTGAGTCAGCTAGGATTCGAACTATTTAGAGAAGTAAAGTCAGGTGTAGAAAAATTCTGTTAAAGCTTGCTTCCTTAAGAAGCTTACACACCTTAAACTGTTGCATATATTTTTAAATATTTGTAGCACTTTAAGCTGCCTGTTTCGCTTATTGGCCCAAGGCCAGTCGGGTAGTTGGCCAACATTCTGCGAAGTTCAGCCACAGCAACAATTGGCATTCATTTTTAGCTCATAAATCAGACTGATAATTGAGCAGACTGTGGTATAAATATGCGCATAAATAGACTTTCCAGTCAGCCACCACAAAAAAGAAAAAAAAAAACAAAACAGAACAGAACAAATGTTACCTGTGGCGACGGCTCAGCTACTTCTGGGTAATAGAAATTGTAAACTAAAATTGAATTATCTTTTGACCAAGGCACAATTTAAAAATTATTCGCTTGGAAAATTCAATCAGCAAACGGGCAGCCCACCACAACAAAAGCAAAGCTCACCTTTCGGCCAGCCAAAAGCCACCTACGCTCAAAGCTTCTCAGTGCCTAAGTATCTCTGTGTATGTGCCTGTGTGTGTGTGTGTGTGTGTGTGTGTGTGTGTGTGTGTGTGTGTGTGTGTGTGTGGAAAGTAAATAAATAAAATAAAACAGCAGCAATTGCGGCAGAAAGCAATTTTCGTAGGCATGCACACACACACACACACACACACTCACGCGCGTACACCTTAAAAGCACCTTTAAGAGGCAACTGAAAATACTTAAGATGCCGACAAGTCCAAGTACGAAAAAATGTACACAACTTTCTTGGTTTTTGTTATTTTTTTTTTATTTTTCTTCGTTTGGGCTTTGTACAAAGGCTTCGAGGAATTTGTGCTCGGCCCATCCTGGTTATGTTGACTTAAGCTTTAAGCTGCTCAACTGGAGCGCGTAACGGCAATTTGTGCCTGTTGTTTGGCACCGCACGAGCACCGCAGGCCACCGAAGACCACCGCACGCATTAGCGCCGCTAAGCAGGCAAAGCCAAATCTGAGCATTCATTGTGAACCAGGCGTGCCAGAGTAGGCCAAGCAGCAAAGCTGAATAGCTAAATACCTATTTATAGAGCAACTATATGCGGTGCTTAGCAAAGTAAGAAAGCAAACTATGTTTTACATTGATACAATTTTATTCAAAACCAAACTGAAACACATGCGTTGCATGTGAGCAGATTGTTAATTAGTTTTTCACTTTCTTTTTTGGCACCTTCAGGAGACTCCCTTAATGAAAAGCTTCCTACTTGAATATAAATATTATTAAATCGACCTTTTTTATTCATTTAATTTGGTCAGCTTTAATGTGTTGTTTTTTGTGTACGACGTGGCATATTCGTTATGCGCGTAGTCATATACAAGAGCTTATTTCATTTTTCGTAATCAAGAAGGTGCCACATGTCACAGCCAGGACAATGACATGTAGCCACAGTCGGGGTTCGGGGCCATGTATCTCCACAATGACTTTTTCGAATTCTTCTCCTCCCTGCGAAGCGCTCATATCTCTCGGATACACTTTTTTTTGCGTATGAAAATCTCATAGAGTTGGTTTTAAGCGCACTTAATCCTGCTTATTTCTACCGCAACACCAAGTACGCGAGGGTAACAGGGTTCAGAGGTGAGTTAAAGTGTGCTCGCATTGCTAAGCTGTCGCTCGATCCCAAAAAAAGGTATGCAACGCACACACACACACACACACACACAAAGTCGCACATTCACACACACACACACACACACACACACTCGAATTCATTACACAAGCTATGTCGAGTAATGGCTTTGTCTGTAAGTAGCTTGTGATTGAATTGAGCTAAGAACCAGGAGCCAATCCAGCTGGCAACATCTCATTTAGCTCGTATACACATCTGACAATTGTCGCTATATATATATATATATATATATATATATATATATATATATATATATATATATATATATCATATGTGTGTGTCTGTGTCTGTGTGATAGCTGAAATGAAAAATGAAATCAAAGCATTTAAAGCACCACATTCGCTGACATTGAAAGCTGGCTGTGACACCGCGTACCCCTTTGGCAGTGCTCTTTGGCGCTGCCATTGGATTAGCGCTTGATCCTTGTTATTTATGTGTTATGACTCTGTGAGTGTGCAAGCGTATAGGTAGGTGTACGCATACAGCAAATGAAACTGCTGCACCATCCGACCCTAGCCCTAGCCAAAAAGCTGTACACGTGGAAATGTGCGCACAATGAAACCTTTTCAATTATTTTTGTTGGCGTTCCTTGGGTTTTTTGTGTGCTTGTTTTGCACCCAACTCCCAATTGTACTCGTTTCCTCTTTATGGAACGCCCTGTGTGCACATGGCAGCTCGAGAGCAATCCAGTCGAGATGGAACACGGGCTGTTTGCTACAAAAGTTCGCAATACTTCTAAGCTTAGCTTAACTATCAATTAATCAAATCTTCAAACAATCTTAAATTTTGTTATATAATAAGAGCATTTAGCAATAACTTCAATAAATTAAAATCCGATCTTAGTAATTTTGGCCTTTTTTTCGATTTATTTACTTCTTGTTTTTTAATCGGATAATAGGAATGTCGGCTCTTCGAAGTGTTCAGGATGACCCCTATTCGGAGAGAGTCGACTAGACAACTCTTACTTGTTAATTTATCGAAATATTTAAAATCCATGTCAAAGCCACTTTCAGTTAAAAACTGATTACAATCAAATTTCATGAGAAGGGAAAGTAAAACCAATTTATTTATACTGACCCTATTCCCAGTTGCTTACAATTCATACAATTTGCTGTCTGATTGCTGACAATTACATGAAAAGTGCGGCTGTTGTCGCCTAAAAGCAATTCGTTGTAACTATTTGAAGGCGCATTCAACAATATACAATATGCATGTAAATAGGTGGCACATTAATGTCTTGGGTAAACAATTTTAATTTCTATATGCAGTTCGGGGACACCGAGTTTTGCATTTATAATTGTTGCAGACAGTGGGTTCGGGTAGCGCCATTGTGGGTTGCAGTTGAGTGTGACATGCAAACCACACTCTTATACGCCGTTCGATAAGAGACGACAAACGATGGCGCATGCCAGTGTCAGCTGCCTCCAACTGCAACTGCTGGCAAATTATGGTAAAACATACAGCGACGTTGGCTAATAGCCGTGCCTCGAGTCCCCGCAAGGTTGCAGCTGGCATTGGTAGGCGATGGTGCATACAAAACGAGGGCTTGGCATGCCACACAAACACACACACACACACGCATGCATATATATATGTACAGATACTCAAACACATGGACACACTGAGCTATAGCTTGTCAGGGTAAGGCAGACAGACAGATAGACATGCAGACAGACAGACGGAATGGTAGACATTGGGTGATTGGGTATGGGGCTGGAGGCGTGTCGTCTGGATTGCATGCCGCATACTGTCTACCAGCTCTGGGTCTGCCACACAATGCAAGTGACAGTTTATGGTATGCAGGTATGCAATGCATTTTATTTGCTTTCGATTAGACGCCAGCCCCTGCCAACTGCCAGCTGCCAGCTGCCGCCTGCCACCTGCCACACAGAGCTTGTTTGTTAGCCTTGTTTATTGCGACTAATTTCGTGTTAAGAAATTTGCAAATACCAAAAGCTTTGACAGCGTCTATCCAGCACGTTGTTGGCTGATTAATACTACACAACCGGATATAGATATCGGATATGCCTCTGAATGCTTTTTAATGTCTGGCCAGGGTTTGTTTGGGGCGCTGTTTAGCTTTGCTTTGTAGGTTTTGGGCCCCAATGTCTGGCTGGCTGTCAGCAGCAGCTGTTGTCATTTTAAATATGCAGCCCTCACACGATGAACTTGAATTTTAAATGCTGCCGCACCACAAATAACATGTTGTATGTGGTCATTAAATGTCAGTTGAACAAAAACAATTCCCGCTTGCCCCAAACATACAAACTACATATTAATATACCCACAGGCGGCGTCGATGCGAAGGCAACCCCATAACTGTCAGTTTGATGACTGCCCCACGGCCATTAACTGTCAAAGTTGAGCAGCAAATTTGAAAGCTTATTTCAAGTAAAACTCCATTATAAATTTTTTTATATTTGTTTTTTTTTTTTTTAGAAAATCGCTGAATGTAATTTTTTGAGACATACTCTGCTTGTGAATACTCTCCAGCAGAAGGAAGTCGGAGCTATTTGTGTCTACTATGTAGTCAAACTATGTAGTCTTCATCGATATTTGTTCCAACTCTTAACTTATTTAAATCAAGATGCTCATGTTACTTTTACATGCGTCGCTTTGCGAATATATTTTGACGCGATACTATGTAGCCAACAGCAGAGTCGAACAGCAAATTCTCCTACTGCTAGAGTAGTGTTGGTGTGAGTCTGAGAGCTTGTAAAGAGTTGTCGTAGAGATGTTATCCGAGTGAGTTTACATGATGGCAGCACGCTGTCCAGCTCTGACTTGTATCCTCAAGATGTCACTCTGCCAGAGGAGAGAGAGAGAGAGAGAGAGAGAGAGAGACAGATAGCTGTAGTCGCGGGTGTTGCTGAGTGAGAGTGAGATGACTATTTGGACAGGGTCGTTATGGTTGTCAGTTGACACAGGGAAACGACTCGAAATTGGGATAAGGAGCAGAGCTCCGGGAATTCGTTGATATTCGTCGCTATAAAATTATACAATAAATATGGAAGTTGGCCATTCTGACATTTTGTTATAAGTTTAGCTTTAAGTTAAGATCAAAATTTCAATATTTAAAATGCAATTGGAACTTTAATTCTTAAAAGTATGCTCACATACTTGTGGCAAGGGTTAGAGTTTGCATCGATGCTTTGTTTTATTCTAGACTCTAGAACCGACATTCTTTAACATGTACTATAAAAAAAGCTGCAATATTTTGTCAAACAATATGATTGGCGTCCACAAATGCAAGCAAAATTCGTATTTTTTTTCGAGAACTAAACACTATAAATAGTCACGTTTGGAAAGTAATGGCAGTTGTTGGGCTCAGCTGAATTTATGGTCCATGCCTGATGATGTGTGGCAAGTATCAAGCTGTTAAAATACGTGCAAGACCCGCGGAAACTATGAAATGCAAAATCAACAAACCAGCAGCGGCAGCGTCGATGAAAAGCCGCACACTTGATGATATTGTCACGTTTCAGTTGGCCGAAAAAGGTAGCAAAAAAAAGTGGCCAGCTCAGGCGGATGAAAGGCGCGCCGCGTGCCTGTGCCACACGCTGCGTATGCGCAATTTGCAGAGAGCTGCAAAAATGTTTTGGCACATCGGGTCCAATGCCATATGAACATAATTTTTTTCCTTGTTGTTGGTTATCAACAATCAAGCTAAAAGCTAGGTGCAGGTGTGCCACCCGCTGTATGCTTATTTATGTGTGGGTCTATGTGTGTGTGTGTGTGTGTGTGTGTGTGTGTGTGTGTGTGTGCGTGTATGGCATATGTAACAATGTTTGCGTGGCCAGATTCAGATTAAAAATTATGCTTTGTTTGCCAACTGTCAGCACAAAAAGCAGCAGCGACAGCGCAGCAAAACAATGACAACAAACAAAACGAAAAGTTGCCAAAAAACTTTTTTTGAAGCGTCGTTGTAAGCTAGTCATTGTGAGTATGTGTGTGTGTGTGTGTGTGTGTGTGTGTGACTGTGTGTGTGTCTTACCTTGCAATGGAAATATGTGTCAGCTGATGGCCGTCATAGTCGTTATGTCATGTACAATAATAATGGGGGCTGACTTGACTGTATGGGAAACCAGGCCCAAACATAATCATCTTCTTCTTCTTCTTCTTCGTTTTTTTTTTATTTAAGTTTTCTGTTTCTTCTTCTTTTTCATTTTGTGTTGGTCGTTTTGCAAGTTGAAGTTTATTTTGTAAACATGCCACTAAAAGTTTTCCACTTTCCTCTAAAATACTCAAACCAAATGCCAACACCAGCGACAACGTGTCGCGTTCTCTCTCTCTCTCTCTCTCTCTCTCTCTGTCTGTTTCTTTCTCTGTCTGCTTCTCTGCCTATCTCTACACACACTCTCTCTCTCTCTCTCTCTCTCTCTCTCTTACTTTGGCGCTCGACTCCTGTCTCTCTTTCGGTGTGTGTGTGTGTGTGTGTGTATGTGTGTTTTAGTTAATTTAAAAAGTTTTTCGGTTGCTTCTGCTGATTCTGTTTCTTGCTTTCTTGTATTTTCAATTCGTTTCTGGTTTTTTGTTTGATTTGCAGCAGTCAGAAAATTGGTAAACGATTCGTCGCTATTCTCTTCCTCCCCCACCGCCGCCCTTCGCTCTGTACAAAATTCAGCTGTGCAGTTGTGGTTGTATTTGGCCTGGGAAATGTGACATTTGTGCGCCTTTTATTTTGTCAAGGAATTGCTTTTACAGTTTTTGGTTCGTTTGCTCTGCTTTTGGCTGCTGCTGCTGCTGCTGCTGCTGTTGCTGCTGCCGCCGCTTCAACTCCAAATGTTTCTTTTATTTATGTGCTGTCACCGAAATTGAATTAGAAATCGCATGTTATGCCAGCTGCCCCAGGTAGTCTCTATATCCACAGCTATCTCTATTCCCATCTGCAGATATCTGCTGTGTTCTTTTTTGTTGTGTTTGGATTTGTTTTATTAAGCTCTAAAGCATTTGCTATTGATGTGGTCACTGCTTGTAGCCACACACTCAATGTACAACACTTTTCTGTTCATGACTTCAAATCATTTTCTTTCTGATGGTTCTGCAAACATTTGCAGATGTTATTTATATCTCCGTGAACATAACCACATTGCCTCAAATCTATTTTCAAACTTTATTTGGCTGCTCTTCAAAGTAATTCCAAAAATAGCCAGGAATGTGAAAATGTTGGTATCAAGGATGCCTAGCTCTGATTCCGCTAACAACAATTAATGTTAATATCGATTATTTGAAGAGGAATTTCCTGTTTCTTGGCAACAACCACAACATCTTTTGCTGAATCATAGCTTAAACTAAGCAAAGTCTTTTCTTTTATTGAAACAGTTTTCAACTTTAAGAGAAATATAAGTTGACTATCTCCAGGTCCATGGAAAATGCTTTGCATATAAAAAAATATTGCAATTTCAACTGCAACGTCGGCTGCACGTTTAGTGCAGACTTTAATTAGATTTCATTTGAAGCGAGTCTGCTTGGTGCTGGCAGTCCTGAGAAGCAGCTGCTGTCCTGGCCTGCCGGCTGCCAGGCCGCCTAGCGCCTGCTGCCTGCTGCCTGCTGCCTGCCATGCCAGCAATGCTAACACTGATACCGACACCGACAAGCAAACGAGCACGAACGTGGCCTGTTGACAAGCAAGCGCTGTGCCTCTGTCGCCATTTACGTCTTGCTCTCATGACGTCCCCGTCGTGCCGGTTCCGGCATCCGCAAACGTAAAAATTTGTGCGCTTTTTGCGTGAAAAATGATGGAAAATAATTTGCAAACGTTGAGGACTTATACCAAACTCTAACTGAAGCCAGAACGTGCGTTTGACGTGGCCATTTGCTGCACCTTTTTTGCCCAGGAAAGCCCTCGACGTTGGTTACCTGGCTGGTCCCTGGTTCCAGAATTGCTTGTGTTTACTCTTTGCCGCTGCCCCCTAAACCTCTCTGCTTTCTTCCCTTGCTCGGGGCTGCGCTTCGCTTCTGTGTATTTAGGTAAAATTTATTTTACTAATTATTATGTAAGCGCTCGAGCGACGAGCATTCTGTAATGAAATTAAAGCGCTTTCTCCCAAAAAGTGTCAAATGCACAACCGCTTTAAGCAGATTCGACAAATGCTCTGCGAAAGCTTAAAGCGAATTCAGCATGCCGTTTATTTATGCATGCGGTCTCTATAAAATTATTTGCTTAACTCAATTTTACTTTACTTCATTTCATTTCATTTTATAAACTCCCTTGGCGCTCGAAAATGTGAACAGCGCAATAAATTTATACATGCAACGAAAATAAGAGATCAACAACAAAATGCGAGCGCACAAATTTTTATATAGCACTCTGGGGATAATCAGCAGCAACAACAACAACGGCCAATAGCAGAAGCTAATGTAAAGTCCAACAGCAGACACATAAAAATGAGAATTTATGCAACACTGGCAAAGTAGCCACCGCAGGGATAAAGCCAGACGTGGCGTGGCCCGTCTCATTGGGCGCTCAATGAACCAGGTGACGCAGGTGACGCAGGTGACGCTTTGCGTTTGCGACTATGAAACAACAACAAAAACCTTTATAAATAAAAACAAAAAAAAAAAATAAAATAAAATAAAATTAAATTAAACAATAAGAACAAGAGCCATAAACAAGCCTGGCGCACATGTCGCCTCTTGGATACGAAAAAAGTTAATAATGAAGTTGTATAAATTGAATAATTTTATATTTATTAATTTTCCATTTTCGTGCAGCAAAACTGGACATATATAACTGGATATATATATATATATGTATATAAATTATGATCACCTTCAGAAAGACTGGTCATAAAAACAACGCTCTGTTTCACGACAGTGCAAACCGCAGTTAAATGCTGCATTTAATGAAAGCCAACAATAATTTCTCGCATTTTAATTAAATTTAAATATTTTTTTAGTTATACAAATAATACATATTTTTTATAGAGTTTTTTCATTGAGAAATCGTTTGTGAAAGATACATGACTAAATGATATTTCAATTGGGTAAGAGAAAATTAAAGGAAATATAAAAAATATCTGTGATATGGAAAATAACGACATAAACATTTGCAATCTGCAACAATCTACTACTTATGATAAAAAAAAAAAGAAAAACGTAAGATGAATAAATATTTGAATATCTCTGATATCTCTGAAAAAAACTTATCAAACCGAATTTCAATTCATCTATATGATGCTTTTTGTACCCAGCCTGTTTGCTATTCAGTAATTCCAAATAAAAACTTAGCTCTCATAAGCCTTTCGAAAAAAAAAGTTGTGAAGTTAGATTTATGTTTTATTTTCTGATAATTTTAAAAGTTTACTTTTTATGTACTTTTAAACGCATGACGCCCACTTATGCGATTCATAATTTGGATGCTCTAACAGCTTGGCTAGCTTCTGCACCATCAAGCAACAAAAAGCCTCAAACAAAGTTTCAAATGAGCAATTAAAATGTTATCTTTCTGCTGGATACTTTAGCTTAATATGCTAAATGCTTACAGCTTTTATTCTTTGTTAGATAACATACTTTCACGCCAATTTCAAATGAAACTCTATGGATTAAAACTCGAGCAATGTGTGAACAAGGCTTAAATTATTATTTAGAAAATCAACAAAATATTGTGCACAGAGTACATTGGGTACACAAATATTTAGAAACAATCAAAAGTTGACCAGTTTCAATAAATAATTTTAATTAAAATAATAAATATATGAAACAAGAATAACTGATACGTAGATACCCTTGCGATATGAGTTGCAGTGGTGTTTATCATATTCATATAGATGTAGAGCTTCCATTCGATGTGTTCTTAGTTAGTTTGAGTTACCATGTATGCTGAATGTTACGGCAATCTCTGCTGATCATATATGTATAATAAACTATATGCAATACTTTAACTTCCGC
This sequence comes from Drosophila anceps, assembly GCA_035045945.1. Classification (NCBI taxonomy): domain Eukaryota; kingdom Metazoa; phylum Arthropoda; class Insecta; order Diptera; family Drosophilidae; genus Drosophila; species Drosophila anceps. The sequence continues at coordinate 22,103,086 of JAWNON010000225.1, read as the reverse complement.
TTATTTTCGCTCTTTGCATATTTTATATATAGTAAGTAAATAATCATATCTCAGAACATATATTTATACATATTTCATCACATTCATTAGAATATTATTTTTATATACATATTTAAGTTTATTAAACGTTTAGGGAATCAAAATGTTTCTCTCAACTGCTTTTAATAGTGTTTAAAATAATAAGTCGAAATTGTATTGAAAAAAAACTGTAAAAAAGCTCTGTCGATATTTTTACACGTATTGAAAAGGTATTTAATGTAAATAAAGGTTTTGAAGATAACAAAGGCATATTCATGTGGTTTTAAAAAAGATTATTACCACATTTAAATAAATATATTTGTTGGTGTAGTAGAAAAAAGAAGGAAAATTGTTGATTATATATATATATATAATACTTATTTATTAGATATATGTTATGTCTATTTATTCTGTGTGGTCTGCACATTTTCATCATTTGTTTTTTATTATATATTATTCTAAAGGTATTATAGGCATTGTGTATGCTTACCTGGCCTATAGCCGTCGCTATGCTCGTGTGCCTCGATTCCATTGAGATGCATGATGAGGGTGCCAATGATGAGGCACAGAACGAGCGGTGTGCATTTCATTTTGTTGGACTCCTCCATACTGTTTTTGCTGCTCTTCTCCTTTGTTTTTTTTTTTCACTCAGTGTGCCAAATGGCAAATGTAAATGTAACACGTAAATTCTCTATATATGTATGCGGTATGTGGTACTGTACAGGTGGAGAGCGGCTACATGGGCATAAAAAATGCAAATAAATTTACTTCGCTTTATGCAAACATAATTTCAAATATGCACACACACACACACACGCTCACAAACACCCAAACACATACACACGTATGAGCGGGCCAAATGATTTGCTGGCTTTATGCGTGTGTGTTGGAGACACTTTCCGAGCTCGTTGTTGTTGTTGACTGTGTAATGTTTTTATTTTTATTTTTATTTTATTATTTTTTGGTATTTTTTTTTTCTTTGGCTTCAATCCTTTTTGTTGTTGCTTTAATTTTTTCACTTAATTAAAAACTTTTGCGCTGCACATAAATTCATTTAAATATTTACAAACAGTCGCCCTTTTTCAGCTGATGTTGTTTGTTCTTTATACAATGTTTGCTTTTGTTGTTGTTGTTGTTGTTAATTTTGTTGTTGCTGTGTTTTTGTCAAAACACATAACCGTTAAGATGAATTTTTAATAGAATTTGACGAGGCGACGAAGCAACTTTAGTGGCACGCCTCCTTCCACACCAACGTCCACACACATATACACTCTCGCAGTTAGGCTGGGAGTGTGTGTGCGTTTATAAATATTTAAAATGAAAACGCGCACGTGTTGCACATTTTGAGCTCTCTCACTCTCAGTATCTGTCCTTCGATCTTTACTGCTTGAAATTGTATTTTAAATCCTTTTAATATGCTGGCATTGGAATTACGTATGCCACAGTGCCCGCAAATATTGCACAACAGTCCGCAGCTGCAATTAGAATAAAATTGTTTCGTGTGGTTAGTATAGAAATGTCAGGAAAATTCATTCGGGAATTTAGCTATTAATAAATGCGCAAACATTTGCCAGCCTTTATATAATGCCAAGGAATGTCGAATGGATAAACTCGATGCCAATCAATAATGATAGATTAGCCCGTCCGGCCATCACACACATGGCTCGTAAATTATACACCAGCCCGGTCTAGTCTAACCAAATGAATAGGTCAAAAAAAAAAAATAGCAGAGAAGGAAACTTTTCGCACAGCGCATTAATTGAGTAGCACGCAGGGGCCGAGCTGGCTGTACGGTCGCACGTGCCGTGTAAACATGCCAGATGAAGTTATCCCAGTTATACGCAATCGAAATGTCAATAGGTTCAAATTGTGCTCAGGTACTCAGACACATGCTCATATGGTATAGTATGTACTCTCCACCTCTCTATCTCGCTTGCCTGTTTATATATGAGTGTGTATGTCTTTCTCTGTTTACAGCAGGCCTCTTTAGCTGACAGGGTCTACTTGCCAACTACAGGTAATTGACAAAGGAGTCATGAAAACTTTGACTTGAAAGTTTCGCCACGTTTTTTGTTTAACACGCAGCTCGAACAAGCTGATAAACTTGCATGACATTCCGGTGACTGCCACGTCGCAACCCCAAGTTCACATCCCCAACTTTCAGCTGGCATCAAGCATCACACACACACACACACACATACACACACCTATTTTTCCCATTAGCCAAGTTTAGCTGCCTTTACTAAGTTTGCATTGGGTTATTAAGAGCTGTGCAAGTGTTTATTGAGAGAGATTGCGAGGAGCTGCGAACTTGCGGCTAAGTAGTTGTTAGTTGCTAACTAGTGTCAAACTAGTGCTACTTATTCGCAACTAGTACGAACTTCGAGAGCAAAAGTTCAGCCAAAGCCACAAAATATAATGATTAAAAAGATAAGCTCAAGCACTGCCGCGATTAGCAGCTGCTTTTCAATTCACAACCAGCAGTTAACTAAGTAGAGTCTATTTTCACTCTTTAAACCAAAAGTTGCCCAAAATTTATTCTCTTTTTTCTTTGACTGAACAAGAAACATACAATATTGAAGTCAATTATGGGATAATCAAACCACACAAGTTATATAAAGAAATATTTATTCAGATTAGTTTAAAGCAATTGGTTTAGTCACTGAACCACTTGAATTTAAAGCGCCTGTTAAAGAGTCAACAAAAATCACATTAGACTTTAGCACATGCAGAGGCAAACAGCGAAAAACGTGGCAAAAACTTGGCTGTGGCAAAAAGCATTCAATTATGCCAACAATATGCTCACATTTCAGCCAAACAGACTAGCAAACAACAACAGCAAAAACTGCACCACAAATAATAACAAGTAAAAAGGCAAACGATATCCATAAAACTATTGCGCCTAACAAAAAAGCAAAAACGGCGAATTGAAATGAATGAGCAGCGAGTGCAGTGGTATGTGTTACCTGTTTCTGTTTCTCTTTCTGTTTCTGTGTGCAATGTTTTTTTTTCTTTTTTTTTTTTTGCCAGTGTTTAGCTGTGAGTGTCTCTGTGAATGTCTGTGTGTGGCTTGGAGTGTGGCAGTGAATGCCTTGGGGCGTTTAGCGCATAAATTGAGCGCAGCAATTTCATTTAAATGTGCACAATAAACTTAGCTCATGACCCCTCGAGCATTTTGGCTCTGATATGCGGGCATCTCATTCTATGCCCCTCGATCTGCGTCTCCGTCTCTCATTGCTTAAATCACATTAAATTTTGCAAGCAGAATGCATAATGCAAGACCTTTAGCTGGAGCGCCGACAGTTGACACAGCTGCTATGGCTTTTTGTGTGTGCTAGTGGCTATGCCGGAAGTGCAATACACACATACACACACATACACACACTCGCACACACACATTCGCTTTGTTGTTACAATTGAATTCAAATGAATTGCGGCTGAGCTTTATAGCGAAGCAAAGTTAGCGACATGGCAATGCAGAAAGCCACTATGTGGAGCATAGAACGGGCAAGCAAACTTTTTTGAAAAATAGCCAAATCAATACGCAAGAACAGGAGAACGAGGGAAAGAAAGAGAGAGAGAGAGCGAGAGAGAGAGAGAGTGTGTGTGTGTATGTGCAAGTGAGATAGACAAACGGGAATACAACGGTAATTTAGTCGCTTGACATGCTTTTCAAACTGACAAATACTGCGATTTGTCATTGGTTTTTCGTGCTCGTGACGTTGACTTGTTGAGGTTTTCCTTTTCGTATTTCACTTCGCTACTTTTCCTTACATTTGCATGCAATATTTACATTTTTTGGCAGCTTGTTTGGAGCAGTCGCACTGATGCAACGGCGCGCCCTCTCTATAGTTGACAAATAAAAGTTTTCTTTGAAGTATACTTAAATTCTGCTGAGATATATAGAAGCGAATGTAGAACGATTTCTGAAATTGATGTATCTAATTTGACAAATGGATCTAAAACTATACGCAACGATTAATAAAGATTGATTGCCCTGGCCAATAAATTCTTCGTTAAGTCTGCTCTAGCAGAAATTTTTGTACCCAACGGACGGGCCACTTCAATTAAATTCAGCCCGCATGGCCTTATTCTCAGTATTCAGTGCCTTCTTCTTCTTCTTCTGCTTCTTCTCTTTCATTCTGGTCTGCCCATAGCCGGCAGCATACAATTTTAAGCAATATTTTAAAAGCCTGTCTCGTGAATATTTCATGCTTTATATTTACAACGCCCTCGTGCCGTGGACTCAACTTAAGCATTTTGTCCAAAATGGAGCCAACAAAAAATGATGATGAAGGAAAAAATCCGAAAACTCAGCTGCAAATGTTGCACCTGCAGCTGCTGCAGTCCAAACAATTTTCCCCCTGCTCGCTTTTTCCGCTACTGCTGCCTCAATTTCCGGCAAAAGGCCGACAAGGCTTATCCGTTGCCGCGAGCTGCTCGGCCTGCGCCGGCCACGCCCCCATTCATTTTGACTGTACGCTCAAGTGAATTTCACTAAATAATATAAAATGTGCCCGGACGCAGCAAAAAAGAAAAAAAAAATGAATATGCGCGAAAATACCGAAAAATCGTTGAGTTCGAATTTCTCAGAAACTTTCGTTTTTTTCCCCCAGTGTACAGACTACTCTGAAGAAATACATGCTAAATTGCATTTTTAATATCAAGCGGAATGCCGAATGCAACCTAAATATTTTTCATGATGATAAATTAAAAAAGAAACAGCGTATGGAACGGCGGCAGCCGGGCTATTGAGCAGCGAAATGGTTGGAAAAAAATCCAATGAAATCAACAACTTGACAGCGGCAAAGACTCGTTTAATAAAAATGGCGACAAACGGACGGAAATGGCTGTGGCAAAAAAAGGCCGCCGCAGATACACAAGCATACGCAAACACACACACACACACACACGCACACACATATACACAATACACATATGAGCTGAAAAAAAAAAAAATAGAGCTAACCAGCCGACTGAGCAAAGTCCTGGCGCTGACTTCCTACGGCTTAAATATAGCCAGGCCAAAGCCAAAGCCAAACAGTCGACAAACGCACACCAACAAAGCGTGGCTAGGTGGGTGTAAAACAGGGCAGAGGGTGGACGGTGTGCGACAATAAGGGCGCATCTATTGCGGCGCGTATAATGAAGCAGGAGCTCCACGGTCGCGACATGGCCGTTGCTCATTTCCAGGTCGACGTAATTTGTCCATAATTTGTCTGCGTCTTCCACACAGACAGTCAACGCAAACGAGCGAGTGTGAAAGAGAGAGAGAATGACAGGGGCAGGGGGTAGTAGGTGTGTTGCTTGGGTGGCTTGTTTGCAGAAGGAACTGTCTGTGTCTCAGAGTTTATCTATAGCGCACTTAGACGCTATTTATGTCTTTTTATTTTTATAATATGCAACTGAACACAACTTGCGGGCTCTTCGGGATTATTTTGTGGCTTTTCTGTGATTAAACCAAAAACGTACGTAAAAAATTATGACAATATCGGACTAATATATATATATATATATATAGGAACACGTGCAGTCGGCCGATGTTTGCTTAATGAACGTGGAGCGACGATTCAGGTCGATAAGCGACGAACAAGTGGACATGGCCCAGTATTGTGGCTGACTAGACCCATTAATCTAAGAAGCACACATATCCAAAATCAAAACAATTGTATGCGGCATGCGGACAACGTGCTAACAACTTTTTCACACATGCCACAATGCGCCGGTGTGTGAGCAACTAATTAAAATGAACACGAGCTAATCATGTTGATTGTTTTCACTGATTGATTGATTGTTACAGTTTCAGCTAGCTGCCCATGCACACTGCAATTGTATTGTGATTCATGTTGTTTTGAATGGAAATCGCATGGGTCTCTGAGAAAAGGACAAGCTAGTTAACATAACTCAATTTGTAAATCGATTGTGTGCTCAGCGCACGAATTGAAAATTTCTATTGCAAACAAAATGGGTCGAGCAATTAATATTGTTTGGGCACAGAGCAAGAGGAATTAAATTTTATTGACTTATTTCTAAACTCAATCAAATTAAAAGACTTGCATGTCCATGTGTCTCAATTTGTCCAATATATTTTATGAAATGCATATTTATTGAATAATAAATGGTAATCAAAAGACTTTAAGTTTTCTCCAATTAAAGATTTTTATTATATACGGAAGTTTATTAAATAAGTTTTATAATCGATAAGTATTCACTGTGTTTCTGTTTAGTATTATGTAATCATTATTATTACGATATTATTACTTTTTGGAGTATTAATTTGTATTTTATTATTATTAAGTTGAAGGTTTTTTAAGCTTTACGCTGCTCTCTGGTCGAATTAAGTTTGCTTTAAGTTTGCTAGCGAACGCATTAAGTTTTATTTAAATATATTCATGGGGCTGTTGTCTGTTGCCTGTTGACATCGTGCTGTGAAAACAACTACAATAAAAACAATAACATCAGCAGGAGCAACAGCTGCAATGACAATAACTCTTGCCATTGCATGCACACACACACACACACACACACACACACACATGTGCATGTGCGCACACACACAGTCACACGCATACCTATGCAAACAGCAGCTGTTGCTGTCGTCGTTGCCGTCGCCCACATAAGTATACTATTTTTTTTTTCATTTTTCAATAACAAGCAAAACTTGCGCACCGAAACGTGAACGCCGCTTGTTTTGTTAAAATCTGTATGTGTGTGTGTGTGTGTGTGTGTGTGTGCGTGTGTTATGTGTCTGTATGCGTGTTGCAGCTGCTGCAGTTGCCCCCGCTAGCTATGCACCCACTCGCTTATAATTGAAAATGTTTTGTTTTAATTAACTGACGCGCGTTTTTATGTGCAGCCATCTGCCCTTTAGACAGTTAATACCCACTGCTCGCTCTTCCCCAGTCTGTCTCACACAACTCTCTGCGCTTCCTTGGGTATCTCGTGTATATTCTCGGCTTGCCATATACATAAATCTATACAGACATATATACACTAACAACGTCTGGGTTGCTGTTCGCTTAAGCGTTTTGCTCTTCTAGCCAGACCGACGCGCCCATTGATTTTGATAGGTTTGTGTGTCCCGGTTATTATTATGATGCGCTTTATTGTCACGCAGTGGCTGCCACAAAATGCTTCATGTGCTGGCCGCATCAAATTTATGTTTACAGCGCAAGTGGCAGCCGCTACGAAAAGGCAGCCAAACAGCACGAGCAAGAGCAAAGTCAAGGCGCAAAGCAGAAACAATGCCGCATGTCGCAACGGAAACGGAAGCTGCGGTGTGCATCAGTGTGTGTAAGGGAGCTATGTGTGTGTGTGTGTGTATGGGTGTGTATGGGTGTGTGTGAGAGAGCGAGTGTGTGCAACGACACTCAAAATGCTTGGGTTATATGAAGACATAAACATAAAAGTGTTTTATAATAAAGCAAAGCGTGAAATAATTCACAGCACAGTGCTCGGAGTCCGCACAGTGGCGCAGTGAAGCCAAGCTGACAATTTTTATAGTCTTCTACTTGCAAACTCAAACACACTCAAGCAAACACGCACCGGCAGGCTGACAATGATGTTAAATAAAATATTGTTTATATGCCAACATAATAAATGGCCATTGCCAGCGAAGGACTCATAAAGCGCACGTTAGTCAGTGCCATCAAACAAACACCTAGGACATTATTAAAGCCATACTAGCCAGCCTGGACGGCTGCCCATAGAGTTTTCGCTGTGTGCCTTCGGCCGTAACAATCATGACAGATGCGTTGAATTCCCAACACTTGGCTACATTTATAGCTAGCAATATCTTGCCAAAATATGAGCAAAGCGCTTACTATAAAAATAACAAAATTTATTTACAACACAATGCAGCTGACAGTCCTACGCATACGATAAGTATTCCATGCCCATTTATTTATAATGTCCCATCCTTAAATAATATTAATATAGTATAATATATATATATATATATATATATAAGCCAACTATTATTACTAAAACCAAATACTCTATTCCAAAATTTTAAATTCATTCTGACAGGCTAAATTTTTTAAAAATGGCCCAGCTCCTATTTTCGATTCCCAGTTCGCTGTGCAGACCCCACTTGCCCTCTGTTTTTTTTTTTTTGCCTTGTCATATTCAAATAGAAATAAGTCAAGCGAACTCAGTTTCATTATTAAACTAATGACTTTATTATTTACTAATTACCCGGGGAATAATTGTGCAGCTGACCTAGTTGGGCCGCTCAGATCCTGTGCTGTCATGTAATGTGTCAGACAGCTTCGGGTAAGGACTTGACCAGAGCGGGAATGGGGCAAACAGGCCACAAGCCAGGACCGCAAAGGACATGTGATATGGCTTACTCCAAAAATTGGGGCAATGGCAAAGTTTTTGTGTTTGTCGTTTAGTTTGGAAAATTGCTAATTTATTATTTTGCGCATTTAAATATTTTAAATGTCCCGCAGGATTTGCGCGCACACACACACACACACACACACACACACCCACATGAGAAACTTGCAAGGACACTAAAAAATTTGTCGCCAGCCTGAGCCACGCTGCGTCCTGAGTTCTGCGCCCTGTGTGCTATGTCCTGTGTGCTGTGTGCTGTGTGCAGTGTGCTAAGGCGGCAGCAGCAGCAGCAGCAGCAGCAGCAGCAGCAGCAGCAACAGCCACGTTACAAGTTAATATAATTTTAATGAAAATTAACATGAAGCCTGGCACTTTTTGCCCCACACGCTTTAATTTCCCAAAAGGCAAGGCGACACATATGTCTACGTGTGTGTGTGTGTGTGTGTGTGTGTGTGTGTGTGTGTGTGTGTGTGTGTGTGTGTGTGTGTGTGTGTGTGTGCACGGCAGAGCTGGGACATGTGTTAGTGCTGGTTTATTACACATACGCCTCGTGTTAAGCGCATAGTTGAACAGCCGCCTGTCATTTAAGCTCCTTTCATTTTCATTCCTCACTGCGCGCTCTCTCTCTCTCTCTCTGTCTCTCTCCTTCTTTTGGTTACATATAACTTTTTACTTTTTGCTTCTGGTTTTTAGCTAATTTGTTGCTGCGGCTGCTGCACGTTTTGACGGTTGAGTCAAGTGCGTTCTCGTGTTGGGATTTACGCAACTAATTTCGCATAGGCAAAATAGCTGCAAACGCCAGTGCTCTGACTTTGATTTATAATAGCCGAAGAGCCTGTTTCAGACCTGGCCACGCCCACGCACAAGCTATACGCCACCCTGCTTCCTTGCTCTGGCAGCCAGGCTGCGTGTAACATTGTTGGTGGGCGGTGACAGGCATCCCCGGCAGATATGGCACAGGTTAACAGCCTTTGAAACTAGGCACGCGCTTTTAGGCTCACATTTTGCACTGAGCACACACCTCCATCCATCTACAAGTCTTCTAGTTAGAACTCAATCACATTTCGGCTGACCATCTGCATACTGTTTGTCAAGTTTCAATATGTCGCTACACTTTGATGATTGTCCACAAAGTTTACGTTGAGGCGCACAACGATATTACTACACAGTAGTCGAGCCATAGCTGCACAACTGACTCTCTGCTGTCACAGCTTACGCTTTGCAAACTCTATATTCAAACTGAGCTATAATTTTGCTATTGCTAATGAGGTCAACAATCTACTATAGATTGAAGCTTTGGGCTAACAATATGTTTGTGCGCTTATAATGGAATATGTGTGTAGATAACATCTTAAGCGCAGTTGCGATAGCAAACGGCAAATCTAAAACAAAATGGAATTTGTCATTAATTACAGTTAATTAGTGAAATGTCACTGAAGCATCATGGGCTATGTATAATGACTCTCTCGCTTTCTGTATATCAATATTAGCGATATGCAAATGCCAACAAAACTCATGAGCCATGCGGGCCACTTCAACTTTCACAAATTGTTCATTTATCTCAGTGCAGGCGACTATTAGACATATCCCAACTTGACTGAAAGCCGACAAAATATCGTCGAAACTTACAGACTGACAGGCATTTGACATTTGTTGATCAGCAAAGTAGAGTGGACTGTGCAATAGGTACTTGAAAGCAAATCAATTTGTACTGCGCTTTAATAGGGACAATTCAAGCGAAGACATTCACTGATATTCTAGGTCGCAACTGGCATGATTGGACTTACTGCAAAAAAATTAAACAATATTTTCAATTTTACATTAAACTTAAAAGGCTGTTAATATCTTTTTATTTCCTTTCAAAATGGTTTTAAAAAGATTGCTTTGTCTTCTACTACATCTAACTTTTGCCAGCTCGAAGTTAAGATCAAAATATCTTTTTATAAATTTAAACTATATGTAAAACAGAACATAAAATATTGTATGTATGATATAAATATGAAAAATATGTACAAAACTATGCATGAGAGAACATAAAATATATCTAGAAATGTCGTATGTTCGATCTTTATATATACAATACTTTGTATATACAATTATGGGTTCATAGATCTCTGTCCAAAAAAAGAGAACTGAGTTTGGTGTCCCTATCCATATTTTGCCCCACAGTGCAGCAGTCAACGCTCAATGTCAATTAGTTAATACATTTGTGCGCTGTTTTATCTGCAATCGCTAATAAATAAATTCTATGACCTTTGCCACTTTGCAACAGCTCAAGTGGCTGTGGTTATGGCTGTGGTTGGGGCTGTGGCTGGGGTTGTGGCTGTGTGTCTATTTGTGTATGTATTTGCTGTCTGGCAACTGGGAGCAGGGCAAACAGGATACAAAGCTTTAACACAACATCAAATAGCATAGAAACATTCAATGTTGTCTCCGATGCGATATCCTGCAGCAGCAGCAGCAGCAGCAGCAGCAGCTGCCTGACTGCCTTTGCTGTTGCTGGCATCTTGTGCTATCGCTGCCTTTTTTTTTATTAGCTTTGTCTTTCAATCTGTCTCGCTCCATGTTACGTGTCCTTTATTTTATTTGTGCCCCCTCTTTCGACTGCTGCTAGCGACAAAACAAAATCGATTTTTATTTGTCAAGCAGCAGCAGCAGCAGCAGCAGCAGCAAGCTCTCAGTTTGTTTGTCGCTTTTGTTGTCAGAGATATTAAATCGTTTGGTTTAGCAGCATCGACTCTTGACTGATTGAAAGCCTCTTCAGTTCGATGTTCCATTTAACTACAAATTTTGTGTAGCTGCTATCAGGCTCACTTACAATTCAATCTATATTTAGATTTAGATAAAAATTAGCAGCTGTTGAGCAAACTTTCTGTAATTAGTGGATAGCAAATTTGTTTCGAGTTTCATTGATTTTGCAATTATGAGCGGCGTAGCGCCAAACTTTTACCCATTAAATTTCAATAATTTGGTTAAGATTGGGAACGTGGCAGGCGGGCAAGTCGAAGTTGCGTTGGCAACTCGAGGCCCACGGTTTCCAAATTTCCCGGTATTTGTAATTAAGCAAGTGGTGCCTAAGCCAAATGAGCTTAGCACTCAGCGTTCCCCCACAGACGCGGACAACGAAACGAAACGGCGCAAATTGTTGCTTTTGTCATATGTCAAAGCTAACAAAATGGCCGCCGGTAGAATGTAGAACATGATAGGAGCCGCGACACGCGGCAGCAAAAGCTGCTTGGCCTGGAGTGACATGGACTTCAGCCCTGATTGGGCATAGACAAAAAGTGCCGCCATCAAAACCAGCGTTACATATCAGGCGCTATCTGGCAAGCGTTTCCTCCCCACCATCCCACTCTCTAAATAGCGGCTCTTGCAATGGCTTGCGGCGACAAGCGGAGGTGGTGCCAAAGAGGTGTGGGTTGGGGGGGGGGGTGGACTTTTGCACTCAACGTTAGCCCACTTTAGTGCTGTTATATTCGTCAGCTTTTGTTTTTGCCAAACGAAAAATGGAGCACACGGCAGATTTAGATGCTGATATGCAAGCAGGTGTGTTCGTGTGTATCTGTGTGTGTGTGTGAGTGTGAGTGTGTGTGTGTGTCTGTGAGTGTGCTGGTGTGTAAAGTGCCTGCCTAACCAATTTGTGCGCCCATACAAACTAATGTGCTTTGATGTAGGTGACTCAGACTAACAAGCGCCCGAATCGCACAAAAAGCATTGCCTACTTTTTCTTCCGTATTGTGTTTGCTCTTTTTTTATGCTGCTGTGCGACAACAACCACAAAGACATCGATCACATTAGGCAAACAAATTTATTTTTGCTGAGGGCCGCTTTAGAAAACGATTCAAATCGACAGCAAAAAGTGTCACACGATACTTTGGATTCCATTTTGGCGCATTGCGCATACGCCGCATGTGCCGCATGTGCCGCGCCCCAACTGCAATGAATGTAAATCAATCAAAATCAGCGTCGAAAATTATGCCGCAAATTGAATTATTGATTCGATTAAAGCGTACCTCAACACACTCACGCACATAGGCAACTCTTAGCAGCAAATAAATAAATAAGCAGCGGCGAGCAGACGGCGCCTTCGTATGCGGGATTCGTCAAGCTCTTGCCATTTGAGCGTGCCTGACGATCAAATTACGCACACTCACACATACGCCCACACATTGGCAGGATGACACACGCAGAGCGTGTACTTATACCTAAGCATTACAGTTACATTTACCGTTTACTTATGTAGCGCCACGCTGGCACATTAAAGGCCACAAATCGTCTCAAGCACTCAATATGCAAACACATTGCCATTCACTGCCAATTCTCTCCCTCTGCGCGTGTGTGTGTGTGTGTGTGTCGTATGTGCCTCGCGCAGCGCTTAATCGTCTATATTATTTCATACGCACACACATAAAGCAATCAACTGTAGCGTAGCATTGGAGCTTATTCTCCTTTCCATCCATTGATTACAGTCACTTATTTATGTTTTTTTTTTTTTTATTCTGCAGCCATATTTTTCCTTCTTTTTTGATTTATTCTATATGTGATTTTGATATACCCTGCAACTTAGTCACTATGCTGGCTCATCTGCCAGGAGCCAAACATAATTTTGAGAAATATTATATATATATATATATAAGTTGATAAATAATAACTATATGAGTACTTGCTTTTTGTTAAGTTAAACGTTTACTAGATATATTTTTAAAAACAAATATTAATGATAATGAAATGCAAAATATATTGAAATCATATTCTATATAATATTATAATTTTAAAAAAATTATACAAGTTGGCATAACTTTCATGCGCTTGTAATCTTTTCACATATGAAAACAATTTGAAAGGGTTCAAAACGCGTCGGTGTATTTCGTGATAGAATTACTTTCTTGGTTTTTGCAGCTGGTTTAAATAGCTCCGGGCAATGGCATTGCAGGAAATGGCTCCGTGTGCTCGACGCCATTTTGTGTGCGCAATTAAGCGTTTGATGTGCGCTTTTCGTTTGAAAATTAGGCGGTGGCAGCCGTAGGAGCAGCATCAACAACAGTAGAAGCAACGACAGCCCACAGGCAACCTAATATCTTTCATAAATAATTTATGCGATTTGTTTGCTGATTTTTATTAATGTTAATGCATCAATCACTCTCTCTGTGTGTGTGTGTGTGTGTGTGTGTGTGTGTGTCTGTGTGTACGTGACTTGGTTTAATTTATAGTTTCAGCTGAGATTTTAAATCAATTTTAAAGTGGCATTTCATTAGCAAATCCAAATTCCAAGCTGTGTGTATGTATGTGTGTGAGTCTGTATCTGTGGGTAGTGATTAGTGCCAATTATTCATATACGAGTGAGTTAAAAGCTTTTGAACTACACATAAGATGAGATGCGCAGTGCTATTTCAAAGAATATTTCAAATTAAATGTGCGAATTTCATGTGTAAAGTCCACAGTTGCAAATGAGCATTAAACCTAACTCCGATTGAATGAGAGCTTTTGTATATTAGAAAGTAAATTATGAGATTTCAGTTTTCAATCGGCTTATAAAGGCACACAGAGCTAAATAGCATTGTTTAATGATAGAGCTGCAGGGAAAGCTTGAGTGCTTATGAAAAGCTTAAGCAATTAACATTGAACACATTTGGAAATTGTTGTCGCAATAAAATATCACTTTAAGGAATCACAAAAAAAGATTTATTTGTGATTGATTTATTTAATATGTATATCAATTATCCTCAGCGACTCACACACATGAGAGCTTGTTTAGTTTCATTTGCTTCAATTTGAATTTACTTTATTAGTTTTTTTTTTTCTACCTTTAAAAGTATATATAGAATAACATAAAGTCTACAATGAAAATTGACGTAGTTGCATATCGTATTTTACTTCAGTGATGAAATGAAAAGATGAGCTGCATAAGCATAAGCGTCACTTTAGCAATGTTTTTACTACTTTTCAATATTATGCAAAGCACATAAATGAGAGTTGGCGCTCACACACGCACACACACACGCGAACGCACTCAGTCAGCTATAACCTAAGCACACACACACACACGCACACACACACAGTCATGCACTTTTGTACTCACAAGTGCTTGCTCTCGCTCTCGACTGTCCAGCTGGCAACGTTATGCTGCTGCTGGTTCTTATTGCTAGTGCTGTCATGAAACGCTGCTCGACAGCTAAGCAACAAATTGCGTTACGACACTGAACTCATGCACCTGTGCTGCAACCTACATCTTTCTCTCTCTCTCTCTCTCTCTCTCTCTCTACCTCTCTTTGTTTGTCTCTATTTCGCTATTTCTCTATACTATATTGCTGAACATATCTAAAGTAAATATGATAAATCACCACACTCTCCAAAGGCTGCTGCTGTTGGCCATGACAAATGACGCAGCGCCACGTGCTAAGGCCCCCTGAGATGCTACATACTATAGTATTTGGCTTCACATGCCACGTATACAATAATCGATGCGATTTGATGCACGCCAACTGTATAATACATACACACACACACACACACACACACACACACACATCTACAGATCATGGTCATGCATATATAATACTTATATATCAGCATGTTTATGTCGCCTAAATGTGAAGCATAAATATTCATTTTTATGGCAAAGACAAGGGCCACGCTCACTGTGTAAGTGTGTATGTATGACTGTGTATGAGTGTGTATAGCTGTGTCTGTGTGTGTGCGTTATGCAGTCAAAATGGTGGCAGCTTGCTGCGTTCATTGTGGCGGAAACGGAAGTGCTTAAGCTGTAAGCAGAAATCATAAACGAAAATCACGTAATGCCTTTGTGAGTGTCTGTATGTAAGAGTGTGAGTGTGCGTGTGTGTGTGCGTGTGTGTGTGTGTGTGTGTGTGTGTGTGTGTATGCCAGCTACTTGCCTGAAGTGGCAGGTGTTGCTGCAATGATTTTCAATTTTGCGCGTGAAAGTCATGCGCTAATTTTCTTGTTTGCCATTTGCAATTCGCCTATTCATTGTCATTTGCCACACTGTGCGCACACAGCGCCCACCATCCCCCACCATCCCCAACCGTCCACCCCCACTCTGCTGCCAATTGACATTAATGACACGCCAATTTGCCCTAATTGAGTTGCTGTGCACAGCCATTTTTCTAATTAGTCGAATAATTGGATACCCTAACGACAACAGCCGTGTCTGTGCATGCGTTGCAGACGACGTAATCTTGACCTTCTGCTGCAGCGAAGGTAAGACAATCTTTCCTTTCCATCTCTCTCTCTCTCTCTCTCTCTCTTAATCTCGCTTTAGTTCTTTTCGTTCATTTTCTGTCTCACTCACACTCGCAACTTGTTCGTCCAAGGCACCTCATGCAAATCCTATCAAAGACTTAGCAAAAATGCGTTCAAAATATAAAAGTCACGTAACTGGTTGTTGTTTCCGGTTACGCCGCACACGCGCCTCCTACACACACACACACACACACACACACACACACTGGCACACTGGCACACCTACACCTATATAGCACACAAGCCCACATACTTATTTAGTTAGGCATTTGTTTGCATTTGAGCGCTTTGATTACGCTTCGATTTTTGCCAGTACTAAAAAAAGTTGATCCAACTTTTTCGTTTCTTTAGTTTTACTTTTTATATACTCAGGCCATTTATATGTATGTATGTATGTATGCATGTATGTATGTATGTATGTATGCATGTATGCATGTATGTATACATATTTATATATGCTATTTATTGGTCTTACAGCGCAAATTACTTTATTTATATGCCCTATCGAAAGTTGCCCGAGCAACCGAAAGCATATTATTTACCTTTACATATTTCATACACCGATATATACCATATATATTTATATATATATATATATATATGTATATATATATATTAGGCCCAGACCCAATTTATGTGCCTAATCTGCTTTCAGCTAGGGATCCGCTCATCAAACAAGAAAAAGGGCCAGCACTCAGATGTTATGCATAAAGCGCTTCGAAATTTTAAGTGCTCGTGTCATAAATTTCAAACTACAAATTTTTGCCTGTCTAGACGGTATTCGAGCTGTTAATTATGGATTGGAAGCAAGCCGCAAAAATAGTTGCTGGCAAAAATTAAAAACTCAAAAGCAAAAAAAAAAAAAAGGAAATGTTGAAAAACAAGTTTGAGGTAATTACAAAAAAAAATAGTTAAGCTACTGTCTGTGTGCAGGTGAGACAGCCAAATGGCTAGACAAATAATTTAGTTGGCACATAGACACACACAAACACATACACGTAAAAATAAGTTTTGCCATTGGCAAACGGGCCAGAGTCAACTTCTACTTCAATTTGATGGCGCGCTAAATTGCGCAAAAAATCTAAAAAGGAAATATCAAAAGGCAGCAGCCGGCCAAAATGCTGGCCCACACACACGCACACACACGCACACACCTATTCTGCGTGTGTTGGCATCATTTTCATACGAGGCGCAAACTTTTTGTATGCTCGTCACATAAGCATAGCTCAAGTTGGGGGCGTGGCAAAGGGTCGCTGACATGCAACGCGATTTCAATTTCAGCATGTAAGGACATGCGTGCGTGTGCGTGTGCCTCTGCCTGTGCCTCTGCCCGTGCCTGTGCGTGTGTGTCTAGGAAATCTTAAAGCGCAGACAGGAAATATCTGTTTCTATCGCCCACATACTCTAGCAGCGGGTAGTACGTATATCTCACGAGTCATGACAAATCAAACATTAAAAGCCAAACCAAAACAATTGCTAAATACACAGATATTTCCATTAGATTTGTATCTACGCTGATAGAAGGGAACCAAGTGAAGGCCTTAAGAGAGAATCTATCACCTAACACTTATGCCTCACTCATACCTTGTAAAGCGGACATTCATAACTGTAAAGAAAGTTTGAAGAGTATTTGCTGTTCGGCAACCAAAGGTTCTTTATATTCTGTGATTTCTTTGCTCGCTTTGTACACGTCATCATCATCATCATCATCATCCTGATGAGCCTTATGCAATGCTGATTATCATTTGTGGCTTCTGCTGTTTGCCTTGCGTAAATCCTTTGCTTTTTATTTTCCACACACATGCCCGAATGTGTGTATGTGTGTGTGTGTGTGTGTGTGTGTGTTTGTGTCCTGCGTCCTTGCACGACTTTGCTGCTGCATACTTTTAGGCTCGACTCGTTTTTAGTTTTTTACGTGTGTTTGCTTTTAATAGCCATCTGTTTGCCTTGCTGTCAGCGTTTTATGCGTGACAAACAAACACACAACAACACACACACACACACACACACACACACACACACACACCAACATATAACCAAACACACTTAAGACGCACAAGTTTGCGTGACTGTTGCGCAAATTATGCCAAAAAAAAATAAAATAAAAAAAAACCAAGCAAAAAATACCAACGAAAAAAGAGGAAAATATGCACATTCGCCTTGAAAATGAGTAACTGAAAGGCAAACTCGGAGCAAGTAGTATATAAACCAATGCTGATTAAAGAGTTAAGCGACTGTCACGCCACTTCCCGTAACATGCTACTCTACATAGTATGTGCACATATAATATTTATTTACCAGCCAAATGTTTGCTTGGCTTGTTTCATATACCCGACACAAACACACTTACACACACACACACACACACACACACTCATACACGAGCACACAGTGTTCCCTTATCAACTGATCAGGCATATGTCCTGTTGCTGCTGCTGCTGCTGCTGCTGCTGCTGCTTTCGTTGTTGTTGTTGTTGTTGTTGTCGTTATGCCTTTGATTTTGATATTTGTGCTTGCCCAAAATGTCAAAGATATCAAATTAATTTTCATGGCATTGCGGCTTTGCTTTTTAGATAATTGAGTCGTATTTGTTATTATTTTTTTTTTTTTTTTTTTTTTTTTTGTTCATTTCATATGCTGATCCGATTTACTTGCCCTTGCGGCATTCAATTCAATCAATATTCAAAACAGTTTTCTAAAAATTATGAATTAGAATCACTGAATTGGGCCAATTAAACCAATTGACACACGTGCGCTAGAAGTTTGTACAAATTATATGCTTTACATTGGAGTCATATAAATATCGTATCGATCCTTTAATCTAATTATTTAGATTTAATCTAATTACAGTTTACTATAAGGAGCTTAGCTTTTAAAATAGGAACTTTGCCCATGAATCGAATCGAGTTATAAATAACATAAGTGGTTCACCGTCCGTCAATTAAGAATTTATAATTCTAATAACAATATTTACCAACTAGAGTCGTGTACTGAGGCTGAACTATGTAAACTTTGCTTGAATTATAATGTTTTTGATTTATAAATATTTCATTTACTTTTCACCAAATCCTTTTATACTCTTTACACAATGCGTGTTAAGATATTAATGCATACTCGAGATGAGTATTTATAATCTATACTCCAATCTAATGAATCTAATGAAAGCTCAGAAATTCGAAATATCCCAAATGTCGAGCAATAGTAAGGCTCAATACCAATAAAATAGAGAACGTATCGACCAACCAACAACAACCAAATTGTGTACAAAAAGAAAAAACTGCATGCTAATCACATATACATCATTTGCTGTTTGTGTGTGTTTCTGTCGCATTGAAGGATAATCAAGCACACGCCTTGTCAACTGCATAGGCATAAAAACAATTAGATTAAGTAGCGATTCCAGGTACAACCAAAGCCATTAATCAATAACAACATGGATTGCGATTGTGGGCTATACGCTCACACGCTCACACGCTGACACGCTCACACTCACACACGCACACACATACAAATATACACACAGCAAAGTTCGATTTGTTAATTGTTATTATTAGTGTATGACAGCAGGTGTCAGTCAACTGGCAGCCAGTTCAAATAAATATCGTTTACATGCGAGCATACAACAAATTACATGGAGAACATTGAGAACGGGCAATCACTCGCACATCTGGCACAAATTATAGCCAGCTATAGCTATAGCTATAGCTATAGCTATAGCTGTACAAAAATATTTTGAGCCAAGAAGATCTTGGGCTGATAGAAATGCAGACCAAGCGCAGGACCAACTCAGGGAAAGGCAAGTTTCATGAGTAAAAAATGCTCATAAAAAATGCAGCAAGTCGGGCTAAGTGGCAGCGGAAATACGTAAGCAGGCGACGTGAATAAAAACAGCAAACAAAAGAACAAAATAAAAATGATAAAGCAGTAGAGTTGCAGTTGCCACTGCAGCAGCAACAGCAGCAGCAGCAACAGCAGCAGCAGCAACAGCAGCAGCAGCAGCTGTTTCGTATATACGAGTAATGTACATATTTCAGTTCGTTTTTCCTACTTAAGTATAAGCAATGGCTATTATTTTAAGTTGCCCACGCGCTAGCTGATTTAATTTCAGGCTATTATGCGCCCACAATGCCAGCGGTAAATGCAGAGAGAAGCGGCGAGCGGCGAGCGGCGAACGGCGGCCAAGACGAAGCACACCGAAAGCAAACAGGGAAACAGACCGCAAAAAGGAAAAGTCACTAAAGCGTGCCGCAGATTTTCCAGCTTGAAAATATGTTAGCTAAGTGGATACCCTGTACTTAAACACACTTATACACTTAGGATACGCTGTAAAACTTATTTGAAAACATTGAATTCATGCAACATATCAAAATTTATACTTCAGATATCAATTTAAACTTCAGATATAAAATAATATATATATATAAATATATATATATATATAAAATAAATAAATAGAAAACTTGATTCATTTGACTTCAGCACATGCTTCAAATAAAGTTTTAAGTACTTTAGGCATTCTCGGCCTCATCCGCTTTAAGGCTCATTGAAAAGCTCTCAATATTTTGTATGGCATTAAAAATTTCTTAAACTAAATGTCTTCTCTTTCTTCACTTTCCGCTGGACGAAATGCTTTTAATATTTCTTTGCACTAAGTAATTCAACATATATACCCATTATATCAGGTAGCAGCGTATATATGTATATACGAGTATATATAAATGCGGCTGACCAGCAAAGTTGGTTAGCAAACTTGGACTGAAAGTTGGTTAAGAGAGTGGGCAAGCGAGAGAGAGAGAGAGATAGAGAGAGAGAGAGAGACAGCTGCTGGCTAGCTGAACTATGTTTTTCTGCTGTTGCATTTCTTGGCATTTTGTTGCTGTTGTGTGTTGGCCGCTGATTTGGGTCGAGTATCTGAATGAGTTCACAGTTTAGAGTTGCAGCCATGTCCACGGCTGCTACTGCTGCTGCTAACTGGTGCCGTCGGTATTTTTCGCTTTCTCATACTTATTATTTTTACTTATTTTCAATTTCCTGTAGCTCCTGTTGCTCTTCTTTTTGCTTTTTTTCTTTTCTTTTTCGCTTCGAATGGGTCAACATTAAGAATATCACAGACTTTTTGCGGGCAAACGGCGAGCAGAGTTAATTTCCAAAGCCTCACAATGCTGTTGATTCTTGATTGGCAACTGAAAGAAGAATTCGAATTACCATCGAGCAGCTACAAGCAACGTTTGCCTCTCGCATTCCCAATTTAAGGCAATGACAAGCGATTCCTCCTAATCCATGTGATATTCAAGAACAACAATTCGAACGACTTAAATGTGTGTGTGTGTGTGTGTGTGTGTGTGTGTGTGTGTGTGTAACGAGCACAACAATTCAGAAAATGACAGCAACATCAGTTACTCAGGCCAAGTACTGCCCATCCTTGATAGATTTAAAGGCCAACAAGCAGAAATTGGCAATCAGCCTGCTTTACTTTTGCTCAGTTGAAAAATAAGAGAAACGAAATGAAAAACTTCAATTAGAAAGTTCGCAGTTAAATTTTTAAAATCATGACATGACCATCAAGATTTCTATCTTATCTAAATATCTCGAGAAAGAAAAAGCAAAACAAATAGAGAAACTTAGCTAGGAATTTCGCAAGTCTATCTGAAATGAAACGTGGAACTTGTGAAGAATTTAAAAATATTTAATAAATATAAAAATATGAAAAAAATGAATATAAAATAATGAAATATTTAATAAATATTTTATTTACATAATTGAAAGAAAAAAATTATAAAATTAATGCAATATAAATATAAACTATAAATACAATAGCTTTACTTGTTTCAAACTTCAACTATCATTTTTACTTTTATGAAAGTTTTTCCGAGACTTTTTTTCGCTCGTTTTTGAGTTGTAAAGCTTTTTCAGCAGCATAAAATCTTAAAAATTTGGATAAAATACTTGAAATCAGCTCACATAGCTGAAGCCCACGTGCCTCGCATAGCTCTCGACACTTAAAATAAAAAACATATTTCAACAATTTCTCTATGAAGGTCATGCTAAGAAAATATTTTTATTTTATTCATTTTTTTTCTTTTTCTTTTATTATATATAAGCTAACATTTCAAAGTAAAGTATATACTATTTTATGTACTTTCAACTACATTAAAAGCGACTTTTTGTCAATCAGAAGTTTTTTATTTGCTCTTCGGGAATCAATAGAAACTTGCGTTAAACGGAAACTCGAGCTGACTACAAGCAAAAAAATAAATATTTTATTTTAAGCGAGGCATAAAGAACATGTTCAATGTCTAGACTAAAAAAAAAAAACGCAGCAATGGGTAATGCCGCCGGAAAAGCCAACGACAATGAGTTCTTCTCGTTATAAGCGAAACTACACAATCAAAGTGCAGATTTTAAGCCCCAAGCAGCTTTGATTACCAATCCGAGGAAAACGCCGCCAGAAGCACCTGCCCGCCGCACCTGCTACTTAGCTGTACAAGCGCAATCACAAACCAAGTATCGCAATACGTGTGTGTGAGTGTGTGTGTGTGTGTGTGTGTGAGTGTGTGTGTGTGCGTGTGTGTGTGTGTGTGTGTGTGTGTGTGTGTGTGTGAGCGAGTAAGTGTGTATGTATGAGTATGTTTGTGTGCTTAGGCATTTGAAACCTGATTAGGCAAGCACTTCAAGTGCTGTCCTGGTTGAGGTTGAGCAGCAACTCGAGCCAGTACCGATTGAGCAAGCCAATCGCCACGCCCACACTCTGTGTGACGCCCACGTGCAAAGCACAGCGCTCGGCAACTGTGTGAAATTTATTGTTTCAAGTTAATGCCACTTGATGGATTATTTGCTTATATCTACCACTTTGATTTCCGTTGCCATTTCTTTGTTGTTTACTTGCTGTATTTCTCAATATTAGGTTGTATTATTTGTTCCCACCCCCTTTGAATACCCTTTGCACACTCAATGAACACAATGGGGTATAAGTAGTGATTTTCATTTGGCATTAGAAGTTGCTTAGAGCTCTTCAAGCCAATTCGCATATGTACATATATATGCAGTCCCCTTTGTAATCTTGTAAGTGTAATATTCTATCTCAACAATCTATAACAAGCTTCAGTTAGTTTCAGCGAACTGTGCGCTTCTGCCCACTTCCCATCTTGGTACAGGGTATTCGCATAGTCAGTTTCTTGCTGTTTGACATTTTATAGCTGGCGCTGGGTAACGTGATAGTCTCGCGCTGCTCAGCGGGTCGCTTATACCCGGGCAAGTTAAGCAACTAAGCAGCCAAGTGGTTAAGCTGAGCTCTCACTCAATTCGCTCTGAGCGGGGCATTCATCAACGGTTTTGTTTTGATATTGATTTTAAAGGCAAACGCTCGCACGGCTCATCAGCCATTCAAATTAATTGTAAAACTTTTCGGTTTCGGTCAGCGCACGTGTCAACATATCCCAACGCACATGGATTTCCCATGCTCTCGCTCCCGATGCCGTTTTGCTTTCTATTCTCTATGGCTTCGTGTGCTGTGTGGCACACATCCATTTTGGCCTGTGCTCGTCCTCGTCCTCGTCCTCGTCCTCGTCCTCGTCCTCGAGGCTTGTCAACAAAAGGAAAGCAAAGT
This sequence comes from Drosophila anceps, assembly GCA_035045945.1. Taxonomy (NCBI): domain Eukaryota; kingdom Metazoa; phylum Arthropoda; class Insecta; order Diptera; family Drosophilidae; genus Drosophila; species Drosophila anceps. Next base: position 22,079,862 of record JAWNON010000225.1, on the reverse strand, counting down.
GAAAGTTTTCGTGTGCCACGACAATATTTACATGCTGCATTAAACTTGCTCTCAAGTTATGGGCCCGCTTTGGCACAAAGTTCGGGCTCCCAAGCACCCGCACCCAGAGCTCGGGCGCAGCTTTGCATTAAAGTTGCGCATACGCCAGGTTGTCCCGTTGGCCAGTTATGTGATTTATGTGCAAGTTTCAGCGGTATTTTAATAATTTAAGCAACAAAATCAGAGACGACGACGACGACGACGACGACGACGCAGCGCATGTCCTGCAAGTGCTTTTACTGACGCTGGCCTCCTGCCAAGCCACGTTGCGCTGACTGAGCCGAAAAAAATGCAAAAAAAAAAAAAAAAAAAAAAAACCCCAGCATGTTGACAATGGCGCCAACACAAAGCGCATTTGGCAAGCGCCTGCAGCAATGCAAACACAGCACACACCATGCGTCTCTGTCTCTGTCTCTGTCTCTGTGTCCGTATGTGTGTGCGTGTGTGCGTGTGTGCGCAGCAAAAGTGAAATAGCAACAATATATGGAGAGCCACAGCCACAGTCAGAGCAAAACTTTCATGCAGCAGCCATAAAAAAAAAAAAAAAGTGGGACACTGCACAGACAGCATTTTAATATGATTTTCATGGCTTACTTTTTCATCCAGACGTCGCCGACTCACGGACTCACGGACTCACGGACCCACAGACTCCCAACTCACGACTCCCGCATTTAAAAACGAACAAGAAAAGAAAAAAAATAAAATAGTTACCACAAATTCGCACGCCTCGACTCAATTCGATGCAGTGACAAACTGACACAGAAACTCACGCCAAGTATGCGCAGTCACAAAGATGATTAAAATCATGGCAACAAATGCGAACACGCCACAGCAAGTCGGTAAGGTAGGTAAGGCAGCGCGTAGCAAACTTTAACATAAAGTTAAGTTTTGTGCAATTTTTATTCATTCAGATTTCCCTTCGGGTTAGAGTATCAAATATGAAGAGAATTCTCGTTTTTCGACGAATTTTGTATATACCTTAGCGACAATTACTATGCAATCTATTTCAAGTTTGTATTTGCTGTTTGGATGTTCATATCGAATGCAGGACAACAATATCAGAGTCCATATATGACTAAAAATGTGTCGATATCTCTCACAGCAAATGTGCAGCGCTGAGATATTAATTAATATAAATTATTATTTAATATAAATTATTTGCTAACAGTTCAATTCATTCATTCTATATAATAATTCATTTTATTGGAAACTTTTAAAAGCTATTTAACATAAACCCAAATACTGGAAAATATAAGAAATTGTCTTTTAGCCTCTAACTTGCATCATAAAGTAGATAAATAATGATTAGCTGATAAAAATCTTGGTAGATTTATATAGGCGATCTTGGCTGTGATATGTAACCAAAGGTCTTAACGTTTTCTTGCTTAGAAGCATTGGCAACGCTTTAAACTGATATTATCATAATATGCCAGCTATAACCGATCGGAATTGTAAGGAAGCAGAACAGCAGATCATTTTCTAGCGACCGCGTTTCTTGCTCTTGATCTATCATTGTCAGCAAAAATGATTTTCATATATTCAAACAAATTTCTGAGTAGTTTTGAGTGTTCAGTAACAGCAAAATCTCCTTAGTGGTTAGAGAGTTCCTAAGGACTTTCAAAGCTAAGCTACTCAATGAGAACTAAGAGGAGAAGCACTAAGGAATTGTGCAACAGCACAAGTCGTGTAGTTTACAGCACTCTTTTTATGTTGTGCGCCTCTCAACACTCAATTCGCAGCTAATCTCTTCGAGTCTATATTTCGCTTTAGTATATTTGACCCTAGGCAGTGGCTGAGTGTGTGCTACGTACTTATTCGGGAGCATTGTCGATATGCTGTGGACAGGATAATTTGGAATATGTAAGTAGAGAAATATACTATGAATACGCATATATTATACATGGTATTTATATATATATATATATATATATATATATATATATACATATATATATATTTGCTTATATATTTATACATTGTATGCTGTGTGCATGCACTTACATAGGACGCTGCGTTGTATCCTTTTCAGTGGCGTTACTTCGCTTACTTTTTGTTTGGCTTTTTCTTTTTTTTTTTGGCTGCTTTTTACGGCCTTTGTAATAAAACCAGCCCGAGGGACTCTTGTGGGGCTCGTAGTTGTTGTTGTTGTTGTTTTTATGCTTGATGCTGCTGTCGATGTAGCTGCGATTGTTGTTGTTTGTGCTTTTGCTTTTGCTGTTGCTGTTGCTGTTGTTGTTGTTGTTGCTGTTGCTGCTGCTGCTGCTTTTGAGGGCGTGTAAGCATTGAGTAAGTTTTATGCAACAAACGAGACGCACGCATCATCAATTGGGCAGGCGTAGCAAACGAGGCAAATGTCTGCTGAGGGGGCGCAGCGACGAGCCAACAAGGATCAATAGCAAACAATTGAGCAAAAAATATGGCAAAGTATTTGGCGGCAGCCAGCAAGAGTTGGCAGAGTGGGCGGCGGAGCGTTTGTGGCCCTCGGCTTTATTTAAAGTAGCGAAGCGCGAGCGATGCGAACTTTATTTATGACTCAATAATGTGTATTTTGATTTATGCATTGTGGGTGCGCCCCACACTCACACAGACCCGCACACACACACACACACACACACACAAAGGCACACACTCACACACAGACACGCACACACACACATGCACACACACACACACACACGCACGTAAAGAGCCAGTTATTGTTGTTGCCTGAAGCGAGCGACGGACGCAATTTGCATAACAACACCGAGAGAAAGTGTAAGAAAATAAATGTTTAGCTTTATCATGTGCACTTGCTACACCGTCACAGAGATGGCCACTTACGCACACTCACAGACACAAATACGCACACATGCAACAATTAATCACAATCGTTATTAATGATTTTGAAACACTGATTTCACCCATTCGATCTACAGAGTTCTCGGCTATTGAATGGCAAAGCACCGCAAAGAACGTTTAACGGCAGAAAGACGCGACGACCGTTTTGAAACGGTAATCTCAGTGTGTGATTTTGTGAGCGTTAGAACACGGCACGACCGAACAGAGCGCAGCGCAGCGCATACGACAACTACACGAATCCACGACCTTTTTAGTACTAAAGCGAGTTTCATTCATCGCCGTTCGTGCAATTCGAACGGACGATGCGCGGCTGCGGCTTTGTCTTTGGCTTTGGCTTTGGCTTTGGCTCGTGCGAGTCGCTTTCGTCTTCGCTTTCGGCTCGTTCGCGCAAGTTCGAAAAACACGAAGCGACGAAACGACGCTGCGAATCGCATCGTTGAGTGGGAGAGAGCGAGCAGTCAATGTGCGGGTGTGTAGAGCGGGCAGCGTTTGAGCCTCTTCGGCTTGGAGTGGGTTTGGGGTGGACTTGTAACTGTGCCACGCTTTACGCTGCAAATTGGCAAAGCTTTAAATACTGCGTCCCGAAGACCTGTAACCAGTATTCCGTAAATCGTGTGGACAGTGAGCGCTGCTTGTGGACTGAAAGCTTCAGCATGAGTAGTTTTTGACAGCATTGAGTGATGCATAAAACATAATGCACAATTAGAAATATATTTACTTGGGCAAGGTCTAACAATTTAGTTTTTATTTTTTAAATCAGAAAAATACATAGAAAAAAAATACACTTACTATAATAACTTTTTTGTGACATAAAAATGTTATTTATTTATTAAGTTTAACACACTGAAGACTGGCCTACCTCAATTCAAAATTTCTTCTTATACTACAACGTCTTAGACAACATCCACCATGCAGTCTTGTGGAACCTATTCGTGTGCCCCACACACGAATGAAACTCACAAATCTAACACTCTCAAACTTGTGCGCTCCGCCGCTTCACGAAGAGAGGCAGAAATTACTCGTCGGCAGCAACTTGTTCGTTCGCAAGTCGAAAATTATGTTGTATGTTGCACCAAAAGTGACATCAAAGCGAGCCCTTAACATTGCGTGCACCCAATAACACGACCTTACCCAAGAACGGGGTCTACATGGGCGGTATATAGGGTATCTTTAAAAATAAAAATACAAATTATTTTTGCTGATAAAGCCTAAGAAACTAACTAGCCACCCAAATTAGCATTTTAAGATGTAACCAAAAATTAACTAAATTTTAGAGTTTCGATTGAATTTCTTCTCCCATATCTCCTTTTAGTAGCTCCGCTTTCTTTTTAGCTTCTCCCATTCGCACCTGCCGCATTCGCTTTTTACTAAGCCATTCATTAATAAGGTTTTCTCTATGCATTTTCGAAATATGCATAAAAAAGGGCACAAAAACTGAAAAACTATCGTACTATGTACTTACGACTGGCCCCCATTACGGCACTGGGCGCGTATAACGGATTACCAGAGGCATGATTAACCAAGCCGAAGACGAAGCGGCCGAAGCGACAGCCGAGCCGAGTGCGCTATCACGAACGCTCTCTTGCTGCGTTTTCGAACTCACGCAAGCGCTACAGCGTTGCTGTGGAACCTAATTCTGTGGACTGCATTCATTTTGAACAGCCACTTTGGAGCGCTGCGTAACGGTTTAACTCTTATACCACTCAAACAAAGCTCAGCTGCTTGGGCATATTGAGTGTTTGCTTACTGATTTTTTTTTTTACAATTTTAGTGATTTGTTTGTGTTTTGTTAGCCTTTCACCTTCATGCATTCTTCTCGGAGGCTGTATTCTGGCAAAGTCCAATTAAAAAAATTAAAAAAAAAAAACACTGCTAAGAAAACAAAAATACATAAAAATTAAACTAAACTAATACGAGGCTAGCCTTTCATAAAAGAATGCGCTGAGCCTTAAGCGTAATTAACTGAAATTCCATGCACACAAACACACACACACACACACACACACACATGGGTGTTACCATTCGTGTGTGTGTCGACTGATGAGTCCAGGGGTTTCAACTGATGGAAAATCTCAACGCTCAACCGCTAAGCATGGCATTTCATCAGCCCCAGCACAAAGTAAAGCGCGCAGCTGTGGGGGAGACAAAAAGCCAAACTCACCCTCCGCATAGACACACACACACACACACACACACACCCGATACTCTTCCGAAACACCAGCAATGCGATGAGTTGTTGTTGTTGTTGTTGTTGTTGCTGCCGTCGGTGTTGGTGTGAGCAAAGGAAGTGCACTAAGTGCAGTGACCAAATAGCTGGCAAAAGTCCTGAGTCCTGATCCAGTACCGCCGGATGTGGCGCTGCTGTTGCACATGACTTTATAGCTTTTACGTTAGCTCTTGCTGTTGCTGTTGTTGTTGTTGCTGTTGTTGTTGTTGTTGCTATTCCTGTTAATGTTTTTGTTGTTGTCATTGTTGCTGTTGCTGCTTCTGTTGCTGGTACGACAGTTTGGCTGTAAAGCAAAAGTTACATTAAATTTAAATCATGAGGCGGCGGTTTTCGTGGCCAGCGTCTGACGCATACACAGAGTGATAAACAGAATCACTGACAGAATGACAGCACGACTGACGGTCTGACTGCCTGAATGACTGACTGTCTGGTTAACTGGCTGCCTGGCTGCCTGGCTGCTGGCTGCCTGGCTGAATAGCTGCTAAAGCTAACGGCTAAGCGCTGTTAAACAAGTTGTCATTAAAAGTTGACTCAGCTCAAAGGCTTTTGTTTCCGTGCCCCACAATTGCATTTAAATACGCAATTGTTGATACCCTGTAAATGTATGATACTCCTTAATGAAAGGATATTTGGTAACTAACTCAGCCGTGCCCATTTGGAGACATGCAATTAATGATTGGACTGCTGCTACTGGAGTATGAATTTCTTATAGAGTTGTACTGCAAAATTATTGTAGTTCATAGTCATGTACGTCTTATACCCTGTAGGCTTCACGCCTGCTTTATAAGGTGGTTACTAAATCTGAAGATATTAGGCAAAATATGTTAACTATAATCTATATTCTTACTTTATGATTGAATGTTGAGGAATCGCTTGTAAAGCAGAGAACTCTCATCTGAACCTATCAAAACATTTTCTTAACAAAGAGATATCAGATCTCATGTCACTTATATTGCATTGTGATTATCATTGATTCGATGGCAACAATTACAGGGTAACTTGTAGTCATGCACACATGTACATACCTTGACAGATTGATACTTACAGTTGACTATCAAAGTAACAATTACATAATTATACGCACTTATGTAGCATTCTCAGAGAAGGGTATAAAATTACATAAGTGTATGTGTGTGTGTGTGTGTGTGTGTGTATGATTGAATGAGTGTGTGTGTTGGCTGGCTAATTACTCTGGCTGCGTAATCAATGCTTAATGAGGCAACAGCAAATGGTCCATAATTAAATCAAACACTCAATTAAAGCAGGTAACCTTAAAACAATTGGCTTTAAAGCAAGTCGAAAATGCTTTGGGCCTCTGGCTGAACTGCTAATGGATCAGGCATTATATATTACTGATAGATGTGGCCCTTTTCAATTAACCTTTTTACTAATACATCAAACTACAAATTTCAACCGCAACACATCAAACTGACCAAGGCATTGGACGAGCCACGCCTACTCCTTCAACACATACAAAAAAAAAAAGAAAGGCTTCTGCGTGCTTTTACCAGCCAAGACTCACAGGAGGTCGAACTACAGCTCTATTAAAAAGTTATAATTTAATAATTAAGCATCAATTGAAAGTTATTTATGGCCAACTTCTACAAGAAACACACACACATACACACACACACACACACACACACACACACACATGAGTTGCTCCAGTGAAAGGATACACGTTTGGTCAGCACAGCGGAAGCGTATCCTTTGCTTTTGTTGTGCTCCCTTGTCTTAGAGGTGTAAGTAATCTACTTGTAATATGAAAATTATATTACAGGTATTTGAAGTCGAAGTCGAACTTGAAGTTTTCGTTTAGTTTAGTTCAAAATAAGTCGCCTGCTAGAGCTGAAAACTTATCCTCACTTTTCTCACCTTAATTATTCAAAAGATATAATGTGATGATATTAAATAGAAAGAGAGGGAGAGAGGCAAAGAGGCAACATAGAAGACATAGAGTAAAGGAGACGAGCAATGTAGAAGATATGTTAAATGTGAAATATGAGGACGCAAATAATGAATGAGATAGAGAAAATGACAAAAAGAAATAAGGTGAAAGAAACGAAGGCCGAGACAGAGAGAGATTGGCAAAGAGTGATTGAAGTGAGTAAGAGAGAAAGAGAGAGAGAGAGAGAGAGAAGGAAAGTGAGAAAGGGAAAGGGAAAGAAAGAAGAAGAAAGGGAGAAACAGAGAAAATTAAAAAAAAAATAGAAAGAGAGAAAGAGAGAGCGAGAGCGAGAAAGCGAGAGAGAGAATGAGAGTTTAGCTAGAGTCTGAGAAGAAGAGCTAGAGAGAGAGAGAGAGGGAGAGGGACAGAAAGAAAGTATAAGGGGGAGACAAAGAGATGGAGAAACAGAGAGAAAACAATCGAAACTATAAAAAAGTATCCACCACACCACATCATATAAGACCAAAACGTTCTTAGAAGCATTAACTTGATTATTGATGTAAAAAATAGTTTATTTATTTTCATTTTTATTTTCAAGACAATTCTTTTTGAGTACTTTAAAGCTGCATATTGATCTATAAATAATAATTCAAACTTCTCAAAACGTTATATAGAGCAAGTTCAAAGCATTTCGATGCCAGCTGCGTACAATGAATTTGTAGCTTATATCAATTATATTATTTTTGCATTTAATCAAATGCATATGCAGCATAAGCTGACTAAACAATAAGTATTGAGATTCGTATGAGATTTTTGCTCTGCTCTGTTTACTCTATGGCAATAAATATTGGCACTGCGCAGTTTCTGTAGCCTTGCAGCTGCAGCATTTGGTCAATGGACACCTGAGCGGTGAGTACGAGCTTGAGCAGCTTTGCAAGAGTAACAGCAACGGGTGATTTCTTGTTGGCGAACCATTCATGCACGAGATGTAGCGTGTCCTTGCAGTGCCACAAACTCCATTCTGGTTGCTGCTATTGCTGGCTGGCCGTTAGTCAGTCGGGCAGACCTATTGACTGGCCTGGTTAAATATTAAAAGTGTTGGCCAATACAAAAGAAAAAACGCGAATATAGTTGACAAGGCTTGCCCCTTGTCGCACGTCGTCACTTAAGCAAAACGCAAAGTTTCAGCTCGCTGCTCGCAACTGTTAACTGGCAACTTGCAACGCGCAACTTGCAACGCGCAACTTGCACCACGCTGCGCACAGCGCACACAGTTGGCAGCTGGCTGTCAGTCAACTCGCCTCGCTTGCGGTCTTTGTTTAAAGTAACAAAAACTGCAACAAAACGAGGCAGCTGCAACAACAACAACAACAACAACAACAACAACAAGAACAACAACTCCACGCCACAAGGACACGCGTTAAGCTAAGCAAAACTTTTGCCACACCCACACACTGAACTGCGTCGCGCATTTAACATAAACAAACTACACTCTTAGTTACTATACATCCTTTTTTTTCAGCTGCCACGACTTTTTATTTGTTCTAGCTTGCAACAGTTTTTGTTTTTTTTTTTTTTGGTTTTTTTCTTTCTTTTGGTTGCCGCAAAACGTGCTCTGAAAATTAACAGAAAAATTCCTTCGCCTTGCCGCATTTTCCCGACTAACCAAAACGGTTTTTCGAGGCTAGTTAGCTGCGAACTATTTAAGCGGCAATATTTGAATGCTAACATAATAATTAAATATTTTGTAAGCATTCAAATTATTTATTCGCTTCGAAACTTGACATAAATACTTGAGTATATTCAGAGAAAATTAATTATAAATAAGCCAAATAACAGCGGAAATCTGAAAGCTTTATTAAAAGCAAAGACAAAAAGGGGGGGGGGGGGGGGAACATATAAAATATGTACGTGGACTGAAAATAATGACATAATGAAGAATGCTAAAGAAACTGAAAAAAACATAAGTAAAATAAAACGCAAAATAGAATAGAATGTGTGCTAAAGTTAAGAAAATAATCCGAGAAAAAAACCAGAGAGAGAAGGAGAAGCAACAAGGAGAAAGAACAAGCGACAGAGAGATAGCATAGCGCATGATGAGCTAATAAATGCGTATGCTTCTCACTGCTTAAGTACAGTAAATATTCTGATAGTTGCATGAACTGTGGCAGTTCGAAAACACTCATCTCGCAGGTCAACTGCCATAAGAGTTGGGTAAGATATTGGTTTTAAGCGCCAGGCAGAGAAGGTTTTGCACTCGAACTCGAACTCATCATACTCATGGTACAGCACGATATCAAAGCATGCACACACATGGCCACAAACATAGAACCATCTATATGGGATACATATGTATATGTATATGTATGTGCGTACAATGTGTATTCATTAAATTTGTATAAACAAATACGATTGGCATAAATTTCACGGTACGAGTCGGCGTCTCGCGCTCTCGCCATTATCCAGAAAAATATATTGCAAGGAAGAGACAAGAAAGTTAAGAACGTGAGAAAGAGAGAGCTGGGCTAAGGTACTATTATTATGCTGTGTTATTCTTTGCCTATTCCTTCTTACCTTATAGCTAGATGTGTGTGAGTGAGTCTGCGTGTGTGTGTGTGTGTGTGTGTGTGTGTATTTGTAGGTACATATATGCTCAGACTAAAGTAAGCAAAATGGTTGCCTGAAAAAACAAGTAACAGTTTTGTTGAGCTAACAATGAAAACAAGAAGCAGCAGCAGCAGCAGCAGCAGCAGCAGCAGCAGCAGCAGCAGCAGCAGCAGCAGCAGCAGTGGCAACAGCAGAAGAAGTAGCAGCGCCGGCCGACAAAACACACGCAGAACAAGAACAACAACAACAGCAGCAACAACAGCAACAGCAACAACAACAACAACATGAAGAGCACATTCGCACCCAGCCTTATGTTTGTTGATTTTTCTGCTCGTTTTTCGTTGTGCCTCGAATAGCAGCAACAACGAATTTACAATTTCAATGTGGCCATGTGAATAAGAGATACGTAGATACATACGACCACATGTAACTTAGCCGTAAACAGCAGCAGCATCTGAAGAAGAGCGAGAACAAGTAGAAACATTGGACACGCCGGCTACACCTACAAATGTTTTAGCACCGAGCAACTTTACTTTTTAGTTGACCAGTACAGCTGGAGTGGAGTTTTATGGTCGCCACGTTGACGACAAAGGCAGCTCCGAAGAACTCAGGCCAAAAGTTATCGATGTTGCACTTTAGAGTGTCAGCTTACAGCAAAACCCACCGACCCACCCACCAACGGTACAAGCTGCAAAACTTTCTAACTTCTACTTACTTCTATTTGCAAAAAGATTACGAAATAGCGTTAAAAGCTAAATGGTCCAACTGCCAGCTGGTCAGTGGGCAGGGTATTGCAACCTTGAGTCCCAACAATATGCACTTGACTTCTGCTAGGGCATAAAGCATTTTCAAACATTCTACTATTCATCATGGGCTAAAAAAGATGCAAAGTGCAGAATTCGTTAATATAATTCTTAATAAAGGATTCAGTCTGCTCTTTGAATAGATCTTTCAAATGGTCAGTACGACAAATCAATAATGATTTACGATTTTGCTCAATTGATTGGTTAAGTGCTGCCATGTTTTCTAGCCATTATCGTATTGTCACACAATCAACTGGCTACTTATTCATTAGGCCTCATTAGTTCATTGCTAGTGAAGTGCAACTGCTGCAACAACAACGCCAACAGAGGCAATCAAATGTAATTAAGAACGAGATTAGCTCTAATTATAATGAATTAAGTGCAACGTCACATTGGTCACTGAGGCAGATGAGAATGAGCTCAAGCACTATATATACATATATATATGTGTACATATATTTAGAATTGACTATTAACTGGTTATCCAAAAGGCTTAAAATAAATGTCTGCTTGTGTGTGTGTGTGTGTGTGTCTGTGTGTTAAAGGCCCGATTAAGACCTGGGGCGTACGCGACAAGCAACGCGCGCCAATTCCATTTGCATAATCAATGCATATTTGGCGGCAACCATAAATTAACAAATAGAATTTAATTGCATACTTTCGGGTGCCTCTGCAATCCCACATACAAATTAATAATTCATTAATGCGCATTAATTGCCGTGCTGCAACAGCAACAGCAACAGCAACAGCAACAGCAGCAGCAGCAGCAGCAGCAGCAGCAGCAGCAAAATCAAAAGCCCGCAACAAATAGCTGCAAATAAATGCCATATGCTTATTGGCTCAATGGCAGACGCCGATTGCCAGCGCTGCTCCCCTCCCGCCTGCCACGCCTATGCCTACTCATTTTAACCAACCTGTAATCCAGCGAAACGCTTGCAAATTAATTGCACAGCCTTTGTTGAGTTGGCTAGCAAAAAAAAAAAAAAGAAAAATAAATAAATAAATAAATTTAAATATGGCTGAAAGACTTAAAGCAGCAAATTTATGCGAGCTCCGTTAATATTTATTGCAATTGATTTTTTTTTTTTTTTTTGTCGGCCATGAAATTAATGTACATATTTAAGTGTGCGCATAATATATGTAAATAAATATATTTAAAAGTCTTTCTGTTTTCGGTAATTTTAATTGTAAACTTTGTTGCGCCCTGCGATCAGCTAGCAGGTATTAACGCTCGTCTCTGTGCCAACTTTTTTTATTCATATTGAAAAAAATGTTTGCATTTTTCATAAGAGCACAAACGGATAATATTCAGATACAATATATGCTTTTAAAAGTAAGGCACATCATAATTATGATTCAGTTCAAATAGTTTATAGTAGTAAAAATCAATCTTATGGCAATTTTTAAAAACAATCCGCCTAGAAGATTAACCAGACTAAAAGTCATTACGATTTTATGCTTAGCTCTTATTGAAGTATAAAGTGTATATAAATGTATATAAATGTAAAAGTCGTTATAAATATTATAATAAAAATCAGAATCAGAGATAATTATAGCCTATGGAACCATTTTACCTAAACTGCAGCTAGTACAAAGATCACTAACTTAGTCGATGTTACTAATAAATTTTGTTGTAAAGACTCAACTACAGCGAGTAAAGTTTGCTTATACATATGAATACAAATTAAATAATTAAAGCTTTATACAATTTATCTCAAATTTAAATAAAATATATATTTAAATATTAAATAAAATAAGACGAAGTCAATTTGGCCATAAACTATGAGCTTTGAACGATTTAAGAAAAGTTCACTTGACTTAAAAGGCACACCAAAGGCACTTGAACTCGCCCGATAAGCAATTTAATTATTGTTCTAAAGAATGTCTTTATTTACTTAATTATCAGCGCTTGACTACATTAAATATGTTTCACTTTTGCATAACTTTTCATTGGCAACGTTTCTGTGATGTGACCCGTCGAAGATGTCTGTGTATAAACAACCTTTTAAAATCGGTTGCCCACTTAACGGTGCACAACACAAACACTGCGCTACGGATGAGAGCACAAGCGTCACAACACACACACACACACACACATGCACACACACACACACACACACACACACACACGCAGATAAAGGATGAGAGGTAGCTGCGTTCCATGAATTCAATCAATTTTAATGCAATTTAAATTGCATTCTCTTGTGAAAACAGACAATGCGTAGCGTTTACACACGCACACATACACACACACACACACACACACACACACACACACACACACGCTCAGACTCAAACACGCGCACACACAGTGGCATGCACACAGAAATGCAGTTAATATCCACAATCGGGGAGACACTGAGACGTGTGCACATTATGCAGCCAGCGCAATGCGTTAATTGGAGGCCACGCCCCAATTGTCAGCGCGCGGAATGCGAGTAGAAGGCTTGCCGGACAGGACAGCGCAGAATGCGCCACAGGCCGCTGTCTTGCAACGGCGACGTTTATATTGCTTCAACTGCCATTCACATTTATAGTTGGCGCTCTTATCCTTCTCAATGGCCATGATACGCCACGGTCGGGCACATCCTTTTCGGATCGCCTCACACTTGTGCAAACAAATAGCAACATCTGTTGCACTGCCGCATTCAAGTAGACGCCCTCAACAGTGCTCAACAGCGACAAGCTGCATATCCGCTTACAATCGCTCAATTTTCAACGCAAAACAATCGTGAGCTGGACATTGCTAAAGGCTGCTTTCACAATACTTCCCAGCTCAATGCGATAGACGAGCAATTAATTGAATATTTGTAAATTAAATCAAGACAATGAGTGCTTGATCTAAAGACTTTTGTGTCGAATATAAAGAAAAATATCACATATTACAGTACTTGTTGTTCAGTTGGAAATGTTTGAAGCTCATTCGAAACAGAAATTGAAATAACTGAAAAAGTTTTAATTAGAAGCTGACTGGGTAAGCAAAAGTAAACTACGCTTCCAATTGTTATTCAATAAAATATATATGAAAAACAATATGTAATGAAAGCAAACATTATTTTTATTGAAAAAAAGAAGAAATTAATTTAAGTATCTCATCACAAGTACAAAATCTTTTGCATTAAGATATGAAATATCAAATATGTAAATTTAACATTTCTAAGCTCTAATATATATATATATATATTTTTGTAAATTTAATTGAAAACTAGACTGAATTATTAATTTAAAGTTTAGTTTTACGTATTTTCATAAATTATTGATAACAACCCGTAGACAGGCTTAATCCATTAAGCTTCCAATTGCATATAGAATAATATTGCTAATCCGCAGCGAGACTTAAAATACAAAAAATCGGCTTAAAACTAGTGTAAAATTGAAATGCTGATTATCGCATTTGGTTTGTTTGTGGCAGTTCAAATTACTTTTTTGTTCTCTTATGATTTTTTTTTTTTGTAAACAATCCCTTTTAATGTTTGTGCAATCCCTTTTAATGCGCACAATTAATTTCGTTATGCTTTGTCGCCTTTGACGCGTTGCTGGTTATCTCGCACACACGCACACACGCACACACACACACACACACACACACACAGATACAGACACACAGAAAAGTGCATAGTGTAGCAATTTGCTAAAATGCCGGGGCTTAGAATATAATGTGAAATCTGGTCGGGCCTCAAACCTGGGCGGATGTGCGCATCGAATAATCATTGCATAATTATGGGCGTTGAGCGTTGCATGTTGCGTGTTGCTTGTCGCGAATGTTGCAATTTGCAATTTTCATGCGTAACCGTAATTAAAATTATTTTTAATTTACACAAATACATACGCCCATAGACACACACACACACAGACAAACATACGCCCAATCAGGCACACCACCCATTCCAATAAGAGCTGTGTGTTTGACTCGAATCGTTGACATAACATTGGAAATTCATTTTTAGCTATAGTCGGCATTTCCGAAAAACCATCAACAAATTGTCAGTGTTAGCGTTCGTTTGCTGAATTGATTTTCCCAAAAATTGTGCTCTGAATTTTCATGTTTACACTAAAGCCAAAATGCGTGTGGTTTCACAATTCTGGTATATATTTGATAGGGTTAATATGCGCATCATCGCGCTGAAAACAAATCTGCATATGTGTGCTTATGCGTGATGCGATTAAGCCGACTTTAAATCATTAGGCATTACAAAAGCATGCCCAATCCAATCCAAATTGATATTCCAAAAATTTTAAATTAATTTTGTGCTGAACTCTTAATAGCCAATTATATTTGGATTGGAAATGTTGTTTGACGTTTGGCCAGAAATAATGTAGCTCTAATAAACCGAAACCAAACATAACATAAACTATGATTTCAATTGGTATTCACTATCGATTTCGTTCAATTTAGATATGAATATGCTCTTTAAAGAAGCTGAAAAGTTTTTCATTACGGCTTGCTTGGCATAACTCTATTCCAAGAACAGTATTTCCTCAAGCAAGTAATACTAAGCAAGTAGCTAAAAGTAATAAACTAATAAAAAAATATATAAGAAACAAGTTAGATCCAGCTTTACAGCTAATGCTTGCGGGAATACTGCACATTGAGTGACCGCATTTTAGAGCTATGCCCGCTCTGGCCACACTGCATATAGTGAGTGCGTATGTAGATCATGTAGGGCGTATCAGACGGAGCAGTGAACTTCAGGTCGTGTGCGTTGTCCGCACTGTAGTCACTTACGATCAACTCAAATTGGCAGTAGTAGCAGTACAACAATTGCTGCTTGCCCTGAAATCTAATGTTGCCACAGGCGCTGCGCCGGCACAGGTGGCAGGTGTAACTGTAGCTGGCAGTGCAGTCGGCGACGAGTGGCAGCTGCGGCAGCAATGACTTGGCACGGTAGGCCCTACACGAATGGTGACTGTAGATATTTAGAATATCAGGTGATTGTTGCACCTACCACTTGCGCGTGTTAAGGCCATGCGCCGTTTCTCCATTGTAGATATAGGCGGCTGCATGACACATCTCATGCAGCAGCGTCTCAACAAGCTCGCCGGCTTCTCGAATTTGCAAAGAGAGCTTCAGTCGTGCTCGGCGCTTTAAGTCCCTCCCTATGGCCAGGACACAACTGCCGCGTAGATTACTAAGCGGCTGCCACTCGATGTACTGCGGCAGACCACAATAGAAGACCACGTGGTTGAGCAGGCCAAACAAAGACTTGGCCAGCGCTACTTTGCAATCGTCAAACCTCTGCTGACGATAGCTCAGCGCAAGCGGATGACACATGGCAAGGGGTGTGTCCGCTGCAGAAACGATCCCAGCAGTTGAGCTGATTTACTTGTAACATAAGCAGCTACTCACGGCTTAGAGAGCTGAGAAAGCCATATCTGAACAAATCGTGCTCCTGCTCCTGTATATGTTGCACCAAATCCTTATGCCCGCGGCAGAGACGAGTGCGTTTCTGCTCATCGGGCAGGTCAGTCAAGTCAAGGGGCTGCTTGAGCTGCTGCGGCGCCTGCTGCTCAAAGTGATTAGCATTGAGTCGCTGCACATTTTCCACAAATAGTTTCTGCTTAAGCGAAGGAAAACGTTTTAGTGCCACCTCTACGTAAGGCAGTAGTTGTTGTTCCAACTTCGACAACTCTGGCTTCACATCTTCATTAAGTACTAGATCATTCTCTTTTAAGGCATCAAATGTTTCGCAGGGATTATAGAGTAGACGGCGTGGTTTGCTGAGTCCCAGAAAACTGTCCACGCGCCTTTTCAGCTCAACATCATCATCGACTGCAGCAGCAGCTGCTGGTTCACTACGTACAATGGCTGTTGGCTGGCTTAAGTCCAGATAGATCAGTAAGGCAGATGCCTTTTGTTCTTTTTCGATGGCAAAGGCTCCATTTATATCGTTTACAGTTAGCTGCCTCTCGATCTTTGTGCGTGAACGCAGAACTCGATCGCTGCGAGTGGTGGAAATAAGTCCGGATTTCGGGCAATTCGCTAATCTCAATTGATTATCTAAAATATAAAGTAACTTTAACAATTGCAATGCCAATTAAGCTAACCGCTCTCTCTCTCTCTCTCTCTCTCTTTTCTCTGTGCAACTTGCCCATTTCTTTTTTGTATATTTGTTCAGAAATATTTTTAATTTTGACATTACTTATTTGGGCTATGAAAGCAGAGTAAAATCTCGTGTCCTAGTATGATTTGAGCTCTGATTATTGCTGAGTAACTTTCAATCTTCATTATTCATCATTTTGCAAAGCTGGTCTTCTTGGAATACACTTCTACTACTAATTCGCTTATTGGCTAAAGCTTTCACCAACAGAAACATCTTTTCAAAATGCTCGCCGGCCACAATGAAGAGCGCAATAGTGAAGTTTATTATTACAATGAGTGCTTATTTCCACTAAACGGCTAATAACACTTCAGTGTTGCGCTTGTAGCTATGTAGCTATTATATATTTATGCTGCTGGCTTATCTGAATGTATATTTCTAGATACTTATATATGTATGTCTGTGTGTCTGTGTAGATGTACATCTATAAAAATATATATACATATATATATATTTTAGTGCACTTTATTTAAATATGTGCATAACTTGCAGTCAAGAAAGGCAAGCAGCTTTTTAAGCACCTGCAGCAGATCCTTGAAAGAGTCAGCACGAAGCAGCACAAAGCATTCTCCGCACAGCCCTCTATATGACCGACCAACTACTATATATATATATATATATATATATACTCTATACGCTACCATAAAAATATAAGCGCTTGCTTCCAGAAAAATGAAAATGCTAAACAAAGAAAATAAAAGCAAACGCCGCCACGAAAACCAAGCGATAGGAAGGGAAAAAAACTAAAAAGAAATATGCCGCTGCGCTGACTGAGAGAAAAGAGTGGGCGTGTGAGAGTTGTCGAGAGAAGGAGTGGGAAGTAGGGCTCGGGGTGTATAGTAGTAGGCGGCATAGGGTTGCACTGGTCAGGGTAGTCATAGCATTATTTTGTGTTACAGCGACTCTATGGCTGACCCCCGAGCTCAGCTTGTATTGCAATTTTTCAATTTCAAAAACAATTTTGCTCTGCCAACATACGTGTGGTCAAAGATAAGCTCTGTAAATATATATAAAAAAATACCAAAAATAAAAAATGAAAACAACAAAAAACGCGCAATAAAACCAAAATGGCTGCAAACCAAAGCGAACCGCAGCTCAAGCAGCTACTACAGCAGATCAAAAATGGCCAAAGCCAGAAAGGCGGTCAAAAAAAAAAAGCGAAGCACACAGAGATTCACATACGCACATACATCTACATAGCAGTATGGCCAAAAATAAAAAAAAAATACAAATATTCGTTGTGGGTGGTGCTGGGAGTGTTGCTGATGGTTGTGCATGATATTGTGCAAAGGCTGGCAGCAGCTACCAGCGGGACATGCCACACAATGAATTGTGTTGTCCAGCATTTAGTCCTGCTATACATATACACATACACATACACATACATGTATATATATATAAAAAATATATATATTTATATAAAGAAAAAAGGCGACCCGCTGCGCTCGAGTTGAGTTAGGGGCGGGCAAAGAAAGTGGGACAGCAAGGCTCAATTGACCTGCTGCAGGACGTTGTTGTAGGTGCAGATGACTCGCTCACTTGGCCTCTTTATGAAGCTCCTTTTGATTTAGATTCCGTTTTCATGCCTCAGCATTTTAGTGGGCGATAACTGGGGGCAGGGAACTCTCAGCACAAAGCATATAAAAGCCATTTGTGGTTGTGTTTCGTATTTCAAATGCAGCTTGTTATGTGAGCTCCAAGGAAAAGCTAATTGCTGCTCAATTAACTGACAAGTTCAAGTTTGGATAACATCAAATATAAATACACAGCTGGGGGTAATTAGTATACAGAAAGTTGAGAATTGTGTGGTAATCATTGAAATGTCCACACCATAATACTTTACGAAAGATGATATGACAAAGCTACTTCAACTGAATGCTGCCTTTTGATTTTAAACTAATATCAAATGGGTGTTAGGGCATGGAAGTGCACGACAATTAGCTCATTCGTCACACTACTTCACTAGCCCTACAAACAATATAGAACTCGCCGTCATATAGTAATTGCAACAGTGCTTTAAGTTTTACACGAATGTATTTTTAAATTAGCCCAATATCTAATATATAATATAGCTAGCTTATACGTTGTCGCCCTCATTTTTATATATTTTGAAGTTCATTGCTTCAGATTCGTAAAGAAGAAACAATTCCGTGCAGCATAAACTAGTTCACAAATTGATTTTGAGCTTGCTATAAATGCCGCAATCAAAATCTCTATAACCAAATAAAGAAATTGTTTCTGAGCAAGTAGTAATGTTTTGTTTATTCGTTTGGGGTTTTCAATTTACGTAATCTCTCTCACTACTGTGCAGCAATGCACTGATTTATCATGCAGCTCACATACTGCTCAGAAAAGCGATTTCGAATAGGTGCCACATCAACGCCACACTCGCATGCTTGACTCTCAGCACGCACACACACACATACACACACACACACATACCATAAAACATTGATGCCAATGCCAATACAAATTGTGGAACATTTTGGAGCAGAGCTCACAATATATAAAAACCAAAGCCAAGCCATAACTTCAGCTTGCTGCAGCGATAACAATTATTGCACCGACTGCTGCAGTTGGCACGCCCTGACCGCACTCACAAATATAGCAGCAGCAGCAGCACCAGCAGCAGCAGCAGCCGTAGCAGTAACATTAACTGCAACAGCAACATCAAGCGAACTTACCACATTTCAAACTGTATTAACGCTTGCGGCTGACGCAATGCGTCTTAGTTATTATGGGCATGTCTGTGGTGCTGCTGAAGCAGAAACGTCGCCAAAGGCAACAGCTTAACTGTCAAGCATGAGAAGTTGCATAGACTGCTGTCAATGCCAATGCATTGCGGTATGAACATAATGTGTAGTCAGGCAAGAGGACGTATGCTTATTATTAATTACATATATTACCACTTGCACGTTCAACAAATGTTGAAGAAGCCTTTACCTTAAATAAAATAAAATAAAATAAAATAAAATAAAATAATATATATTAACTATTAATTTGAGTGAATATTTTCCAAAAGATTTTATTTGCTATTTCATTTTTCACTAAGATTTATTTCATAAAATTAGTTTTTAATTTTAAGTCTTCCTTTGCAAATCAGTTAAATGAAAATCAAAGCCGCTGCTAAAACTGTTGCCATGTGCAACATCAAGTATTCGACGAAAAACCTCAATTTGTTACAGTTCAAATTCGTGAATTTTGTGGTGTGGCAACAGTGCGTATGCTTAATGTGGCCTTAGCTCAAGTAAATTGACAAAAGCTGCGCAGCACTCAACATGCCGGGCAGCAGGTGGCAGGCGAAAGGCGGCAGGCGGAAGGCGGCAGTTGGCAATCGCAGTCGGTGGCAACGGCAATAACACAAACCGCAAATCCCCAAGCCTCTATAACATTTCTCAAACATTGCCATAGAAAGCTAGGCGATGCGAGACGTAGCAAGGGCAAGCCGCATAAGCCGCTGACAGCCACAAGCCAAGCCGAACCAAGCCAAGCAGAGCAATGCAAACAAAAGCTTTGCAACAGGAGCAATACAATAACGAAAAAAGTATGCACACACATACGCACGCAGAGAAAATGGCAAATGCGAAATGCGACCAAGCCAAAGCAAATCAAAGCGAATGCAACACTCAATTGCTATTATCGACAACACACAAAGCAGCAACAATTGCAGCTGATGCCTTTTCACTACAGTAAATTGCCTTTTTCCTTAAGGAAATGCAGTAAAACCCTAAGTAAAGCCCCTACAGCATCGTCGCTCTCTCTCTCTCTCTCTCTCTCTCTCTAACTTTCTCTTACTCTTTGTCCTTCTGCTTAGTCTTCCTTTTTATATTAAAAACCGCGTAATGGAGTGCAACTTATTGCCTGTGCATTTGAAGTTTACCCGGCTTCGCAGCCCATTTTTGCCCTGTCGCTTTGTGTGTGCAAATCGGCGGAAATGCAATGAAAATGTAATGAAAACGTCTATGAAACTTTCATTGCCTAAACGCTCATTCATGTCAAACGCAACTGACTGAAGGTTCCAACTCAAATATCAATAGGCTGCACGTTACAGGCCTTCAACGCGCTTCCCTCTCGAACGCAGCACAAAGCCATTAACTAGCGATTTCAGCCCGAAGCGAAACCAGCGAAATCCCACAACCAATTCAGGCTGCAATTCAATGTCCCAGCCGAAAACATCAACCAAGTGGCAGTGTGAATGTGTAGGCGAATGAAATGCACTTCATAACATTTAGTTGCCAGCCCTCCGTCGGCCGTCGGCTGCTTATCTTATGCGCCTCTATATATTGCACCTGAGCCGAGCCATTGGCCATTGCCAAATGTTCATGGCGCCAATTAGTTATAACGACGTATTTTCGCTAAAATATTGAGTGCGTTTACTCAATTGATTCTTTTGGCAAACTTATAGTTATGTTACACTATTCAAATGTGCTGGGCACTGCACTTGAGCACGAAATATTTTATATCGAATGAGTACAAAACTAAAAGATATCTTTAGCTTAAGAAATGCTTAAGATTATCTTACGCTTTCATCAAGTCGTTCTACGATCGCTTACATTCTCTTTCACTGGCTTAACTTGTTTGTCTCTTGCTTTGTCCCTATATTTTTCTTTCTATTTTCTTTGAGGTCTTTTTCTGAATCCCATTCTCACTGTTATTTTATTTCGATGACTTTCGGGGTCTTCTTTGCTGTCGCCTTTCACATGTCCCATTTTTATGCAATTTTAATAGACTCAAGCTATACAAAAAAATAGTTTATATTAGCTATAAAAATTTATTTTTAAGTAAAAAGATTTTCAAATTAAAATTCTTAAAACCTGAAGCCGTTTAAGTATTTTTGAGCGCGTATTTAGTACGTTTCAGTGCATAAATGGAGCAGTCCTTGGCATATCAGCACTCAACAGCTGAGCCTACGAGAAACAAAATTAAACAAAAACTCAGGCGAAAAATGAGTTAAGCAGCTTCACGACGCGTCTCCGAGTAAGAGCTAAGCAGAAAAAAGAACACTTTCTCGCTTTTTTTTTTAATTTGAAAAAATTGTCAAGCATCAAAATACTTTTAGAGCTTGGCAGGCAGGCGGCCAGGACATGCTCACGAGGCGTCCAAGGAGTTGAAATCGTAGTTAAACCCCGCCAGGTCGCTGTCAGCACTCGCGTGCTGTGCGTGCAAATAAATGAAATAAATTATGAAAAGGTAAAACGTAAGGTAAAGTGAGAGAAATGACATTCGTCGCTTGGCTCTAGCTGCTGGCCTATTCATATGTGTAGCTCTAAAAAAAGAGTACAATATTTGTTGGTAGCGAAAAAAAAAGAGGAGAAGCAGCCGCAGCCGCAGCAACCGAATCACTGTAACAGTAACAGCATAAAAAGTAGCAACAGCTACAACAACAACAAACAGTAACATCATAATCAGCAAAAAATATTAATGGAGTTTTCATGTTTATAATGTCATTAGCTCACAAATGCGGCGGATGCTGTTGCTGTCCTTGCTGCTGTTGTTGCTGTTGTTGTTGCTGCTGCTGTCGTTGCTGTTGCACATGTGCCATGATTCCCTGCCACATATATTGTATGTGATTTTTTTTTCATTCGGCTCTGCTGCTGCTGCTGCTTTACGCTCACAAGGAGACGCCCATAAACATGCAACTCGCTCACTCGCACACACACACACACACACAAGTACGAGGACAGTCGCACAGACACACATAGACACACATCTATAAATGTGTGAACACTAATGTGCACATTATGTTGAGGCACACATTATGCGAGCTGCCGTTACCGAAGCCAAAGGCTAAGGATTGGTGAATGTTGAGGGGGCTGGCAGAGGAGCTAAAGGACTTGCCCACCAGACCATGCACAATAAGTTGCTTGTGGGCCAGGGGGGGCGTAACCAGTTAGCTGCCAGCACACAGCAAGTAAAAACCCTTTAACTCATTTGTTTTGCTTAACACAGCAGCAGCAGCAGCAGCCAGTACCAAGCAGCTGCCAAAGCCGAAGCGAGCGTCTCTCACTAGACAGGGGCTGAGCGCGAGCAGGAGGCGTGGCACAGAGTAAGTGCTTGAATTGGGTAGTAAGGGTTGTGGTGCTTTAAAACAAGAGGCGTGTGAAATAACGTTTAGCTTGACGTGCTGCTCTCCACATACAGCGAGCATATGATGTGAATGTGGTCGTGCGACCCGCTAGCCAATTGGCTGCAACATTTGAAAGTCACGTCCTAGTGTATCGATGTCGCATGACGAAATTGTTCAGATTTTTAACTTTCGAATTTATTTGAAATATTCTAAAATATATTCAAGTTAGAATTGACATTTATATGCATCTTTTGATGTTAATGGATATAAAATGTAACTTGAACTTTTTTTATAATCGCTTAAACTTCTTCTTTTTTTTTTTTTGTTTTCACTTGACTCAAACATAACTGTCAAGCAGATACCATAAATCACTTAAAAATATCATTAATCAGCTTTAACTGTGTTGTCCCCCACATACTCTTACGCTCTTCATTTCCTCTCACCACATTTTCCATTGGCCCTTCAGCACCAGAGAACTGTGCAGTAAAATTTCAACATGTGGTTGTGCAACGGCATTCATGTGGGTGCCGCTTATTTGTACTTTAACTATGTATATATTTATATATATACATATACATATATATATATATATATATATATGTGTATATATATATAAATAAATATTATGAATAATATAAACTTAATGACTTGACACTTTTTTGTATGTTTCAGTGTGCGTACACACGTCGTATACACAATTTATATGCGCCATGTGTCTGCAGCTTAATATATAAAAATAATATTCACAGCATTTATGCGGCGCACACGCACATGCTAACAACTTCATTGTGCTGCGAAGTAAATTGTCTGGCATAACAGAATTTCTGCTAATTCATGACAGCCCCTGGCAAACCAAAAAGTAGGCAGCCAGGCACTGCCAACCCTTTGGCTCCCTTGACTCTAGTCAATGCGTCGTTGCGCTCTTTGTCTACTTTATAATGATAACATTTTCATGTTTTACAATGCTCTAATTTTTAATGCGCTCAATATGAGTCCCCACAGCCCACACACACACACACACACACAGAGACACACACAATTAAAGCTCTTACACACATGCTTAACGAGTTTTTGCTTTGGTCGCGCATTGTTTTTATGCTGTCAGCAAAGCGTTTTTAATGTGTCACGGTTCATTCATTAATTCTAAGTAGTTTTCAAAACTATGCAAGCGCCGGAATCTCTTATTGTGGTTGCCAGATTTTTTGTTTTGTGCATGTGTGTGTGAGAGTGTGCATTGTGCCATGTCGCCTTGACAAAGCTCAACTTACTTTCTTGCCTTTCAATTAACTTTTTTGCACGCTACTTAAATGCATTATTAAAGAGCTCAATCAACGCCAACCGGAAACGGAAGCGTCCTGAAGTTTTTACCTTAACCTCTCACCGCGTCTCTCTCTCTCTCTCTCTCTCTCTCTATCTCTCTCTCTCTCACTCTGTTTCTCATTCTCTCTTTATTTTCTCAATCCTTTAGCAGTTTTTGAACTGCAACTGGGCGTTTACACCCGCATTTAGTTTTCCTTTGTTTGAGGCCAGCAAAGTTAGCGCATTTCATTTATTCATGTTTTCTTAGTCCATGCTGACGGGCAGCTTCTGTCATTCGTCCTTCGTCTCTTCGCTTGGTTGTCTCTGTTGCTTTTGCTTTCGAGGCGCCGACACGCAGCAAGTCCTGCTGCTAAATGTAATTTTCTCTTGTTAAATCCTGTTTTTCAAAACTTGTTTCCGAAGTGCACCGGAAGTCAACTTGAGCGCAACAAGCAAACAGCAGCAGCAGGAGAAGAAAAAAACGATCAAAAGAAATAAAACTTGAAAAAATGACGCGCTATGAAATGAAATAAATAACTGTGACTCTCATCACACTGTAGCCGCTTCCTCAAGGAAATGAGCGCTAAGCAGCTGCAGGATATTGTGGGGGCGACCCGTTTCTCTGAAATTTGCAGCTCGACATCCTAACTTTAGTAGCTCCTCTTACAGAATTTAATCTATAAACTGGCAAACAAAAGCAAGCCAGATAACAACAGAAACAATTATGTGACGGCCTGACAAGTCAGCACAGGACAACAGACTACTGAGTCCTGGCAGGACGGAAGTGTGCAGCACTTCTTATGAAGCCGCCCTCTCACCACAGAGCACCAGACATAATGCATAAGTTATTAAGGAAGCAGCGACAATGAAGTTAATGAACCAATCACCAAGTCGACCAACAATTAACTTGCAAAGTACACATTTAGTTAGCTTCTGCTTGCGCACTAAATCGAAAACTTTGAGCTATAGAATATATGGCATAGCATTATTAGAAATATTAAATTGACCTGAGACGATATGGAACATTTATACTTGATGGGGTTAGCCACGCCATTATACCTCAAGCTCTAAGTTTCACAGTGTTTTCGGTTCCACAAGTTTGATCAAAATAAAAAACTTATTGAAGACATCGTCTGGATTTGCTATATTCTTCTAATCGATATATTTTGCGTCTCCACATTTCGCTTTAATAAATGGTTGAAACGCAGCTTCCTTTTCATTAATTACAGGAATATGATGTTCTGTTTTGAATTCAATTGGAATCAGAGTCGTGGTCTCTTTTTGCAATTTGAAACTTGGGTTTATTATAAACACTCCGGCGACGCCCAACTAATTACAACTTCTTATGTCCCCGGACACATTTGCCTTAATTAAGTTATGTACCGGCCTGACTGGCTCTGGGTCCTCTGCTGGTCCAAAATGACAAATGTCCGGGCAACCGCCTACCAACAAAAAGTAAGTTGAGAAAAAGTTTACAACATGGCGAACAGGTCATAGTTTTTATTTGGGGATTCACTTTGCTTAACGCACCGCCCCCTCCTGTCCAGCAAATGCCGTCTGTCCCTAGACACTCCGCTGCGTGCCCCTCTTTCTGTACACTTGGCAGCAAAACAAATTTACGGCATTGCTTTTAGTTGTTCTCGTTATTGTTGTTATTGTTTTAGATATTGTTGCTGTTGCTGTTGTTGTTGCTGTTACTGCTATTATTTTTTTGGCGTGCAGCACACATTTCAAATGTACATAATAATTCACACGCTCTTCTGCCACCCGGCTGGCCGGAAAAGTGAGTGAGGTTTTTGGGGGAAAGGGCAAACGCACAAATCTCCGCCAAAAGTAAAGTCATAAGAAAATGCATAAAACATGCCGACGTCGACGTCAACGTCGCCAACACTTCAGCTGCCAGCAGGCAAAAACTTTTCTCATCATCAACCACAAACAAAAGCCAACAATAGAAGGCGAAGGGATAGCAAAACCAACAGCAGCAGCAGCAGCAGCAGCAGCAGCAGCAGCCGGTCCACAATGAAAAAAATGATGAGGAAAAGAAGAAAAAAGCGAAAACCATGCCTCCAAGTGAAGTCTAAAAGCGGCCCTTGGGCCAGTTGGCAAACATAAATTGCTGCAGGGCAACAGCAACGGCAGCAACAGCATAGGCAATCCTGTGATACAAGGACTTCGCTAAGCCACAACAACTTTACAGCAATTAAGCTATGGTCTGGACGAGTGCATGGACGAGCTGAGCAGAGCAAATAATTTTTAATTGTGCTGCACAATGCTGTAAAATTAATTCATCTTTTTCACACTCAAATAAATTGCTGTTGACGCGACGCCAACGCTGACAACGACAACAACAACAACAACAACAACAACAGCAGCAACAGCAGCTAGAACAACAAGAGCGGAAGTTGTTGTCGCCGCCGCCATCGTCGTCTGTTGAAGAGCGTAAATAATTACTTTTTCTTTGTGCTGTTGCCAAAACAGTTGCAATTGCTCTTGGTTGCTATACGCGCCTCCTTCCCTCTCGCTCTCTCTCGCTCTCTAATTTTCCCTTTTTGTTTCACCCTCTCGACAAGTTGTCGACGCTGTGTCAGTTGCCAAAGCTCAACAGCAACAGCAACTACAATCGCGGCATGCATGGCGTATACGTAGCGCGAATCGCCCTGCAATTTGTTTAATATATTTACGCCCATTGCTTGTTGCCAGCAAGTGCAGAGAACGAGTCGGCAAAAACAAACAGTCGCCGTATACAATTTATATTTAATTATGCGCAAATTAGTCGCACACACACACGCACGCACGCACACACACACACACACACACACACACACATAACGAAAGGGCTGCAAAAAGCATAGTACACTTTGCCGAGCTCAAAGTGTTGGCATATGACAAACACTCACAAGTTTTTTGTACCCCTCAGCGCAGTAGTGTGTAACTACAACATGCGGGCGGGACGCAATGAATGTGCCACACTTCAGCTGCTCCGACTTGTTTTTTGCATTTGTTTTAATGCTTTTTGCCGTGTGTCTGATTTTCTTGTAATTTACGCTAATTTCTTGTGCAGCTGCATTGCTCGCTGGGAAAAACTTTGCACATCCTTGTCTAAATTCAATTTATAGCTTGGCAATTGCTATTTCTCGTACTACACAACTACATTTTGATTTGATTTAAAGAAAATATAAATGTTTTCATAGAACATATGAAATATGCCGCTGTCCCGGGCAACCAGAAAAGTTGTGAACGGCAACATCCAACACTCCCACACAGCACTCTCGCTTCAATTCACACAAACTACTGATTTGATGCCCACTTGGCACGTAGCTTGCTTTAAAGGCTAATCGGCTATTGGCTCTCAATTCAATTAAGCTCAGTGCTGCATTTCCATTCGAATGTAAAACTTGCAAAATATTTTAGAAATATATATATATATATATATATATATATATATATATATATATATATATATATATATATATATATATATATATATATATATATATATATATATATATATATATATATATATATATATATATATATATATAGATGCAGCAGCGCATCAATTGCTACGAATTTGATTTTCCATCCTGTTAGCTGCAAGCAACAACAAGTCGAAAATATTAGCAAGCAAAGATTAGAAATGAAAATGTATCTGAAAAGTGAATGGCCAGAAGTATATGCGCTTAGACCAGAAATTTCCAACGTGAAAAAAAGTCAGCTGAGGATATTCAATCAAAAATATCAATATGCAACACAAAAGGAATTTATATTCGAGCTAGTAAATGGTTTTTCATAAAAAAAAATGAAACTATTGATGCAAAAATGCATACTCAGTTTTATAAAATTATCATTTAGATCAATACTCAACAAAATCAAAGCTGATGTGAAGTGCTTAGAGCTCAGCACTTGACAGTTCTCTTCATTGATCAAGAGTGCTTGGCAAGCTCCATTCGCGTGCGAGTTAGAACAGAGTTTAATTGACAACTTCAACAACTAGTTGAAGAAAGTTTCATACTCAAATAGTTGCCCAGCATTTACCTGCAAAACTTCAAAGTGTAAACGCATACACACACACACACACACAGCGACAGGCACATAGAGGTGCAGCCAATATTTGCACACTCATTACATGTCGTCAGAGCCCCCGCCGAAGCCCACAGAATTTATGGCAACACGGCCCCGCGACTACAACCTGCATGCATCCATAATTAACTTGTTGTACTCCTTGCCTGCCACACACAGGTAGTTAGGTATTTAGCATCAGGCGCAGCTATTATTGGGAGCTGCCAGGCCTGGGCTGCTGGCCTGTTCGCCTGCTCGCCTGCTGTTCCCTCCGAGCACAAAGGAAACTACAGAAATTTTCCATTTTAATTTATGAATGGAACACGTGGGAGCCCGGCAATGTTATGCAAATACGAGTAACGGGACAGCAACGCTGCCAGGTCACGAGCGGGGGCCATTTTTAATTTGCGCACTGTGAATAGCTGCTGGGCCTATTGGCACAAATGTGAGAGTCATGTGAATAGAAATCATGAATGTGAATGTGCATGTGTATATATATGTGACTGTGAATGTCACCCTGAATGTGAATGAAATTTGCTAACAGGCGTTGACAAAGCGACGTCAAAAGGCATCGTCTGGCGAACAGCGACGCGGTCTGACAGGATCCGATGCGACCCTCAATGCGCCCGAGTGCTTGCTGACTTGCACTCGCATGCACGTGAGCTCTGGACAACAACAACAACATTTGAGAGCCAAGTAAACAACAACAAAATTAAACGACAATGAAACGCTTGAAATGTCTGTGACCTTTAGCTCGTTCTATGCGGAGACGTCGCCTTGCCTCTCCGGCTTCATTACGAACTAAGCTTCAAAGGTACAACTTCCACGCTACTTGCTGCCACGTAGACTCCCCAGAGAATTCTATCACCAATTATTTGCAACCAGACGCATTATACAAATGAGCAATATATGTGTTAAATAAAAGTCATTCCTCTGCTACAGACTTCGTTCATAACTTATTCACATGATGTTAAGTTGATAAATTCACAGAATAAATTGTCAGCAAGAAAAACAAATTCTATTTATGGAAAAGGTCAATTCAAGTAAGAGATTCAAATGCCAATCAAAAGAATAACTGGCGAAAGAAGTATTAAGCATAAATACTAAAAATATAGGAATAAATTAAAAGTGGGCAGGAAATTTAAATTGAGTAGAAGTCTAAAAGAATTAAAAGCATTAGAAATATTATATATACAAAATTGAAAAACCTAACTAATTTCATAGATCTCCTCATCTAAACATATTAAATAAAGATTTCCACTAACGTCTATCCTTTCACAATGTCGCACAATGAATTTCTATGAATTTCTATGAATTTTAAAAAATCTCTGAGTCCTCCTCGCGCAACAACATAATGGTCTCATGGGTATATTTTATTAGCCACACCTAAGTGAAATATTTAACATTTAAATACATAGCAACCGTGTGGGTCTCCACTAATACTGATTTATTTATATATTTATGTAATAGCATAAATGTTATCGCTGGCAGACAATGCAGCAAAGCTGACAAGGACAACGAGGGCGACGCAACTAGCCAAAGGCAGCAATCCGCGCCAAGGGTCATTTATAACGATTGTCCGTAGACTTTGACCGGGCGTTACATAATAATAAAGTAGAGCACAAAAAAGAGCGACCCTTAGGCGGGCGCGTGGTTGAGCACAGTGGGTTGCTATGGATATGCGCAGATCCTTTTCACTTTTCATGTTGCATCATTTCATATGCGGCGCATTTAAACGCTTTATCTTAAGTAGCCATTGTAAGGGCATCGAGTATTTATCATCAATCAACACACGGCCTGCTACACACACACACACACACACACACACACACACACAAACACAAACACAAACACACATGACTATTTATGACTTTTGCTGACGTTGAACGGCTGCGCATCTTCAGACTTGAATTGCTTCGGGCTGAAACTGGACTCTATGCTGGACTCCATTTCGCACTGCGCCCCCCCCCCATTCATGCCTCTGTTGATTGATGAATCGCACATGTAAATTAATTTGCTGCCGCTTTCTTAATTTCTTTTTGCTTGTCAGGCTTATTTGGGGCCGATGCTGTGACGTTCTCTCATCTCATTGTCAGTTGCCGACATTTGTAAGCCGCTTAATTGCTTTATTTCGCTGCCATTCTTTGCCTTTGACTGCTTCGAAGCCTGCTGCCCCCTACAAAATTCGACTCAGTTGCCATTTCCATGAAATTCAATGCTAATACTATTTTATCAAACGGCATATACGTTACAAAAGAATTGTACGAACTCTTGGCCAATGCGATTTGATATGCTATATATATACATATGTGCTCAATTGAGCATATTTGTTACTTGATGCGATTCGTAAGAAATGAGAAAACATTTCAAATTGCAATATAAGAGTAAAAGACTTACAGAGCTTCAGACTTTTGGAATTGCTATGGTAACTAAAGTCAATCCAAACAGAAAAAGATATAATGTATTCTTTCTTTTTAGACATAACAAATAAAAAATAATATTAAATTAATGGCATTAAATTATATTTTAAATATATTGAATAAACATGTATTTACATGTGTATCTCACATACTAGAGCAGCTGCTTGTCGTTGCAGTTGCTGTTTAATATCTTCTCTCTTGTTATTTATTTGCTGGCCGTGTTTGATATATTTAAAAGCATTTGCCGCCACGCAGCACAATTGTGAAGAACTGTGGCAACAAACACATCAGCTGCGTGTGTGCAGGCTTAACGTTGAGAAGTACATAAATATATATATATATATATATATATATATATATATATATATATATATATATATATATATATATATATATATATATATATATATATATATATATATATATATATATATATATATATATATATATATATATATATATATATATATATATATATATATATATATATATATATATATATATATATATATATATATATATATATATATATATATATATATATATATACATGTATATATATGTTTATAACATACATGGCTATTTATATGTATATATACATGTGTCTATGTATGTATCCGGCTAACCAATCCCCCTGGCTGGTGGCTGGGGTAAACAATTTTATATGGTACATTGAAGTTAATATGATTTACATTTACAATTGGTTGTGCTGTCAAACGACCACGAATAACAACTGCCATTAAAGATCAATCAAAAGCGTTTATCCTTGATTATTTGTCATTATCCCTTTTGTGTGCCGACCGCAGCAACAACTGTGCCCTAATCTCCGCATTAAAGTTGAGCATGCCATGCGTGGCGTCCGCATTGCGGACGATGGGTGGGGCAGCTGGGTGGTACATGGATTCCTTTATTTATTTTGCACATTTCGAAGACGACTGCCACACGCGCGTGATAAATGACATTAATCCGCCATGTTCAGTGATTCGAACCCTCGCCGAGCAAGACTGGCCGCTAGCCTCAGGCCTATCGAACCTGTCGTTGGCCGCCTTGCAGCCTTTCATGCGCCAACTGTATTTGTTTTGTTAATAGTCCAGCTCACAAGTCTGCACAACTGATAAGACAAGTGGCTTTGGCGCTTTAATATATAGACACAGGTATGCCAAGCAGTCAGTCAGTCTCCTGGCCAGTTGATCCATTAATATTCATTAGGGGGTGCTGTTTGGAAATTCATATGCGCCTAAAAGCTTACAATAGCTGCAAATCATGTGTGCTACTGATATTCTCGCAAATTATTTCTCTACAATTCCGATAACATATTCAAAAACGGGGAGAGTAAAAATTAATCTTATTAATAGAACTTCTAAAAATATACTCTCCGAATTGTATACTTCTATAAATATAGTATAATATTTTTGAAGGAATAAAAAATCTCTTTTTATGAGACTTTTGAGCATTTTATTTATAGAAAATAAAAATTTTATGTTTAGCCTAATTTACATTTTCTTTTTTATTTGTTGAGACTTTTTCGCCTCATGTATATCACATACCAAATTTCTGTAGCAGAAGCGCAAATAACTGAAATTTCAATATGAAAACTTGGCGAAATTCTTGAGAAATTGTTTTATGCAACCTGTTCGCATAAATTGATTTCACATAAACCGGTTGAATGGTAGGTGTAGGTTGGTTTTTGTGTGGCTGGCCACGCCCAACTTCCCCCATATATTTCAGTGCGCAACGGCACCTTTGAAGCTTTACACGCTTCGCTGTTTCGCCTTTTGACGACTTTGTCCTCGACTTGGCAATCATTAATTTATCAATCTTCGAGCGCTTTGGGAGCGCATGAAAATTTTCAGCTGCCGCGCTCACGACTTTTTTATGTGCTTTTTTATTATGATTATTTCTTTCTTTTCGCTTTTGGGCAAAAACAAAAATCACATACGACTCCTGGTTATAATGTGCGTGGATCGCAAATGCCCTAGGCCCTCACCGACTTACGCTACCAATGACTTCGGGGCCCACTTGGCGAGGCGAGGCGAGGCGTGGCGAGGCGAGGCGAGGCGAACCGTGCTGGGCTGTGGCTGTGGCTTGGGATGGGCGCTTGTTGCTGCTGGCTGCCAAAATAAAGTCAAAAATCAAATGTTTTTGATATCGACTTTGACAGCTTCATGACAGCGCTCAATAAATTTTGATAACGCTGCTAAAAGAGTCGGCGGCATCAAGAAATTTAAAAGGCATGGGAAAAGTCAGGAATCACAGTAGGCCGCTGATACACACACACACACACACAGTCACAGTCACAGATACGAAACAGATGCCCGCAAGAGACACGAGGCACATAAAAAAGCAAAACAAAGTTTCACACAAAGAAGAAAGTTGCTGACAGCTCAGCTCAGCTAAATTCGGTTCAGCGCAGCTTACGATTGGCCTCGTATCTGTGTGTGTGTGTGTGTGTGTGTGTGTGTGTGATTTGATTTTGCAGTCTAAGCCTTTAGGTGTTTATGGCGCACAACAACGCGTAATTGCTTAGCGGCGAATGCCATTGAATAATAAACAAGCTATCAGAAATGTACTGACAGCGACGCAACCGTTTTGTTTATGAGCAATTAATATGCTTGCCTTGAGTTCGGCCACTAAACAATGCCAAGCATAATGAATGTCAAGCTATTGAATGCAGCCAGTGCTGGACAGCGCGGCTTAGCCAACGATAAACACACAGCCATCAATTATGGCCTAATGATAGTTCATCCTGTCTGAATGCAATTTCCCAAGCATAATTATCAAGGGATTTCCTGCATAATTAATTCGCTTTCCACTCTAAGCAAACCACTTTCGAAAATTAATACCAGATTTAATGTATTCATATTGCTTGGGGCGCTTCAATTTAAACTTACCAAAAACTTATTTTACTCTTAAGACCATCAGCTATTTTTGATAAATTCTATGCCTCTAACAATATTTTTACAATTTATGGGCGTTCGATGTTTGTTTTCAAGCTGAAGCCATTCGCTAGAAGTGATCAATTTTGTTGTTACTGGATTTTTACGATAACATATGCCAGAAATTATTAGTGTATAACTTATTTATGTAAAAAGTAATATTATAATTATGGCATATTCCATTTTTGAACCCAAATACACCCTTCTGTATAAAAAACAAATTGAAGACTATCTACACTTTACTCAATAAAGAAATATGAAATTAAGTAACAACTAACTAAATGCATAAGTTAGTCTTGGCAATACAGAGCATCCTCCAGGGAGATCAATCTAAAATGTCATTCTTGCCATAATTGAATTTCTATTTGCTGACATTCAACTTGCGCTCTACTGAGCCATAAGCTCTCATCTCATAACAAAAAAAAAAAAAAAAAAAAAGAAATATATGAATATATAAAATATTTTCCAAAATTTATTCATGCAAATTTCGGTCTACTAACTTTTAACTACCAAACCCTAACCTAATCTGATGGCCCCTTTAAAAAGAAGAATATCAAAAATTAAAAGCAATCATACGCCAGACATCAACCAAAACCAATCCAAACACTAAGCCAAAGTGCGCGTAATTTTATTTATTTATTGATAATTTGCAGCTCTGTCATACGCACTCACCTAGAGGCAACCACAGTCACACAAGCAGAAATTGAACATATTTTATATCCAAGCAAGAACGCCACAAACAATTTTTACGCGTATTTAGGCGCTTTGGGGTTTCATCTGCGGATTTGTTGTTGTTGGTCGATTGGCATATTTTATGCCATCGAGTGGCAGAAATAATAAAAAGTGTGATTTAACTTTGATGGATGACAAATGCGAGTCTGCCTTTTGATCAGCCTGATAATGCTGACACAGGCAGATGCCGCTCTCGCAGCTGCCACGCCCGCCACCCACTAACCCACACAAACACACACACACACACACGCAGACAAATCGAAAATTTGTCTATCAAAGAAAATATCGCTGGGTAAAAAGAGGCGAAAACGTTTATTCATTGCATTTAATGAAATTTTTTGTTTGATTAAGTTCTGTCCTTACTGGAACTACTGTCTCCCATGCTCCCCGCTCAGCCCGCCAAAGCAGATGCTCTATATCTGTGCAGCGCACGACGTGACGTACGCGTTATATGTGCAAATGTAATCTAATAACTGTTAAAAATATATTTATGCATAGAAAGCTGCACGTATAGAACATGAACCAAATACCTGATATATATTAATATATATACATATATATTTTGGGTAGACTCCCGAATATAAATTCATACTCACCTCATATATACTTAATGTTTATGAAAAATGTACCGGAAGAGTAGACGTAAATACATGTTTATTTATCTATTTATTTTAGTTGCAAATGGCAGCACGTCGCGAAAGTATTATTCACTTTAGACGCACTTTGCGCTGCGCTACATTAAAAATGTTGCGTTGATGTCTTAAGACTGTGTCATTCCACAGAAGAATGTGAGAAATTTGTGGGAAAAAAAATATTTTCTTAAAAAAAAAATGGTAAGAGAATTTGAATGAGTTTATAAATGACTTATTTTCTTTGATATATTCAACTGTGTTTTTCTTTCACAGGCATACCGCGCTAAATTTCCCAGTTAACCGAAATGCTGCGAAAAACACCGCACGAATGCCTTGCTGTGCGCCTCCTTATGCGCTTCTCAGTACTGTGAACAACAACAACAGCTGCCTGACATACGCTTACAGCACACACACACACACACACACACACACACACACACACACACACACACACACACACACACACACACACACACACACACACACACACACACACACACACACACACACACACGCACAAGTACGTTAAGCAAAAGGAAATTATTTTATTTTTACCTTTGCCTTCGCATTTTTCTTTTTGCCGCTTTAAATGTAAAACACGTTGAAAGAGTTGACAACTCGAATGCTGCTCCCTAAAGCACTAGAGTTTCCAGGCTTCATCAGTTCCCCCAAAGATGCTTACAAATACGGCCAAGTCATTTATATGCAAGTCAAGCGTTTGCCAAACTTTATGTGAAAAATTGACGCCGGTTACAAAGCAGCAGCAGCAGCAGCAGCAGCAGCAGCAGATGAATGTCTGGCAAGGGGTTGCCAAAGAGTGCAAGCCGAAGATAGAAAGGTGACGACAACATGCACGTGCATGCATTTAAAAATGTGTCATGTGCCGTGTGCTTTTTAATTTTCCCCAAATAGCTGAGCATAATTTATAAAGCATACTTCTGTCAGTCAAAAGCAGAGAGCAAAATATGGTAATAGAGATATAGCCAGAGTGAGTGGGGCACACAAGCATAGGTGCTGGGGGCAATTACACGTGCCGTGTAAAATGCTCTCGCCCTGAAATTATGCCCCATTAAAGCTGACAAAACATTTATGACCTTGGGGTGTCATGATGGCATCACAACCATATGAGACCTTTCGGTTGCAAAGTGCTGCCCCCAGTTAAGTTTTAATTTAACATTTTGAACTTGTTAGGAAGTATATGTTTGTCTACTGTTACTGTTGGTGATACTGTTACTGTGACTGTTACAAATACTGTTACAAATACTGTTACATATACTGTTACAAATACTGTTACAAATACTGTTACAAATACTGTTACAAATACTGTTACAAATACTGTTACAAATACTGTTACAAATACTGTTACAAATACTGTTACAAATACTGTTACAAATACTGTTACAAATACTGTTACAAATACTGTTACAAATACTGTTACAAATACTGTCACAAATACTATTACAAATACTGTCACAAATACTGTTACAAATACTGTTACAAATACTGTTACAAATACTGTTACAAATACTGTTACAAATACTGTTACAAATACTGTTACAAATACTGTTACAAATACTGTTACAAATACTATTACAAATACTGTTACTGTACCCGTTACTATTACTGTTACTATTACCAGTTACTATCACTCTTACTGTTTCTCTCACTACAAGTGTCACAATGATGTTTCATTCTTTCACTGATAATTTTTCGTTATCTGCCATTTAGTTTAAATTAATTCTATAGTATATCTTAAGAAACATATTTCGAAGCCTTTTGTATTGTCGGCCGACCCACTCGTTTCAGAAGTTGACTACCACGTGCCATATTGCATCTAGGTATCTAGCCAGCCATCCACCCACTCAACAGCGTGTGGCGGCTATTAATCCCGCACACATTTAACACCAGAACCGTGCCCGAGCTCGGGTTCTGTTGTCCAAGTTGGGTCTCGGCTGTGCATTGTATACGAGCTGAGTCCGAGCATTCGGTAAATTGTGCACATTTTGACACATCATTTGACACCGAGTGTCAACCTGTGCGCCCGAGACACAAATGAAAAGTTACCCATCCCAAGCGGACGCAAAATGTAGATGCTTGCAGAGAGCCATGCAGGCGGGCAGGCAGAGTAAAAGAAGAGTGAAGCTTGTATTAAGCATGATTCCAGGCAGGGCTCACAACTGATGCTGCTACCCATCAAAAGGCCGATGAGTCCTGATAAGTAGTAGCACGGCCATCGGCCACGTTTTGGGTCAGTGCCAAAATCTTGGCCGGTTGTACGAAAATTACATTTTATAAATAGCCGTAGTTACCGGGCGCGCTGGGTTTATTTTTGGACTAAAAAATTGCACAAGCTGTAAATTTCTGATGAGCAAGAGAAGCTGCCCAATGAATAATTTTACTCAGCTTTTACAATTTTCTATAAATTTTACACAAATTAATTAAGCTGGCCGTATCACGGCAGCATCTTTTAGTGTGAACCAAAGGGAAAGTCTTTAAAATTATATTTTCTTCTAGGGGAAGAGAGATAGTTAAAAATGTAAAAATATTAAATATTTTATTCCATTCACATTCAGTTGCTGCAAAGTGAGAACTAAACTCACTTCAATATATATTATAAGAAAGGTGAGCATCGTTTGTCTGACATACGAAAATGCAAAGAGCTTGAAACTATTGGGTGCAACGACTTGTCAAAACACAATTTACTCGCTTTAATCAATTCCGAAACAATCAATTTCTTTGCTTTTTTTTTCAAACAAAATTGTTTGAAGAGCAATTCACCTAGTCCACCTCAATATGCATGTATGTGTGTGTGTGTGTGTGTGTGTGCGTTGTGTGTGTATATCTTGATACCCATTTTTTATTAACTGTTGCATACTTTACGAGACTCCCTACAGGTGCTGCTGGTGGTGTAATGCCCCCAAAAACTCTGTCGCTGGAGTGCTGTTCATATATCAAAAAAGTTATTCAAAGCCGCGCTGTGCACTGGCGCTCACATGGCCAACGTTGATTTATTTAAAGTAAGCAAAAGTTATGCCAAAAACGCCATAAGAATGGTAAATTATGCATGTGTGTGGTGGGCGTGGCATCCACACACATACACACACACACACACACACATACACACTCGCTGTATACAGTACACGTGGGAAATATGCAAAGTTTATATAGAAAGCAGTACGACGCATAGCTCCTCAACAAAAAATTGATTAATGCACTGGCCATATCATTTAATTAAGCCACACAGCGCACAGTGAGCCACTCAATTGGTTGCGTTTTGAAGTAGTGTATGGAGCTTGGCTAGCAACACTGACCCACTTGGGTCATTCGGTGGCACCTCAAGGTATGTAGAGCAAATATTTCAGCAACCATAGGCGAAACAAGCAACACATTGCGTCCTTGTTATTAGCGCTAAGTTGCCATCAATTTAAGCAAACTAATCTGCTGACGAGGCCGGCAGCAGTTGTTGTTGCTGCTGATGCTGATGCTGCTGTTGATATTGCTGTTGCTGTTGCTGTTGCTATTGCTGTTGCTCTTGCTGATGTGTTGCTGCTGTGGCAGGCATAACATAAGCACGTATTCGCACAGGTAGCCATCAGACCACGCCCAACACATGACAGAGCAGCAGTAGCTGCATAGCGACAACATGAATGTCAACATACGGCCACAACATGGGGCAGCTTTCCAAAATGAAGCACCAACACATCACAGAGTCACAGACACACAGACGGGCTGAACAACCGCCAAACATAGCGAGTCAGTTGTGGGTGTGGCAACTGCCGTTGCCCCATATGGAAAAGTTGCGAGGTCACCGCGTAACGTGATGCCAAAATTAACCCGCAAGTGCAACAACCGCAACAGCAACAGAGGCCGGGAAATCATTTCTGGGCATTGTAAATTGCCAGGCAGGCTAAAGGGGCACGGGTCCCGAGCAACAGAGCAACATAGCAGCAGCTATCGTCATTCTGGGCAGCGCATTTAAGTTGATCCAATGACATCAAATTGACATTTTATGCGCCAATTTTAAAATCGCGCCACGGCTACAGCAAAGCTCTAATTATGTGGCCAGGGACGCGCAAACAGTTTAGACTAGAGCCAACCTGCCCCCAAGCCGTGCCCTGCCCTGCCCTGCGCTGCCCAGCCACACAACATTTTAGCACGGCATTTGGAAGTGGGCGTTGGCATTTAAGCAGAAAGTTTTCGTTTAGTATTACAAGTGTTAGTTGACTGTCATTTTTAACATCTGGACAAATTTGCATACTACGCGTAAGCCTCGGTGCAGAAAGTATAATTATAGTAAGTCAGACTAAGTATAGTACAATGCTCGACAGATGTGGGCTGCTAAAATGATAGTGCTAACTGATGATCTAATAATAAATAAGAGGATCTGGTAGCATGTGTCCATCGATTGTATTTACTCAATGATCACTCCTCACTTGTTCAAATCTGTGCAGATTTAGGGAATAGCTGCAAAATTATAGACGCAAACAGGACCAGATTGGATAGTAATATAAACACAGTGATAGACTGATTAGACACCGCAGTATGCTAGACCTCTGAAGCGATTGAAAAGAAAGGGCTTTGCCAAAACCACTGGCCAACTATAAACTCCCAATATGATAATATTTGTAAGTTCTCTTGTTTTGTGAGAATTGTACGTAAGTATACATATATACGAGTATTTTATTAAACAATATAATTGTGAGTTAAATAATATTATGAAGTGTATAGACTTCAGACTTTAATAAATGATATGCTTAACTTAACTAACTAATTGGCGAACACACACACAAAATTTCCTTAATACAGTTACAAAATGTTTAATCTCAACAAAAACCATAATATTTAACGAAATGAAGTGGGCAGACGCAGAGCTTGGCACTTACTGTGCGTCGTTGCTTTTGTATTGAACTATCATTAGCCAAATCCCAATTGAGGTCAAAGCACAAATCTACGCATAATTAGCAGCTGGCGGCGGGACACAGCTGGATTCAAGTTCAGCATCATTAGCCAACAGTAAAACGGCCAACTATTATTATGGCATTAATTTATGGGCCACAAAACGGATACAGCAGCAGCAACAACAACAACAACAACAACTACTACAACAACAGTAGCAGCAGGCAACATGACAAGCAACAATTGCAAAAGCAAAAGAAAATTAAAAGCAACTTTCCCAAGCGACTTGCTAGCAGCAATCTAATAACAACATGTTGTCCCACAGCTCCCCCCTGACCATTTACCTCATGTGTGTGTGTGCTTGTGTGTATTCATATGCGTGTGAATGTGTGTGTGTGTGTGTGTGTGTTGTGTATTGGTGTGTATGAGCGTAATTACATGACACTTGACGCTAAGCAATTTGTTAGCAAAAACTGTCGCAACAATAAAAAGGAACTACCAGCGCAGCTAAGAAAAACAGTCAAACAAGAGTCAGAATTAAATAAAACTTAATGACAGCGCACAAGCAAAGACGACAACAACAACGAGAGCAGCGGCTACAGCAAGGAAAAAAAATTGGTGTCTCTGTTGCAGGCACAACAACTGCGACAACTCCCAGTAGATGTCAAAAGGCACAGCTCAAATTGCAGGCTAAGCGACCCAGGCAGCTCCCCACCCACTATCTTTTCATCTCACCCTTGACATGCAGCCGGGCGACCAGCCTACCCCAAGACCAAGTCAAATAAGCTGACAATCCAGCAGAGACGCAAATGTCAACAGTCGTCGGGCTCCCTGACAGGACCTCCACTGACAATAATTATTTGCGGGGTGTTTCAAAAAATGTCAAGAAATGCTTGTTATTTTTTGTTTTTCTTTTTGTTAATACATATTTTATAGGTTGCAAGATAAAGTCATTTTGCAACTTCCCATGCTGGGGGCACGTGGCAAAGATTGTGACCTGCTCAATTTGTCTGTAAAACCATTTAATAACTCTTTTAAGGGGGCTTACTAATTTCTAACTAAGCCATTAAAGCAATGCGATCAATATAAAATAAGCACAATTATTTTAAGAGATTTAATTATGTTAAGTAAGGCGTGTTTGCGCCCAATGTCTACTCACTTTTGAGCCGAGTCGCGTGCACCGTTCAAATCATTAACCACATTCAATTATATGAAGCTACGGCATTTGAACCCCTTGTCACTCTCAGCGATATGCAAAGCCACATTATTAAGCCGAGACGACTGACTTGTTGAACCTTTTTTTGTGAGCTCATTGTCAGCTGCGCCTAAAACTCAGCAGCTGTTTATAGTTTTTACCCGCTCGGTGCTTGCATGCCACTTGCGAGTGTCGCTATTGTTGTTTTCGCTTGCTGTAACTGACAGACATTTCACACACTCCCAGGCACACGCATGTGTGAGCGTGAACGTGTGTGTGGTTGTGTGTGGATGCAGGAGTAACCCATCCAAGTGGATGCCGTCTCCCAACTGTGTAACGACTAATATTGTTTCACAGTTTTCACTTTATTTCAGTTTTTGCAACGCTTTTTTCACCCCTGCTCATGACGTTGATGAGTTGTTGCTGTCTAAGTGTCAAGCGACGCGTCAAACTTTAAACTACACGCCAACGCCCCCAAATGAATTGTTGTTCACTTCTAGCACAGCAAAGCATATAGATCTAGTAGTGTAATAGTTGGGCGTAGAGTTAGCTGTCGACACATTAAAATTTTTCGTGCCCCACACTTAGATATAAACACACATGGGGCCTTTAACTAATCTGGGATCTGCGCTTGCTTTGACAGCACTTCCGTCGAGCCAAAACCACTTGACTGATACAAAGGTGTCGTCTGGCTTTGTTCTTAGCTGCTAACTAAAGCCTAGCAGGCACCGAGCCGGAGCTTGTCTAGACTTTGGCAGCCACTCCCAACCGACCGGTGACAATTGCTGGAAAAAAGCAACAGCCCATGCAGCCCATGCAGCCCACACTTCGAGTGGCATGCAACACGACACGACAGCTCGACACTCGTCGCTTGTCAACGCTCAAGTGATAGTGAAATGAAGTATGCCTTGTAGTAGTTACTAGCCGACAGCTTCTAGAATAGAGCTGGTTGCCTGCAATAAAGTTGCAACTACTCATTCATCATATGAGCAGGCAGTGTTGGGCAATTGCCAGCTTTTCTACTACTTTAACATTTTTGTGGGGCTAAAAGTGCATTTTGCAAATTGCAAAGTGATTGACAACAACACCAACAAGTCAGCCTAAAAGCGTTCAGCACTTAAACTCAACGCAACTCAGCTCGACTCGACTCGACTCGACTTGACTCGACTTTGACCGCAACCATAGCTGCAGGCTTTTTATATAGGAGGGTGCAGCTTGTTGCTGGGAGTGATTGCATTGAGATTAGGCGCGAGCTATGAGCCAACGCACCGTACCACACCGCACCACACATGCAATATTGTCTAAGCTGAGTGTGCCACAAAACGTTGCACTTTTGCATATTTCGGGCAACTCACCTGTCAGTCGAATGGCAGCTACATGCAACTGCAACGGCTCCATCGCCTGGACACAGTCCATACAATTGTTGTCTTAATAATGCATTGACATAGAGTGAACCTGTTTTTTCTCTCTGCTAGAGCCAAATAATTTGCATGGGTTGCCCAACGCAATTGTACAGGATGAAGCCTATAAAACCCAAATTTATGCTCCATTTTATCAAATTTAGGATAATATAGAAAGCTTAACTTTCTACCCTTACTCTAAGCAGAAGAGGCTCTCCTTTCCACATATGTTTATTTTAAGTTTGCAACTGCCTCTTTCACAACTCAGCTAACCGCCCTCGGTTTCTTCGATATATAGGCAAACAAAAGTGCATTGAACTGCAGCTGCTTATCTGGGGTTCAGGGCAAAGCCATTCAATTTGCTTTTCTCTACCTTTTGACTTGAGCTCAGTTTCTGAGCAACTGGGTCAACGCTGTTGCAGTAAAGGCAGCACTATTCAGCTCGGTTTTCCCGAAGCTTGCAACTTAAAGCCTCGCAAAGTATATAATATAATCAAATATTTATTATAATGGGAAATGCGAGCATAAGTGGGGTAATGTATGGGCAATGAGAGTTTTCACTTGCTCGCCACTGTTTCCGTTTCCTTTGCCATACTCATTGCCGTTGCACATGGCGTATGATCAATATGACAAATGAATCGACTCTTATTGAATTATTACAAACGTTATTGCAGCACTCTGTATACATGTATGGATGCGAGGGTCGTTTCTTCTCTTCGAGTTAATATATATAAAATAATTTCTTTTCTTCTTTTTTATGGGAACTGTCATAGCGCGCAAGTTGTCAAGGCTGTAACTGTAAGTGTAGCTGTCTCACGTTGTCAAATGAAAAATGAACGCGACAATTATCGTAATTGGAGCAACCAGGCTGTCCACCGAAGGACGACGGCCAAAATCCGCGTAGGCGGCCAGCCGTGTCCGTGAGCGTGATTGTTGGACAACAACATTGTCAACTTTTCCATAAGGCTTATGAATAATATGCTTTAAAGCCCCAGCAAACTAATTAACTAAATGCAAAGCAGCTAAGCATACTAAGCGGACAACGATTTATAACTTTGATATCACATCATATTAGACACATATCAGACGT
Organism: Drosophila anceps; assembly: GCA_035045945.1. Taxonomy (NCBI): domain Eukaryota; kingdom Metazoa; phylum Arthropoda; class Insecta; order Diptera; family Drosophilidae; genus Drosophila; species Drosophila anceps. The sequence goes on along the minus strand of JAWNON010000225.1, from coordinate 22,036,636 downwards.
CTGTCATCTGTCGAGACACAGCATAAAGCAAACAGATCAAAGCTGACTGCAGCTAAACTAAGTAAAGCTAAATAAAATCATATATATATTTATTTTTTCGCTTTCAGTGGCACAAACTGGTAACAAATTTGACATCTGCTAATGCATAAGAAGTCGCATTCTGGTCGCCACTCGGCTGGCTTTGCCAGAAAAATGGAAGAACTCTCTGCAACTCGGGCCATAGCATTATATTGTTATTTTATGCACAGACTCTGCCCAGCAGGGGGCGAGAGAGAGTCAAAGGGAGCGGCAGCTGTGGAATTCTGGGCTAACTGGCGCAGAGAGCAAACTAAGCGACTAAGACCATTTGCCAGGCTACAGATACGTTGCAAAATGCATTTTGTGCTGCCATTAAATAGACCAAATTATTGGACAAAAGCAAACCGCAAAAACAAAAAACCCCTAAGCAAGCGCCTCGACTATCGAATATCAAATGCTCTTTCTTTTCCTGAGATATAAGAATTAGATAGGGCATAAACATCATTATCACTAAACTGTATCTATCCCTTACCGATTATACCAAGCATTGATTATAGGCACTAACTTAAATTTCCAAAATTACTGTTTATAGATTTATAAATTAATATTTTAGAGGAACAATCTTATATATAGTCGATGAAGCATAGCAGCTAAATGAATATTTTACATTGATTCCAATCTTCTTGGCACAGCTTTCACTAAATAACTTTGAGCGTAAATCCAAATGTCACCTAACATCTGTATTAGGTGTTTTGCTCAATTTGGCAAGCAAGCCAAGCATTCGGGGCAGTGTATTGAAAGCCAAAAAACAAAAAGGAAAATCCTTTTGGCTGACTACTGTCAAGGTAGCTGAGTCTCGGACTCAGTTCTAGTTGTGGTCTTAGTCCCAGGCTGTGCAGCTGTTGCAAATTTTTATGTCGCGCGGACACGTTGTGGGCGTTGAGGGGCGGCCACGGCCACTGAAACTACGACAACTTTTGCCTTGGCACATAAAAGTAGCACAAGACCAGCAGCCAGCAGCTACTACTACAACAACAGCACCGGCAACACAGCAACAACAGCAAAAAGCTAGTTTAAAGCGCATATAACTTTAATGCTTTTACCTTTATGTCTAGCACTTTTACTACCTTCACCACAAATACAACTACAAAAGCAAGTGCATTTTCTTATTTTTTTTTAGAATTTTCCTTTTTTTTTGCAAAGAAATTCCATTCAGTTTTGGCAAGGCTTCGTAAGACAGGACCACGCTGAACGCCCATGGAACTTAATTGAAAAATTCTAGAGTTCCTCACTTTGTGATCATAATTGAAAATATTTTTGTGCTAAATTCTGTGGCTATGGTCGACTCAAGGCCGAGGCAGAGCCTCAACCCTAAGCCCGAAGCTGTCATCAAGCAATTCTATTGTATGGCCATTGAGCACAAGAATCCTGTTGGCCAAGCCAATGACAGGCGGCATCCAGCAATGCGCCATGAGATTGGGCATGGATGTGTTGAGGTCTAGGCCATGAACGTTGAATATTCTTCAGATCTCAAAGAGATTTGATAAAAGCAATTCCAATGCGCTAAACTAAATGAAATTTCATTGAGCTGTGAAAATTTTAATAAATAGATAGATTAAATGAAATAGGCATACGGTAGAAGATTGCTTAATATATAATTGTCCTCAAGAAAAATGATGAATATTTTCTTGGGTAGTATTTCCCTTTAGAAATCGGGATTTCTGTTGAAAAATTGAATATTATTCTTTAAAAAATCTTAAATTTGTATTAGTCACTTATAATTAAATCTCAAAAACGGCATTTTTGCAAAATACTCTTTAATCATATAGATAGATATAATGCCCTAAACAATTTTAGCAGCTTATTTTCCAACAAAAATCTTTATCAGTATAAAATAAAATTTCTTTTCAAGATATTTAACAAACGATTTCGTTGCCAGAAAACTCAAACAGTAAAAAATTGTTGATTTTTTCACCTGCCGACAAAGTTTATTGTGTTAAATTTGGTAATTTTTAGTGCTAGTGTTAGATTTATTATACTTAAAAAACTTGAAATATTTTTTTCCGTTAAGTTGAATTGAGTTTAAAAGGCCCAACATAATTGCTATCCCATTTAAGCAACGGCGGCTTTTGGCTTTGTTGCTTTTGATATTTACGAGTGGCGCACGGCATCTGAAAACTAACTCAGAGCCAGCACAGGCAGACCACAAACAAGTTTTAATGCACAACTTTTTAGATTTCCGTCATAATTTCTTTGCCTGGCTGATAAAGATTGGTGCACATGTGTATATATATGTGTATGTGTGTATGTGTGTGTAGGTCTCTCTGAGTGTGTGTGTGTGTGTGTGTGTGTGTGGAAATGCTCGCGTATAGAACCGCCTCCATTACCACCATAAAGCATGAGGCATAAAGCATATACTTTAGCCAACAATAAACTCAAGTTTATGCACTTTCAATCCCCCCAACTTGTATGCACAGATTTAACTGCCATGGAAGCGTCTTCACTCCAGCTCAGAGCCTTCTGCTAGCCCGTTGTCTTAGCCAGGCACTGTGCTATACTCTTAGAAAGACTATCATGACTTCATGCACAACATTTAAAGTAAATGTAAAATGAAAATGGATTGTTATATAGAAATTAAATAAAATATATTATAAGTCAGATAAGATCATTCGCAAACTATACTTTGTGTATTATTTATAAAGATATGCGTCTAAAATATTTCTAAAGCAAAAATGTATTTTCCAAAGATGCCAATTCGCAGATATTCACTGAATGAATATGTGTAACGCTGCCCTCTCATATAGCTAGTATATATCAATCTAACCTAATTGTAGTATCTAAGAAGCATAGAGTATAAGTTAGTCGCCTTGCATTTCTCAGTCTAAGCTTTGCTTCCTGTGTCTGCTTCTAATGGAGTTTCCTCTCTCGCACGCATACACAGACACGTACCCACACATGCAAAGTTTTAGTTTTCGTGGCGATAAGAAGGAGAAAACGAGACGTCGGCTTCCTGGCAACCAAAATTTATGCATGCTACATAATTTTGGGCTCTATTACTTTTCGGTTGGCCACTGGCGAGAGCGAGAAAAAAAAGAAGCCGTCTTAGAGCTTAACGCGAATGCAATTCAATTTGATGTCAGCGTTAAAAAACGATGGGGCAAACAAATCACCCAACAAAATCAAATAACTATAATTTACCTGTGGGGCTTTATCGCGATTGAGTTGCCAGGCAGTTCGTCCTGCTGCTCCTGACACTCTGCAGGCGCAAAACTAAAGCACTTCGACTGATTAATTTATTGAAAACGACGTGCGACGACGCGAAAATGCGAGCTGCAAAAAAAAAAGAATAAAAAACAACGAAAGTAACAGAAAAGAAAACAAAGAGTGTACGACAAACATCTCTGACGGAGGACTTAGGGCATAGGACCTAGTGGTGGAACAAGAAAGTAGCAAGAAGGTGGAGAAAAACAGTAGCAGCTGCTTCCTCTGTGCTTTCACATCCGTTTGGCCAGCAAAATGCTCGAGATGCTTAAATTGTGATAAACTAATAAAGCGACAAACATTGCAAGGACGCCGCCATCAGGATATTTACTTTTTACAAGCTACCTGGCACAAGCATAAAAATTGAAATTGAAAATGAAAATGTTGGAATCGAGAGAGAAGTCGCACAGATCATGGCAGCCAGATAAACGTTGCCCAACTGCAAATGCTTGGGCAGACCCTCATCACCGTCAGCTGCCTTGAAGGCAGCATTCAGTAGCACAGTCCCATCTCCAGTCAGGTGCTGTAAATTTGCCTTGAGCCTGGCCACGCAATTTAAATAGCAGTCAGGTAGTTTTTTGCCTGTGTTCGTTTAGCCCTGCAGTTGGTAAATATTTAAGGGACTCTGCCGCAAAAAGCAGACCAGCAACAGCATCAAGACAGCAACAGAAAAAAAAGGTGCAAAGTGTCGCCTTAAGCGACTGGCAATCTGTTTTGCATTAATTCATAAGCCGCTTGCGCCTGACGGGCGAAGGTGATAGCCTCTCTCTTCAACTACACTCAACTCGACTCTCTGGGCCATTCGGCCTTGTCAATATTTTTGCTCGCCCACGTCTTATTTTTATGCGTAACTCACTTGCACTGGCATAACTTTAATGCCAAGTGCCAAGCCAACTGTTTGTACTTCATTTGCCTTGCATTAAGCGTCCGTCCTTATGGCCCGGCTGCCTTACACGCTGGTCCAACAGTCCCGGCTCATCCTTAAGTGCAGTCGAGGTCGTCATCTGGATGAAGGGACGAACGCCAAGCGTAAAAGTTTACTTAGGCTCAATGCTTTTTAAGTAAGTAGCTGCTTGTTGTACCACTTGCTAGTTGTTGCTGTTTTGCGGCTGCTCTCGGCTGTTTAGCTTTCACTTTGCCGCATTAGTTTTTGTTGCCTAGTCGTATACTTAATGCTGTGGCTGTCCTCCGACCAGTCAGTCGACTGCTTGACTACGGATAAGCCTCAAGTGCATAAGTTATAGCCCTAAGGCGTCACTTTTGAAGGCTGCGCTATGCTTATTGAACACACTTCCGATTCAGTTCGTAAAGCAGACTCAACAAAAGTTACAGAATCTCTTATCTCACAATCAACTTGATTGATAACCATTTATAAGTAATTATAATTGATTACGTTCTTTTTTTATATTTTATATCATTAAAATATGCTTTTTTCTATAAAAATAGTTCTTATTCGCTTATGCCTTCAAACCGAAATTTTAGACATACGCCATGGAGTGCGGCGCAAGGGGGGCGATCAACAGAGAAAACATTCTGAAAAAATTGCTTACATGGCAAATTTCTCTAACGGCTGTCTTTAACAGCAACTTATTGTCAATTTTGTTGATAACAGTCTGTTAAATCGAAGCACACAGCAAAACTCTGCCCCTCAGCACACACACACACATACACACGAACACATGAGGGGCAACAACTTGCTCATCACTTGAGCGGAAGTGTTGGCAAATGCAGTGATTTTCAATCTCAATGCGACATTTTGATTATTTCCATGTTAGCGTGCGAGTGAACTAGGGAAAAATGAATGCGATGACACTGACATACACTCGCACACACATACACATACACACATACACACAAACACAGAGTGGCACAGATGACATCTGCAGCAAGTGTCAGGGCTCGGCGCACGTTTGCCGCACCGGAAACGACGCTTGTGCAAGACGGAAATTACTTTATGCTACACACAATGTCATCGATGCCGCATAAGCAGCAGCCGAGCACAGATAGACAGATTTAAAGAAAGACACTGAGCGAGACAGCAAGACAGACAGTGATAGAATGAGAGACAACGAGAGAGCTGCTAGAGGTCTGCACAGCCCATGCGATTTCTTTCCGCTTGTGTTTGTGCAAATTGTGCAACATTCAGCGAGAACTTTCAGCGGCAGCATCAGTCGGACTTTGCTTAAACTGCGAGGCGTCCCAGCCAAAATTCGGATGCACAGCACGCAGCTGTGTTGAGTGCGTGAGGGTCTCAAATGAATTTAATTAGAAAATGTAGCGCTTCTTCGCGGCCGCAAATTGAGCAACTTGCAACTTGCAACTTGCAACTTGCAACTTGCTGCTTTCTGCTTGCTCCACTCTTCTTGCTGCTTGTGGCCCGAAACTTTGCGCAAAACGCCCCTTTGCCAGCCTCGACCTTACGAACAAACCAGAAATAATAATAACCGCTTTGAATGCGAATATTTTTCTTAATTTCTACCAGCGCTTTTCGGCGTTTTGGCTTTACAGCCAAAGTCGAAGCTGATGTTGTAAAAAAAATATAGAAATAGTTTCATGAAAACAAACAAAAGCTTTCTAATTAAATTTTATTTTAAAAGTTCTTAGCTATGTTTTTGAGCCATCTTCATGCTTTCTGTTCTGCTTAAACTTCAATTTCTGGCATACATTTTATGGTATTAAACATTTATGAAAACGTGTAGCAAATCAATATGTCTGTTACAGTAAACACGTAAATTTAACTCACTTGATCGAGTTTTTGTGGAAACTTGTTCGTATTCCTTTAAATAAATCGCCACGCTAAGCCAAAGCTAAAACAAACATGATTAAAATTTAAATAACCTGAAAACTGTTGCAAGATTTCAAATAGGATTAAGAAAGATGAACAAATCTTAGTTTGCTTATAGGGATTTAGTCCTCACTAAATGCATTTCAGCTTCAGCGTCAATCAACGCTTTGAAGCTACAAGTTTCAGTTGCAATATTAATTTCCTCTTGAATATTGCTACTCAATAGATATACGAGCAATAAAACATCTTGAAACGATATGCCGAATTTTTGCTTAGTACACTAAAGTAAATTAAATTTCAGCTTTCACAATACGCATTGATATTTGCGCAAAATAAAAACAAATCGTTTAATATTAAGTAAACGTTCAGAAGCAGTAGCAAAATGGAAAGCGCCTTGAAATGCCACGGCTCATAAATGTCAGCAATTGTCTCGCACGTTTTGCATTTGGAAATGGCGGAGCCAAAAAGTTTGCTTTGAATTACAAAATAAATCAGCAGGAATGTGACTTTTTAATGTTGCATTGCTGTTTTAACACACACGGCCACACACTCACACACTCACACACACACACACACACACACTCGGCCACAAGTAAATGGAGGCAGGGACGCAAAAAAATAAGAATAAAAACCAGTTTAGAGAAAGCAAAGCAAACTGGCAACAAGAAAAAGTTGTCGATGCTTATTTTTTGTACAAATTGATGTTGTGTTTGACAGTTGAAACTTGCAACAAAAACGATGCCAAATAAATAAATAAAAGCAGTCACGGCCAGAGCAACAACCAGCAGCAACAAAAACTAAGAGTAGTTGCCAATGGCAGCGTAAAAAAGCGCTCGAAAAATGTTTTAAAATTTACACAGTTAAATGTAAAAGTTTTATTTTCGCTTGCAAATGAATTTTCTGTTGTGCTGTGTTGTGTTTTGTAAGTTGTTTGCCATTGTGCCAATCGTTAGACAGCCGAAGTCAACTTGCAACTGCACCAACTACTGCAATCGAGTCAGCAACAAAAACAACAAAAACAAACTATGTGTTGGTAGTCAATTTGGTTAAATTTCCTTCAGTTTTTTTTTTTTTTTTATTTTTTATACTTTTTACCATTTGATAAAAGTTTCTGAAGGTGTGTTTTGCGTGTGAACTCTCTGGAGTGTTAGGTGCAATACACACTTCCGCTCAGATTGTTGTCCAAAATGTGGAACTCTGTGCTATCATGCAATAAGCAAACAGCTAGTCAGAACTTGTCTAAGTCCCAAGTACTTATGGCGCATAAAACGTGCACTGTGTGAACTATTTTGTATGCATTACTCATACGCCACATGTAACTGAGAGTGGCTCACAGCTGAATTTCTTAATGTATGCTTATGCATATATGTTATAAACTGCTTCTGAATGCTGTTGATTGAATTATGCAATAAAGTGAGCTGTGGCATTTAAGCTGAATTTAAAATAACCTCGTTAACTATACAAGACAAGGTAATCGCATGCTGAACAGCATATAATCTAATCAATTGGAGAACAATATAATTGCAATGGAAATTGAATGTGACTTGCCTGACAAGTAAGTAGATTTTTATTTAATTTGATTTTGCAACTAATGCTTACTATATGGATGATTTAATATAGAATATATATTTAATATAGAAGAATAATCATGTATCAGTCATGCTGCTCGATTCTTGAGCATTTTTTATAAATTAAAACAAAGGTTATATTATCTTAAAGCAAGGCTAATGTATTGCTCCTGGTGATTCCCTCTTGTTATTTGATATGAATAATTATAATAATCAGAACACACTGTCAGGCCTTACAACTTGCCTTAATGTTACGAGTAAATCAGATAGTCTCAAACTCTAATTGAATGCAGGCCACACAAAAAGTTTACTTAAGCCACATCAATTTCCTAGCCTATTTACGATGTGCGCCTGTTTCAAATGGGTTGCCAGAACTAGTTGACTTTTAGTTGGCCTTTTCGAAGTGCAACTAAATTAACTAATTTTTCAGCATAAGCCACTGGCCGAAGGGCCAGTTGGAGTGCTTCGAAATACACAGGAGTCAACAAGCATGCCAAGCGTGAAATTGCAACATCAAAAACCTAAAAATCCCAAATAGAAAAAAAAATATATCCACATAGATATATATATATAAAAATATATACATATGTATATGTATAGGAACACAGCAAAGTTGAAGCGAGGCACTAAAACTATAATACAATTTACTAAAAATAGTAGACGGCCCCTAGTGCACAAAGTAGCACTAAACAGCTTGTGGCATACACGCACACACACACACACACACAGACATACATTGGCACAGACAGACACACATACGCACACCCTGGGAGTGTCATATGTAAATTCTCCCCCGACGCCATTGACAAAGACACTTGAATTCAAAAGGAAAAAAAATGAAGACAACCCGGCGGAACAGGCGCACTATAAACCCAATGTATACATTTAGGCACACAGCGCTATAAATTGTAGCATACTTTCGGCCAGCAGCAAAACTCTAAAGCACACACACGCACACACACACACACACACATTAACTGCATGGCCATATCAAAAACTGAGCGAGCGAGAGCCAAAAAAGCCAAACTGAAACTTATCTGTGAGCCCTTTTCCGGACGCTTCTCAGCGTCCACGCTGCCTGCCTGCCTGCCTGCAATGACCCTAATAACTGTCTACGGGCATGTTAAGTGTCAGCGGCGACATGCCACTGTCATGTAAGTGTGTGTGTGTGTGTGTGTGTGTGTGTGTGTGTGTGTGTGTGTGTGTGTGTGTGAGTGTCTATGTGAGCGCGCGTTGTGTGCTGCAATATATTGTCTATATTTCTTGTCAGCAAATAAAGCGACAAATAAATAAGGCTGCTAAAAAGTTGGACGAATGAAAAATCAACGAATGTTCTTCAGCGTCGACACTAGCCATGCTAAAAATGTCAAATTGCGCCTAAGAGCAGACCGCAATATTTTCTAGTCGCCCTCGAAAACAAAAAAAAAAAAAAAAGGAACGGGCAAAAAAACTATTCCCAGCCTCCACACACAATATCACTCCCTTGCTCGCTCGCTATCCCTTTCCCTCTTTCTCTACCTCTTCCTCTCACTCACTCTCTTATTCTCTGTCTCTCTTGCTGCGTTGTTTTGTGTATTTCGTTTTCGGCAACTTTTTCCATTTACTTTGGCTCATGCATTTTTCAAAGCACAAACGGCAAATTGTTTCTCTCGCTCTTTCTCTTTCTTTCTCTCTCTCTCTCTCTCCCTTAGCACGCTCTCCTCCTCTGGTTTCCTTAAGTGTTATTTATCTTTGGCTCCCACGACATTACTCTAGTTCGCTCTCAAGGCAACCCGGAGTCGAGTTGAGTTGAATCGAGTCAAGTCTCGTGAGCCCTGGGTTTTAGCTTCCGCGTAATGTACGACTGGGACCTGAGACTGTAACTGGGCGTCGATTGTGGGCGTGGCCGAGCTAGCTGAACAAACGCACGCTGCCATCTCAATTGTCCAGCTGTATAAATATTAACTTTGGCCGATTTTTGTTTTGCATTCAGTGCATCGTTGCACGACTATTCCTACGCTCAACGGCTAAAGTTTTCGAATGTTTTCTTTTCTCTCTCTCTCTCTCTCTCTCTCTTTCTCTCTCTCTCATTCACTCTCTTTCTGTACTGTTCTGTTAATTGTGTTTGCGCCCAAAAGTGAGCGATGAAAAGTTAATTGGGAAAGGCAACTGCATAACAGCAATTGTCGCCAACTTATTGATGGTGATTGCATTAAAGCCAAGCTCAACACGACTAAACACTGAACACTTGCCGAACTTCAATATGAACCGCACAACATTTTTTGTGGTCCAAACTGTCCGGCATCGAACGCGGTGCGCTGTGGACATCCGATTGCATAGCACAAGCGTTTCAATTTTCGGATTTTTCTCTTTGTAGAGCTGCAGTTGCTGTCACGCGTGTTTTGTTGTTTTGGATTTTTTTTTATTTTTTTTTTTTTTTTGGTTTCATCTTGTTTCGTTTGATTTTGGCCATTGCTTTATTTGGCTTAGAGTACAACTGGATGCTCGTTCCCCACACCCTCACTCTCGATCGCACTCGGGTCCAGTCTGTGCGCCAGGTGAGTTCATTTTGAGCAAAAACAAAACTTTTATTAAAGACGCGCTTTCATTTCGGTGCTGGAAAGGAAAAGAATTTAAATTAAACCAATTTAAATTAGTTTCCGTTCATTAAACGGTTTGTTGCTTTCATCTGACTGGGTTTCAGCAAAGAATTAATTATGTCGATAGAATAAACGTAATCCTTAAGCAATGAGTAAATTAAAGTTATTCATTTCATTTCATGTGTTACTATATCAATATCTATGATATTTACTTAATTATAGCTACGAGTCTTATATCTTTAAAATGTTTAAAGTTTTCATAAAATAATTTATTATTATGAATAAGACTGTGATAGAAAAACGTTTGCAGACTTAACAACTTTAATGTTCCTAAATATGCAGAACAAATCATTTTAAATATCCATAATAATAAATGCAAAAAAGTCTTTATTTCTTACACCGCACGCACCGTCAAACCTGAACTTTTACGTTATTATCCAACACTTGGCAAATTGTGTGCTCACATACGCAGTTGCAACCCTTTTCTGGACTGCTTAGGTCCCCAAAGGCATTTCCTATTATAGTTTATGACCAAAAAGCTGCCCCATATAAAAACTAAATAACAGCAAAAAATACATATATATATTAAGAGCCAAAAAGAGCTGCACAAACGAGCTTAACAGACGCCACAAGCAAAATCTAATAAATTTTACTACAACAATGTCATAAAACTTGTTGTTGTACACTATATTTATATATAAATATATATATATATATATATATATATGTATATTTATTTATAAATATGTATATGACAAACATATCGCGTGGTACACGAACAGAATATGTATGCGAAATATTTTGTAATTTATGCGAAAATACGCATATTTAAGTCAAATGTAAATATTTAAGTTGCGCATGAAATTGGATGCCCTGTAAATGTCTGATAGAGCTATGCGAGGAGCTGCTATAAAATTCTAAAACCACAAAAAATAACAGCAAATATATAAATATATATAAATATATACATGTATGTATGTATGTATGTATGTATGTATATATGTGTACACATTTAAGCGATAAAAAATAAATACATACATATCTATATGACAGGTTGTAAAACATAACGTTGCGTGATATTTGTATTTATTTTGCACGGCGGACAGACTAAAGCGAAACTTAAAAAATCCAACAACAACAACAAAACAAACATGCAAAACAATGTCAAGTGCGCTGGGAAGCTGAAAAAGAAAACAGCAAAAAAATAAACCAAAAAGTCGCAAAGACATAAGGACGCAGATCCCTTGTTTGCCTATATACATTTAAACGTATTGTATGTGTGTGTGTGTATATGTGTTTGTATGTGTGTGTGTGTGTGTGTGTGTGTGTATGTGGGTGTGGGCGTAGGTGAGACTTTATGCATGTATTTGCTTGCCTGTCATTTTGTTTGCTTTATTGACAAAAAATAGTACTAGGTATCTGGCGTTTGTTTGCTTTGCGCTTATTTCTTATACTCCTTTTTTCAGTAAGTGTTTCGCATTTTTATTTTTTTTTTTTTTTTTATATATATATTTTGGTATATTTTTGCATTTTTATTGTTAATTTTAAATTGTTTTTTTGTTGCTTTGCTGTATCACTAATCATATGCATATGGCTGGCCAACATGTTAAGGTCAAGCTGCTGCTTCAACACAGTCAGAAAATTTTTTGAGCAGCACATAAGAAAAAGATTTGATGCAACAGCAAACTAAAAAATCATAAATTTAAATGAATAAATTTATGCTGCTGGAAATGGCTAAGAAAATTAGAAAAATATGCCCAAATCTCATGTGAAAACATTATATATATAATAATATACTATATATATAAAAATATATATACTAATATACAATTAGAGTAAAAGACATTATTAAAAATTCGATTGGCTCAAAGATAATGATTATCAAATGTTTAATAATATATAAAAATCTTGATCTACTCTCTGACTGTTAGTCCCTATATCCCTCTGATCAGCTGAGAAAATTAGAGTGAAACGACTTTTGTCACCAAAGTGAAAGAAGATAATTGTAAAAGTATATTTTCCTTAAGCTATGAATGTGTATGGGGTCTCTCCCGCTAAATATATATATTTTTGACATATATTTCCTTTTAGATATATTCAAATTTTATAGTGAATTAAATTTCAATAATAAAATGCATTAACCGTATGAGCTTTATTATTGACGAAAATGTGTGCAAGTAAAGCGCACATGCAAATATTTTCCCGTATTGGAATTTTTTCATGAAATTGCAATTTGTTACAGCTGCAACATATTTGCCATCTATATCATGATTGATGACACTTTCATGTTGACCCACTGGCGTCATTTACAAATACGATGCATATACAGTAGTACGTAAAATTCTCATAGGCAACTATTGTAGATGGCTTAAGTAATTGATATTTAGCTTCGTCTGAGAGCAGTTAATAAATGCCAAAATGCTGGAATGCTAAAATCCTAAAATGCTTTTCACTGTCGTACAGCAATGCAGCTGCCGCAGGCAGCCCAAACATAGTCATAGACTGCGACTGCAATGAAAATAAAGCGTTACCACAGCATCAATTGAAACTCAATCGTCGAGCGTCGGGCCAAGCCATGTACAAAAAGCCCAGCACACAGATACACACATACACATACACATACACAGCCACAGCCAGACAGACAGACAGACGGATGGACAGACACACGCACACCTTTTCAATGTATCTGCACATTTTCATGTAACCCTATGTATGTGTGTGTGGACAGTTTTCAATAAATCGTTCAGTGCTACAATAACAGGAGCTGCAGTGCTCTGCGGTGCCCGAAAGTAGGCAACATGCGCTGGGTGTACACTATGCATGGGCCGAAAAAGATGGGCGAAACGTGCAGGTAACATGATTTTGAGCGCGTTTCAAGTGGCCAGCCGCAACCTGCTCTGCCCGCTCAGACTCGTCGACTCAGTGCGGCCCCCCAAATGCAGTTTGCATTTGCCGGCTTAAAGAGATTTTCATTGCAATAACCTCACCCGAAATGCAACTATGTCTCTGCATGTTACGCCCGCAGCGGCCCAATACACATCTCACCCATTTCAATTGCCAACTAACTACAGCTCCACAAACACACACACACACACACACACACACACAAACACAGATATATATATACATGTATGTATATATAAAGTTAGTTAAATATATGGATATACATATAGCTGACTGCATATACTAGATAGCTGATAGTTCGATAGCCAGATATACGTAGCCTTGCATACTGGGTTTATTCATTCAATCAATATTTAGCCGTTGAAATCGCGATTTACGCGCATATTGCGCGAATAACAAATGAAAAGTGCGCGACTGACGCAGCCAGCGCAAAGATTTATCTTTTGAGCGCAGCTTGCAAAACTCTCTGCAATGAGTTTTCTCTATTATTATTTTTTCCTTTTTAAATCAATTTCTATTTTCAGTTTTTCCTTTTTTTCAAAGCAGCCATACATACAAATCCGTCGAGTTTTGTGTGATGTCAATAGCGCAGTAATAGAACAGAGTCCAAGCACAAAGAGAATCTGATTTATGTGAATCTCAGTCATTGATTAATTTATATATAATACTTATGGTAATTACTTAAATTTTGACTTTTTTATGTGAATATGCGCAATATTAACTGGCCTTTGACTATTTTAATTTGATTTATTTGAGCCGGTAACTTTACTTTTAAAACTACTTTGTTTGGATTCATTTATACTGCATAGGCCTTATCAGTTTTTAATAAAGTGACTTCTTTTACAATATAATTCATTTAATAAATGAAAACTGTTCGCTAGGGTTTCATAAATTCACAAAAGCCAAACTTTATATTAATTAAATATTTGTGCGGACATTTTCGCGGCAGCACAAGTAAAAAAAAAATGGTAGCTACCAAATTGTGCAATGCTATTTGAACTAATAACTCAATTAATAACTCATTTTGACCAACGAGGGCAACGGGTAGCGGGCAGCAGTTGCCCATCAAATGCAATTTACACAAACAGTTAACCACCCCTCGACCATACCCTCAAAGTACTGGTTGCAGCGGTAGGCGTACATCATTTGCCATGCAAACTTTCACAAAAAGCAACTTAAACGACAAACCAGCCGCAGGGGCACAGTCACACCAAAATGAAAAAAAAAAGTGAAAAATAAAGAAAAAGTGTATATTCAGAGTAAATAATAATAAAAAATCACGCTATAATTTGATTATACACAAAGAGCTGGCCAGCTGCAAAAACAGCAACCGTTGCGACGCCAGTGACAACATTGTAATTCAATTTCAGGCACAGGAAGTGCACACAGGCAGCAACAACATCAACAGTACCAACTGCAGTAGCAACAACAAACTGCTAATGAATCTAACGACTTCCTAGATGGCGAGAGAAAGAGAGAACTAACACGAGAAAGCATTGAGATGTAAATTGAATTCCTATGTTCAGAAGCGAATATTGTAATTAGCTCAAAGATTACCTGTAAATAAAGAGTAACATTTAGCTAGATTGACATATCACAAATTTTAATAGAGTGGCCTAAGAATTCTTTTTGAAATTGAAATTCTTTTATATAAATATGATTTTTTAACCTACTTCAAACTGGTTCATGGTTCGTTCTGAAGTTCCAAAAAAGCTTAGATTTCACTTACAATTACCTATGTGTTGTTATAAAACGAGTCAAATTCACATTTTTAATAAATTTAAATGCGACTTATATTATTCAACATAATTACTTACTCTGCTATTAGGTGCGGCGGTGTGGAGGCATCTCTTCAAGCTTGTTATTTTCTTGAGGCGTATGCAAATAGGCACAAGATTCTTGGCGCAACTTCCTGTCAAACAGTTGGCTTTTTGATAAACCGCCCGAAATGCCATATGTGTGCAGGTGTGCGGGGAGTGTTGCAAAATAGGGTGTTGTGTGATGTGGTTTGGGGCTGCCGCAGGAAACGGAAATGCGCATTTACACGTAACATTAACTGCTGCCAGTGGCTCGGCCAGAAACCCACAGCAAAGCAAACAAAAAGCAGAAAACCGAAAAACGGAGAATCAACAAACAAACAACCAGTATTTGCCACCCACCACCCAACTACTCTCTTAGCCCCTCACTTGGCTGACTCCAGCTGGTGTAGTATATGGTAATGGTAAAAGCATTAAGGTGTACCCCAAACTCCCGATGACTTAGCCGTGTGTGAAGTTATGCGCTAAGCGATGCCAACAATGACGATGGCATCTTCAATATTTGCATAAATCCTTCAAAGCGTCCTCTCAATACTTCAAAAAATACTCGAGCGGCAGCGAGTGCGGGCCTTACAACATTTTACGTCTCGTCTAATGTCTAATGCGGCATATACGTAATGTGCGCTTTGCTCCTCAAAAACCCAACATTTGAGAACAGCACAAATCTTGAGCCACTCGTTCATTTAATGGTTTACGTGAACTAGTTCACAGTTGAACTGAACTTGTAAACTCCTCAAAGTCACATTTGATTAGGATTTGGTTGTTTCATATTTTGAAATTTTATTATTTAAAATTTTTTTTATTTTTAATTTCTATAAATTGTTTTAATGGAAAAATTATTCATATTATATTATTATTAATTGGCATTATATATAAATATAAACACAACAAATATAAATTAGGCTTAGTTCCGTTTGAATCGACTTGATTTTTAACCTTTTAAATAATTAATTAATAAATGATAATAAATAGGTTCTATTACTGGTGCTGGTTTCCACGACTGCATGCTCTCTCTCTCTCTCTCTCTCGCTCTCTGTCTTTCGCTGCCCTTTGCTCTTCTCAGCTTTGTTTTGCTCAGCTTTACGTTGGTCGTTGCCTTTTGCCTCATTATAACGCAGTGGAAGCGGGCTATTAATCATGAGCTTATTGAGGCATAAACGCGTTGAGCCAAAGCGCCCACGTCTTTGGCATTTGGTGCCCAGGGTGTGTGGCCTCAGCGTTCATACATACAAATACACAAACACATATACAGTCACTCCGTCTGTGTGCTGTGTAAGTTTGCAGCGCTTTAATAAATATTCATTTGATTTAAAGTCTGCTTTGACGGTGGTTGCTGCTGCATCTTGAGCCATTGTGCGCACACCTGTTTGACGACTTGACACTCGCAAGTCACTAACAGCAAATCACACACACACACACACACACAGACCTACACATTCAAAGAGGAAAGCAAAGAAAACACTCAGAGCCGCAAATTTCCATAAGGACCAAAGCAGGGCTGCGCTCTGAGCTGCCATTGTCATCTTATATGGCCAAGCGATGCGGTTGTCGCTCTCTCTCTCTCTCTCCCTTTGGCTCGCAGGCCAAACAAAAGCTGTCAAAGTATCTCATGACAGCAGCAACACACATACACACATATATATAGTGCACTTACTGACACACATGCAGAGCAATCACTCATGTCGTCCGTGTACAGAAGGCGGGACAGCCGCAGCGTGAGGCGAACATAAGCCCGATTCTGATAAGTGCCCCCGTTGGGTGCTTTTTACATAAGCGCCATGCATTTATGTTTATTCAAGTGTTAGCCTGCCAAAGTCTACGTGTGTGTACAAACACTACCCATATACACACGCCAACACACACACACACACACACACGTACATATATATATGTATACAGAGACAGGCGCAGCATTTGGCATATAATGATTTATCGACAATTGTTGGCAACGCGCGTTTGCCAAACACTTAGTCTCCAATTTGTTTGTCTCGCTGAAGGTAAACGCACTTAGCAAGTGCCCTCAAACAATAACAGCCCATACTGCACTTCATTTTCATAAGCTTTTTGTTAATTGCCCCTGAACTTGTTCAGATCACAGCTAGAGGAAACTAAAGTGACATGTGGTAACAACAACATGACAAGAAGTTTGTTTCACATAGTTGCTATTCCCCAAGGTAGAGAGAAAGATAAATTTAAATATCTAATAAATTCACTTAATGTGTTATAAATATAAGAAAACCCTTACCCATTGGCAGTTGCCATGAAAATACTTTTATTATTATTAAACTATCTTGCATTATATACATATACAATCTGCGTGTACAGTCTGCATTGCATCCTTTTTAAGGTATCAACCTTTAATACCTTATATGCATACACCTTGCTCATAAATCGTTAAAACTTACCACATTACGCATACGGCATGTTGTTGTTGTTGTTGTTGTTGTGCGCATAAAATGTATATGAAAACGCTTAAAATGTGTGAACCCCAGCTCGAGACTGCCGCGGGACCAAACTTTCGACCATAAAAGCTGTTGTCTTCGTGGTGTGCGCCTAAGTGTGTGTGTGTGTGCCAGTTTATAGACCAACAATTTCTGAAAGAAAAGGCGTGGCTGGGTCTTAATTTTCAATATTTTGTGGGAACTTCTCAGCAACTTTTGCACGCATAATATCGTAATTAATTAAAAGTGCAAGAAATAAAAATTGAAATTAAATAGAAACGTGCGTGTAAGTAAAGATAACTTCTTGAATATCTTATATAATATATACGCATACATATATTTGGGGGCGAACATATATGTATAAGCGGACATCGAAGTTGAACTTTCGAATATATGGCCAGCACTTGCAATTAGTGCGGCAGGCACTGTCTGACAGCTACTAATTTATCGTTTCATATGTTTAAAATAAAAGAAAATTGAAAATAAAACCACAAAATTGCAGAAGCACATAAAAAGGTTATTTTAAAAGAGATTTCGCCAGCGGCTAGAGCCATTAATGGCCATTGTGTTAAATATTTTTCGAGCAGACAAAAATATTTGCCAGCCAAGAAAGTGGCGAGGCACATGTGTGTGCTTCATTATGTGTGCGTGTGTGTGTTACTTTTAAGCCACTTCCCTTTTGCCATACGCTTTGCGCTTTGCTTTAAAGCAGCTCTAACATTATTGCGGAACATTAATCACAGACAGGAAGCTGCCTGCTGCTTGGCCCAGCCTGCCAAGCGCTGAAAGCAAGAGTGTTTTAGTGTCTGCTTTCTGTACTGTCAAGTGCTCGCTGGCAGCCTAAAAGCATGCCACAAAATATATAGCCCGAGCCGGTCCGGCACGTAAAATTAATATGCAATTAAATGAAATTAGCGAAATGTGCGGCAAATTGATAATACGACTAATATTTTATGGCGAGTCAATTTGTTTGCCCACTAAAAAATACACACACTCCTCTACTTGGTATGGGTCAAATGATTTGAACGCGGCGATTTGTTTGCTATCAATAATCATGCATAAATTATGCACAGCCAATAGCAAATTGTAAACAAGAACAAACCGGTTTTTTAATTCGATATAGCAGAACATTCAATACTCTACTTTTAAAAGAAAATTCCAAATTATTTATGACAGTCTAGATGTCTATATCTTTCTATATATCTATCTATCTAACTATTGAAGCGTCATTCCAATTTATACTTTAGGCTTAAATTTTATGCTACTTCTTCAATGCAAATATCCAAATACATTGACTACCCTTTTAAGCCTCGTTTAGATGCCAAATTAGACTGCGGCATCGAACTGTTAACCAAATATTGGCAGTTCATGCAAATGAGCTATGTAATTTAAATACGCTCATAAACAGTTGGCTACAAAATAACATTTTTCGGTATATTTAGCTTGGCCGCAGAGCAACGGAAGCAATAAAATGCATACACAATTTATTTGCTGATCAGTTGAAGTGCATGAAAATCAGCAAATGAAACCACAAATACAAGTAATTTCAGCATTTAAGGTAAAAGTAGCTGACTCTAAAGTATCCACGAATTTAAAAGTTAAAACATTGAACTAATAATTAGAATGACTTAAGTCTCCTCTTAAGACTAAAATATATATAATACAAATATTTATAATTTAAAACTATAAAAAAATGTTTTTTTTTTTTCTAAGCTGTCTTTATGGATTACCATCGAGAATGGCCAGCTTTAAACTTGAGATTTTGCAGTCATATTAGCCAGTTTTTCTCTTTTACCTTAACTTGCGGTTTTATATTTATATTATGCTAATACTCTCAGCCTATAATTGGGCACGGGGCATAACAGTGCACACATTTATAAATGTCAGTCTAGTCCAATAATTGGGTATTAAAAATGTAGCTCGCAGCTTATTTAATTTAATTATACAAATGAAAAATGTTTACGCAACTCGGCCAACTTGGAAAAGCCTTTAAACATATATGCATAAATATATGTATATAAATATAGGTGTGTATTTATGTTTATAAATAACACATATCTATGCACATTTCTATACTAAGTATGTGATTATGAGAGAATTTTGTAATAATCATTTGATTTCATTACGATCTCTACATATGAATGGTCTCTGTATTGTTGCACATAATTAATTTGATTTCATCTCGAATTACATGCGTTTGCATAATTGAATATTGAATTCAGTTTAATGCAGTTTTAGTCTGGCCCATGCATAATTGTACATTGCATGTGAGCACATAACCAATTCATATTGTGTTTTGTTTAATTTAACTTAACTACACAATATAGTTGCATTTACGTGATGCAGATTTATTTCAGTGATTTTGTGCCTGCCTCAAACAATTTCTTCATTTATATTTTCTTTATTTTTTATACTATAAACCCTAAACAACTACAAAAGCATGGCTAAGCAGGAAAAATGATTTTCACACATTTCTCCACTATTTACACTTTCGGCCTGACATTGAAAAGTGCAGCGACACAAAACATATTGTTACGCAATATGTGTAGATTATTCAGTTTTTAGGGTGCCATTTTTTATTGTTATTCGTGATATTGTAAATCAAATGCCGGATGCTACGCGTCTGTAGTGGCATTATAATACCTCCATATATATATATATATATATATATATATATATATATATATATATATATATATATATATATATATATATATATATATATATATATATATATATATATATATATATATATATATATATATATATATATATATATATATATATATATATATATATATATATATATATTGTATTTACAATTGTATAAAGGACATAAAAAATGTGCATTGCATATCGCTGGGCCCTGTAAGCTGGGTATTTATTTATATATTTATTTGTTGCCAGCACACAAAAGGAATTTGGCATTTTATATCATACTTCATACGCGCATTTTATTCCATGTTGCCATACAACTTTTTGCCATGCACAATATCTTTAAAAGGGGTTATGTCAATGCATGAAATCCATTAGATCAATTCGCTTTGCAAAATATGTTTTCAATAGCTGATAGATGATGACGTGCAAGCGGCTCTAGTTAGTCGATTGTTGTGAAAGTCCTCAAAAGACTGCAAAGACTAAAAATAAGAAAGCTCTCAAAGGCTTAGAACACAATCGTTGCATACACTCACTCATACACATATACATATAGTGTATTCAAGAGGCAAAGCCAAAATGCTTACAGAGGCTTATTATTTAGACTTGACAAAAAGTGAATACTGTTATAATATTTTGATGAACTTGGAACTTGCCAACTAGTAATAAACGAAGGTGGCAAGGCATTATGCTTATTAAATATACACTCTTCAAATTATGTTCTTTTAAATGATATCCTTAGTACTCCAGCCAACAGATTTTAATTATAATTGAATCACGCTTGCTCATATTAATAATATAGCCAAACAGACCAGAGTTATAAGGTAGCATTTAATATAGTGGCACAGACTGTGTGTTGGCATGTTATTGGATTAGGTCTGCGCGTTACGTATTTGTTGAAACAGCCTGACGATTTCCTTACCTGGCTGGCTGACTGGCTGGCTGGCTGGCTGGCTGGCTGGCTGGCTGGCTGGCTGGCTGGCTGGCTGGCTGGCTGGCTGGCTGGCTGGCTGGCTGGCTGGCTGGCTGGCTGGCTGGCTGGCTGGCTGGCTGGCTGGCTGGCTGGCTGGCTGGCTGGCTGGCTGGCTGGCTGGCTGGCTGGCTGGCTGGCTGGCTGGCTGGCTGGCTGGCTGGCTGGCTGGCTGGCTGGCTGGCTGGCTGGCTGGCTGGCTGGCTGGCTGGCTGGCTGGCTGGCTGGCTGGCTGGCTGGCTGGCTGGCTGGCTGGCTGGCTGGCTGGCTGGCTGGCTGGCTGGCTGGCTGGCTGGCTGGCTGGCTGGCTGGCTGGCTGGCTGGCTGGCTGGCTGGCTGGCTGGCTGGCTGGCTGGCTGGCTGGCTGGCTGGCTGGCTGGCTGGCTGGCTGGCTGGCTGGCTGGCTGGCTGGCTGGCTGGCTGGCTGGCTGGCTGGCTGGCTGGCTGGCTGGCTGGCTGGCTGGCTGGCTGGCTGGCTGGCTGGCTGGCTGGCTGGCTGGCTGGCTGGCTGGCTGGCTGGCTGGCTGGCTGGCTGGCTGGCTGGCTGGCTGGCTGGCTGGCTGGCTGGCTGGCTGGCTGGCTGGCTGGCTGGCTGGCTGGCTGGCTGGCTGGCTGGCTGGCTGGCTGGCTGGCTGGCTGGCTGGCTGGCTGGCTGGCTGGCTGGCTGGCTGGCTGGCTGGCTGGCTGGCTGGCTGGCTGGCTGGCTGGCTGGCTGGCTGGCTGGCTGGCTGGCTGGCTGGCTGGCTGGCTGGCTGGCTGGCTGGCTGGCTGGCTGGCTGGCTGGCTGGCTGGCTGGCTGGCTGGCTGGCTGGCTGGCTGGCTGGCTGGCTGGCTGGCTGGCTGGCTGGCTGGCTGGCTGGCTGGCTGGCTGGCTGGCTGGCTGGCTGGCTGGCTGGCTGGCTGGCTGGCTGGCTGGCTGGCTGGCTGGCTGGCTGGCTGGCTGGCTGGCTGGCTGGCTGGCTGGCTGGCTGGCTGGCTGGCTGGCTGGCTGGCTGGCTGGCTGGCTGGCTGGCTGGCTGGCTGGCTGGCTGGCTGGCTGGCTGGCTGGCTGGCTGGCTGGCTGGCTGGCTGGCTGGCTGGCTGGCTGGCTGGCTGGCTGGCTGGCTGGCTGGCTGGCTGGCTGGCTGGCTGGCTGGCTGGCTGGCTGGCTGGCTGGCTGGCTGGCTGGCTGGCTGGCTGGCTGGCTGGCTGGCTGGCTGGCTGGCTGGCTGGCTGGCTGGCTGGCTGGCTGGCTGGCTGGCTGGCTGGCTGGCTGGCTGGCTGGCTGGCTGGCTGGCTGGCTGGCTGGCTGGCACTCTAGAACACGTTGCAACTTTAATTTAATCACCATATAAAATATGTAGCAAATGGAAAATGTTGTTATTCAATTTGCTGCTGAATGAAGTGATGTGTGCACCACGACTGCCGCCTGCTGAGTGCTTGCCAAATGGGGGGCGTGGCTCCGGTCCACTTGAAATGAGTGGCGTGTCGTGTCGGTTTTCGGTGTAGCGTGCCACAGCGTTGGCTACTCCAGGATCGTTGCACCGGCAACATGTTTACGGCGGTGCGTGCAGCACGTTGATGCATGTTTATTTTCGATTGCTGGCGCTGTTGCAGCATCGCACACACATACACGCATGCACACATATCTCTCTATATATCTGTCCAAATATATATATATATACGATATGTACAGGTCATAAAATCTGTCGCTTTTTTGTGCTACTTTTCTTTCAAGCGCCCACAATAAACAGACGTGTTTTTCATAATGCATTTTTAATAAAGTCCGCACAGATTTCCAATTTTTTTTTTTATCGCCTTATTTTTACCTTTCACTTATTTTAAAATTCATTTTATTTTTCGTTTTCGATTTGCTCATTCACTTCCCTGCAACAGCGTATTTATTTATAAACAATCGGTTGGCCCCATTGAGTCGTGTAATATACGCCGCTAAAAAAGCCATGAAATATACTAAAGAAAAACCCCAAATGAGAGCAACGAATATTATTTAAAGCCATTTCCGATTTATGACTGACTTTCATATTTTTTTTTTTCAACTTTAAGCAGTTCATCAAGCTTGTTATGAATATTGTATATGTTTAAAAAAAAAAAACGCATAAAAACAAGCATTGCAGAAGGATTTGCAGAAGAACATGGCTGTATATTGAAAGTTGTTTTTGTTTATAACAAGCATGTATGGCATATGGTAATAAAAATAACAAACACAATTATTTTCGATTGGGGATAAGTGCTTTTCATATGAGAATGTATTCCTTATATATTATTAATAAAATATGTTTTGTGTAAATCAATAAATTAAGTAACTAAGAATTCGAGCTATAATTTTTTGAAGATTTTTGACTGATAAATTTGAATTTAAGTCACCAGAATACTTCCATCACATAAGACATTTAAGCAAAACCACTTGTTTTTTATATGGGAAATCATATGTCTTCAAGACATAATACAGTTATGATACCTGCTCCACCATCGAGACCCTTTTTGCACTGCTTACAACACTACATTTATCATTTATTGATTTATTTAATTAATAGGTTCCCTCTACGCTTTGTCAGCCTCACCCAAGTCCCTCTCGTCTTGAAATGTGTTCAAATAGAGTTGGAGTTATTCTAATTTGCCATTCGGTTTCAACAAACCAAAAAACTTCAAACTCTGTTGGACTTTGTAATTAAAGCATAATAAATGTCAATGAATGGCATACCACAGTTTTTCACATTATTTTAATAATCCGCATTATTTATGATTTTTCTCTTTATTCTTTTATGATAGAGCAAGAATTATTTTACATATCGACAGTTTATATTATCATCATTAAAAAACATTGTAATCATTATAATAGAAATGTAATATATTTTACTAAATATATTCAAATAAAAATAATGTCAAAAAGAATTTTATGTTAAAATTTGATTATTAAAAAAATTATAGCCTAATGGCATTTGCACATTATTTTTATGAATATATCAAGTGAAATTTATATTACATTTTCATTTTTGTGATTGAACCTTTTTTCCGCTGTTACAAGGAAATGCAGCAAAAAAATATATTTTGATGTATTTCTCTAATGAGTTCCATGTACCAAATTATTGTGGATATCAATGTAAGTCATCGCTTACTGACAACCACGCCCCACTAAATGCTGCACCTTGGACTGGCTTGCCATAAGCATTTGCGCACCGACCTTTGGCGGGCTAGAAAATAATACACAATTGCCATAGTCACTGCCACGCCCCTTGCCACCGCAAAGCACGCCTTAGTCTTAGGAAAAGGCACATTAATAATTTTCGCCAGCTATTTGCTTACCAATATCAGTAAGCAAGTCATTATTCATGGCCTGCCAGCCAACTAATGATTATGAACAGTTTACCACGAATAGACTCGAAAATACGAATGGATATGGCGATAGTTGGCTGAGGAGTTGAGGACCAGCAGCAGCAAGAGGCTGTTCATGCAGAAAATTATATGCATAAAACAAGTGATTATGCTGTCGAGAGCGCTTGCTATTATTAGGACTGTAAAAATGGCATAAAAATGGCAGAACAAGCGACAAAAGCTTCGTCGAGTAGAAAAATTACAAGTCAACAACAACAACGTTTCTTATCAAAAGCAACCCAACCAATAAAATACCCTGTAAACCACTGGACGCCACCTGTTTCCAAGTTTGCTTGGAAGTCTGCAATATTGGATGTATAGAGGAAAAATTTGATAATTTGTATAATGTAAGAATAAAATAATGTTGAATGTACGAAAGTCTAACATATCTACTAGATATCCCGTTTAGTAGTACTGAAATTGATAACAACTTTGCCAAATTATAAAATACTTTAAGCCAAATTATCCAAAAACCATGAACCTATTTTAATTGTGAGAAAGTAATCAAAGAATTTTTTGCATCCATTACAAAAATATCTTCTCAACGTACCCATTTTATTATACCCATTTCAATGCGTTGGATTTTGTACAGGGTGTACCCAGTACAGCGAATGCCGCTAAACAGCCTTCAACAATAAGTGCAAGTCAAGCATGGCACTTGGACTTAGAACTACGTTGACTCGACTGGTAGGCTGGTAGGTAGGCAGGCAGGCAGGCAGGCAGGCAGGTGCACAAACTGGGCGTGGCTTTAACATCCGCTTAATGGCAAAAGTTTTTTGCATGCGGCGAGCAAGCGCTTTAATAATGTAACCTCAAAATGTGGGTCAGTCGTCGCTTTATGGAAAGTCATTTCGATGTTGAACCGAGTTGGCGAAAAAGTCGCGCTCTGGCAATTATAACACGACCATATGTTGCAGCCTCGACTAAGAGCTTGTGGCAGCTGCAGGTGCATTTGCCACTCAGACTCGACTTCCCTTATTTTATGTATTTTTTTTTTTTTTTTTTGTATATTTTTGCTTTTTGTGTTGGGGCTGTAACTCGTTAATGTGTTGCACTTAAAATTTATACCATGAAATGGTACAGCAGACAACTTTAACTTGTTGTTGTTACTTGTGTATTTTTTTTTTCTTTATTTTTTATTTTTTTGCCTTTGCTTATTTGTTGCTGTGGTGTGGTCTAGTTTTTGCAAGAGCGGCTGCCTTAAGTGCTCAACAGAAGCCACAGAACTTCACACGCCGGTAATGCGAACATAGCTCGCTGCATTGCTGCGGTCAGCCACCACAGGTGCCATTTATAATTCAGCCACAATTTTAATTATGTTGGTAAGACGCAAGCAGCAATAGTTGAGGCAGCAATAACTGTGGCACCTGAATCTGACAATATTTGCGGTAAAACTATGCGTATACGTAATCTTAAAGTCCAATATTAAATGCACAGCAAGTAGTTGGCAATTTGATTGAGTGTCGCAAATGCGCTTAACTTTGTGTCACGCTTGGTTTTAATACCAGGTATACTGCTGATTTGAGCCGGTGTCAAGCGGCTTAGTGCATGGCATTAGCATTTACATGGCTCCTGAGTGCCCACTAATGGATAGGTGGCAGCTAAAGAGATCATAGCTGACATAAGGCAGAGATTGAAAAGCAGCTTAGTGCTTTTTTCTGCAGTGTTTTATATGACTATCTCTGTTACGCATAGAATGAAACGTGAAAGAGCGAAATGGAGAAGATTATGTACTCTGGTGAATTTGTGTAAAAAGTCTTTTAACAAAAAATTGATTCTATGCAGCATAAATATTAAACTGATTAATAGATACAGTTTCTTCTCTATATAAACACATATGTTATTTATGGCTTAGTCAGTTCCTTACGTCCGCTTCCTTCTGCCTTTCTTTTTGACTCTTCTCTTTTGCTCTCAGCTTTAGCTCTTCTTCTTCTACTTCTTTTTAAAAATGTCACAATTCAATAATAAGCAACGAGGTCAAAAACCTGCCCAAAGCCATTTTGGCTATTGCCTGCAATTCCTTATGTTCCCATAGCCTCAATTGGCAAAAGCTTTCTATGCTTTCAGCCAATTAGAGCTAAATGCATGCCACTAAAATTTCAACGAAAAACTTTGCTCGTTTCTGCACATCAGTTTTTGTAATATGCGCCATAGCTTATGCTTTATATGAGCCATAAAAACCGTGGGCTGCTGTCTTGGTTTTCCTTTCATACCCGTTTTATTGCAGCGCGCCTACAACATAGTTACTATACGGATGGAAGAAGAATAGGAAACAAAAAAGAGTTGCCTGCCATATGCTAAATTGGAGATCGTTAAAGGACCATCAGGAAGTGCGCTTTGTTTTTCATTGAAATTTGCTGCAGATGGGAGAAAATCCACTTCTGTTGTTGTTGTTGCTTTTGCCATGGCGCCGGCTCATTATCATCATAAGTAATCTAAATTCACAGTTATGCCATTGTTGGTCGCTCTGGGTCTCTTGCTCATTCCGTCCGTCTCATTCGCTCCACTTGAGTGCATTGTAAAGTGCAAAACTTTATAGCCGACTTTTTGGCAGCAGCAGTAAAACTGAATCGTGCCTTGGTGCTGCCTGTTTGCCTGGTCAAGTGTGTTGCACATGAATGGAAATGAGTTTCGACTCCTGCTCTAAGCAGTCGGAGAGCTCACTCATACAACACATACACTTATGCAGCACACACACACACACACACACACACACACACACACACACTCTAATACAGATTACTAGTATGTATGTTTATTGTAATTTACATTTATGGCTATTGTAATTATAATTGTTTTCCGGCAGGGCAACCCGCTGTTTTACACTCTCACATTCATTCACACTTACATACTCATTGAAATAATAATTCTTTACGGCGAATTAGTTTAGTGTGGATTATTATGTTACATTTTCCAATGTTATTTCATGTTATTTTCAAAAAAAAAAAAAGCTTTTCTTATCCGGATTTTTTGGATCTTTTATGGTGATAAACATTCCGTGAATTAAGCGGCATTTCCATGCGGAAGTTTTTTGTAAGAACTCTGCCCGTAAAGTCCCTAATTTCCCATAGTTTGGAGGCATCCTTATATGGTACCTCGATCGGATTTCGAAATACTATCCAAGTGACACCCTCTTGACAATTTGGCGTAGTCAGCGATCCTTTATAGATGAAATAATCACTTGTATCCAAGCCTCCGAAAATTTCACATAAACCTATTTGCTGTGGAACTTGAGCTACTTCTCTATAATTTTTTAATTTTGCAAGTGCGTCGAAAATAGGCTTCAGTTTTGGTGTTGTATGCTAAAATGGATTTAATTACAAAAGTGGATGGCGATTTATAAATTAATTGGCAACAGCTCACCGATTTGATATTGAACAGAATACTCAAAACAGCAATTTTATTCGATGAGCCCTCATGCACAATATGCATCTCAAAATCAAAGCGTTGCCCATCTATCATATGCTCAGAGCCTTTAACGTTTCTTGAGCCCCAGTGAAAATGCAACTCTTTAACATAATAAGTTCTATCCAGGAAAGATCCCTGCATATAAGGCCGAATTGTGCCAATGACGTTTTCCATATTCAAGCTTACTAAAATGTATATTAATATTATCATAGGTACAACCTAAAAGCCAATTGAATTTAAAAACTACTTTACCCGTATGTCCATTGTTGTATAGCACCGGATTATTCAAAGTTAAATAACAATAGTTTTGCAATTCCAATGGACGTATATTACGCAAAAAAATCTAAAAAAGAAAAAAGAACGAAAAAAAAAACATATTTAGTTCATTCTTAATTACATAATGATTAAAAGGAAGTTATATTTATATATGCATAAATATGAAATATTTATATATATATATAAAATTTTAAATTTTGCTAATACTCTTCTTTCCCCATCCGTTAGCAAGTTAATCGGTGATTGAAGTTTGCCTTGTGAGCACTGGCCCATCCAATCTCGGCCTTGATAAAAATAACTCCAACTACCTAGGCACAAAATAAATGTTCGCATTGTAAAGTTCTCTCAAATTTTCAAATATTTAATTATTCAAGATACCTATTGCCGCATAGTTAGAAGCCGCACTTATTAAAAGAACAAATATCGCGGGGAGCATTGTAAATGCTTCCATTTGATAAAAGATAAGTATGCAAAAATATCGTCAAGCAAATAGATCTTTACACTATGGCAGCCAAACTTATACAAAAACTACTCTATCATTTTACAGTTATGCTTCACACATGACTAATCTAGCACAAACATTGATTAGTTACGGATTAAGGTAGAGAAATTATACTTGATTACACAAAGAATAACTAAACAGTAGAAAAATATCGCATAAAAGAAAATGTTTAATAAAATAATAATACTTATTGTATGTTACTCATGGAAAACTACAAAAGCGTGAAGCTAGAAGTTTTAAATATAATTTCTTGCATAGAAAATAAAATGTGCAATTTTTCATACAATTACATATTGACAAATGATTTTAATGACTCCAAACATAATTCTACATAGTTATAGGTATTTCTGTGTAAGTAATATGAATAAGCAAAGTAAATAAATAATAAAAAGGTTCACTCTAACTAAGAATCTTTGATGTGGTAAGCGTACGCTTTCTTTTTTGCTTTATTTATTTATTTACATGTAAAAACTTGTGCTAGCATAACAAACTTGACAATATTTTTGTTTTTCGTGGTTCAAAAACCACTCTCAAAGCTTAACATTTTGTTTACTGAGCTCAATTTGAAAAATAATTTATTTTGCATTGCGGTCAATATGTCAGCAGTTTGTACGAGTCGAATAATTTCTAAAGCCTAAATACAAAATGCAGTCATTTATTGACGATTAATGGCTTTGCCAAGCATTTAATATTGCATAAAAGAAATTAAAATAAACGTAAATTTGAAAACGGAGCCTATGTAGTTGGCTGCCAAATGGACTTGGAGTGCCATGCATTTGTTGTGTGTTTTTTATTTTCAATTAGCACAAAGATTTGAAATGGCAAACCAGCAAGGTTTGCTTCACAAATCTTTGAAAAATGAATTACAGCCCCAGGGGCAATGCGAGAAACACAGAAAGTCTATTTCATGAGATGCATGGAAAAGTAAAAAGATAAATAACACTTAGGTCTATGAATGATTAATACAGATGCAAACCACAGAAGAACACATTGACAAACATTTGTAATACACCTGGAAAACTTCGTTCAGACAATACAAGAAATACGGTGTGACTTGACAATGTAATCGTTTCTTAAGGTATCGGCCTGATTGAATTATACTACTGCGAATACATACATATATATACACAGATCATACCCTTTATGAATGTATGTAATGATGATTTTCCCTTTCGCTCTCCCTCTCTCTCGATCTGTCTCTCTCTCTCCCAGACTTTTTCCCTCTATACGTTTCTATCGTCCTCTCTCTGTCTCTCCTTATATGTATCTCTCTCACTCTCTCTCTCTCTCTCTCTCTCTCTCTCTCTCTCTCTCTTTCTCTCTCTGTCTCTCTCTCTCTCTTTCTATTCTTATAACTCTTTTCAACTAGCTCTCTCGAAGCCTCATCTTCTACTTAAATACTTATACATTACTTGATTAAATCCTGTATCATAATGAAAACTTCTGCGGTTTGTTTAACAAATTTCAATAAATTCAACACAAACAATATTTAAAGAGCTTATATTCATAAATCAACACAATGTTCATCAAACGCTATGCTAAGCTCGCAAATTGTTTTAAATTTCATTTTCAAAGTGTCTTATCCTGCTTTGGCAAAACAAACAAATTTTCGTGCTGCACGAAATTTTACAATATACCTTCGCTGAACGGCAGACATTAACAAGGTGAAGCATCGATAAGCTGGCTAACACGCAGGCATTGTGCAAGTTTCATCTGACAATTGTCGTTTGGCCATCAGTTAAGTCACATTCAATATTTGTCAGATGCGACTAGCTCAAACGTTTTATGTCGGTCGATTCTCTGTAAATTTACTTGAAATTCAGTTGCTGTTCATGGTCCGACTGCTTTGCAGCTTTTGTGCATTGTTTAATTGTATTTACCTCCCAAACTGTTTTTGTTGTTGTTGTTGTTGTTGTTGTATTTACATTGGCGTTGCCGACTATTCAGCCGTTGAGCCAGTACACAAAAGAACACAAGAGCAGCAATAGCACACTTCTAAAATTTATATATAAGTTAAATGTATGAAAACACAAATGTTTGTTTAGTTTTAGCGTTAATGGAAATTTAATGCAGTCCAATAAATCTCCAGGTAAATGTCACAAATTGCAGCTAAATAAATTTAACTCAAATACATGTTTTTAACAGATGCACTAATAATTATTTACGTTGCTCGAAATATTTACTACTTAGCCTTATAAACATGTAATTTTTGTAGTCATGATTTCATGACTAAATCTAGCGCAACTCGTGCTCTAACTCTTATCAATTACATAGCCTACATGCTTTTAATAATAAGTGTTTACATATAATAATGATAAATTTGATAGTTTACAGCAATTTAAGGCGAGACTTCAGGCTTAAAGAAAAAAACGCACATAAATTTGCTTATTAACTGTCCATATTTGTGGGCTGGGCTGAAATCTCTGGTGTGACATTAAGAAAGTCTACATAATTATTTCAATGCCACGCCCATCGAGCACAGGTGCGCCCACTCCCTTACTCCCATAAGTGCACTCCAATGTTCACGAAAAATAAGGCTCGAATAACTTATTTTCAATACAATTCGCGCAGAGCTGGGGAAATGTTAAGCTTAATTTAATTGCCACAACAAAAGGCCAAAAGGCGCAACAATGTGGCCCAAGGCACAAGTGTAGCCATGGCACAGACACACGCGCACACTTGTAGATATTTGTCATTATTCACACACGAACACACGCACGCACACACTCACACTCACACACATATTATTATTGTTTCGCACATTTGTCGTTGTTATTGTTGCTCTTGTATGGGATACATGTTTATGTAGTACTTAACCCCTCCGTCGATTGGCCAGACATTTCATGTTTGTGTGCGGTATACATGTTAATAATTGTACGTATTTACACACATCCACACATAAACCCACACACACACACACACACACACACACCCACACATCCTCACACGCAATGGCAATTATTATTGCGCCGCATTTTTGGCGTTTGGCTGGCTTAAACGTAACCACACATTTGGGGAAATTATTGTTAATATGCAGCTGCGTTCCTGCGTCAATACAGTCAGTTTTCAGCCGCCACAAAGCGTTGCTACCTCCACTCATGGCTATGATTTTGATATGCTATGCCATCTGGCATTTAATGAGTATTAAAGTACTTTTGCATCAACCGCAATACACGAATCGGTTCAGCTTAAATGTATTCTGAGTGCGAACAAGCTAATGAAAAATGTTGCAGAACCTTCCAGTTTCAGTTTTTATTAATGTTCTTTAATTCCCTGAAAATGTTACAAATAAAACGTATATGCTTATATATACTACATACATATATGAGCATTACATATACAGCCATTTCAGTCTGTTGCTTTATGAAATATCTTGTTTTAAAAGTTATCAGCAATAAACTGTATACAAAGCTCAATACAATAGCACACAAATTAACACATTTTACAATTATATTGCTCGAAATGAAATGAGTTTAACATTCTTTATTTTCATGCCAGCCGTTAGCATAAAAGCATTTTGAGTCGCACTACTGTGGCATGTTTTCTATAGGAAAATACGCTCAGAAAACATTTCATTTAATCTCCGACTAAAGCCCAATGTTACGGGGGAATACAGTCTTGTTTCTAGCTTACATCCGAAACTGTAAAATATCTCATTCACAATGCCTTACAATTTAAATTTTTTATTATATTTCTTTTTTTCATATTTACCAAATTTCATTTACGTTTAAAATTAAAATTTTTTTTTTAGTTTTTACAATAAAATATTTACATCGCTTGAAAATTGCAATTAATTCAACTTAAAAATGCAATCGGCTTATGTTCAATGGGCATTGTTATTACAATTGAAATATCAAAAGATAATTAGCATAATAAAATTGTAACCAACACAAACAACCACACACACACACACACACACACACACACACACACACACACACAAATACGTCAGGGAAATGCAGGCACCCAAAGCCAGCAAAAATAATTGAAGGCAATATGGAACTTGGAAATAGCGCAACGAGCAAAATTTATTACCGCCAGCACACATACAGCAATTTCATAAACTACTTGCTCACACACACGCACACACACACACACACACACACACATACACACACAAAAGCACACACGCACAGTCACAGTTACATGGGCTCACATTAGCGTTTCACTATCAATTGCAGAGCATTTTGCATAAAGCTCCTCGCTCGCCAGCTCTCCATGAAACACTTTGGCACAAATTTGAATTTTATTTGCTACTTCCGTCCTTATATTGTTTAAGTACTCGTAACTGCGACTGTGTGTATGAGTGTGTTGCCATACGACTGATGAAGTTGCGCACGAGTTCTATTGTTCGCCTTGAGGCGCTTTGCTTTTGCCATGCACCAAATAAAAACTTATAAATACGTCATGCTGCTAATGCGCCATAATTTCGCATAAAACTAAAGGTATAAAACTCTTCCCAACACTTTGCACAATGCAAGTGCAAATACGAATACGTATATGTACGTGTGCTCGAGTCTTTCGATTGCTTCAAGCCACACACATAAATAACTACATTACCCATATGGATGAAGGCTACGGCATTGAAAACAAGGCAAGAGCAGAACGAAATGCGATTATAAGTATTTATGAGGCCTTTGGGTACTCAAGCGAACACCAAAATTATGTTTCTCATAGATGGATCTAAGTATAAGAATTAAATTATTTAACTATACCAATTTTGTGTACATTTTAACAAAGCACTTTAATCTTAAGCTTATACATTTATACACAAATTAAAAGCATGGAGTAACTAACGACAAGAGCTAGCAATTTAAAGAGAAGAAATAAGCAATTTTCAACAGTTTCAAAACCAGAAATTTTATACTTATATAAATATTTCATGTAATAAAGTATATGTATTAAATTTTAGTTTCATTATTAATTAGTCTAAAATGTGTTTAGCTCTACTGTTTAAGTTAATTAAATGAATTCGAATAAAAAAGCTATTGTAAATGTTTTTATTATTCCTAAATTATATATCAAACTTATTCTTAATTATTTGCTTATTTTATATTTTTCTATATTTTTAGATTTTCATTTTTATTGTTATAATTTTTTTTTGAATAGTTTTTCTATTTGATTTTGCTTCAAGTACGAACCGAACCGCAACATCAAATTATGCTCATTAAGACTGCCAGCTCGTATTCATTACAGTGAATACTCGCTGGAATTAACTTTGTGCTGGCACGCATGCATGAGTATGCACAATAATTCACCTATGGCATCATTATGCGTATTGGATGGTGCACAAATTGAGTTATTCAAACTTCGACTACCGTATTAAATGTACGTTGAAAATGTAAAAACTGTTTGCATATAGCTCCATTTCTCTCTCTCTCTCGCTATCTCTCTCATGCACACCGTTAACAACACGATATGTGTACATATATTTTTAGAAAATTATGCGCCTGAAAATAGGCAAGCGACTGTGCAAAGCATTGGGCTTTTAAATTCACTTTGACTTACGTAATTTCCTGCAGCGAAATCACTA
The DNA here is from genome assembly GCA_035045945.1 of Drosophila anceps. NCBI lineage: Eukaryota > Metazoa > Arthropoda > Insecta > Diptera > Drosophilidae > Drosophila > Drosophila anceps. The sequence continues at coordinate 22,002,547 of JAWNON010000225.1, read as the reverse complement.
ATTAAAAACCGTTGACCGTGATAATGTCTACATGCCAACAGCCAAGCATTCAAATAAGCCTTAACTTGCCCAAGGCATCGAAATTTTTGGGTGCAAAAAAGTGACTACTGACGCTTAGCTATCTGCAGGCATGTGTGCACGGCCGTGTGCTGCTTTCATAGACAATAAACAAAAAAAAAATAAAAAAAAAAATAGAAATTAATTAACATTCTGTTTATTCAAAACCAAAAATGTAAGCGACTGTACACGTTGTATAATATGGACAAAACAAATATTATTTGATGCCAACAAAAATATGCATAGCGCTTTATAAACAGAACAGAAAATGTATAAATATATCCGAATTCAAAAATTCAAATGTTATTTAGATATTTTTAATTGATTCAATGACTCTTTTAATATTTCCCAGTGCCCAAACTCGCATCTATGAAATATGTATTAAATGAAATCGAATCTTATAAGGACCAGGTATATATTTTCATATGCATGTCACATTTAAAAAGAATTTATTGAATTAAAGAACATGTAACTCGTGTACAGAAATGTTTCTCGCGTTATATTTATTTCTATTTTTTTTTTTTTTTTTTTGAATATATAAAAAAATAATAGCCAAAAGCTAACTAACTAATAAACAACATGGTTGGTTACACACATTCCCACGCTTCATAACGAAATTTGACCACACTTTGCTATAACAAAAAGCATCCCAGCTAAACATTGACGACGCCCAGTGGCGCTGCAAGCACTTCAATTAAAATCGTGCAACTGACATATATACATAAATATATATGTACTCAAACAAAAGCAAAAGTTCATATGCCAAATGACAAGGTAAATTTATCTTTGCAAAAAAAAAAAAAAAAAAAAAAAACAATACAAAAATTTGTGTTTTTAAATATTTTTGTATGTTTCTAACTCTCACAATTGAATTGCAACGGATTTTCATTCATTTTTCTCTTTTTGCTTTCTTTTTTACGTATACGTAATTTGCACAAACCGAGCGCCGAAATTCGCTGACAAATTACTAATTGAAAGCGTACGTTGCATGTGTGTGTGTGTGTGTGTGAGTGTGAGTGTGTGCAATGCAGGTGGGGCGTGGCTAGCTGAAGCGCCCCCCGCTATGTTCCCAATATGCAGTGACCCGTACGGTCCACGTTTGTTTGCCCAAATGTTCGACGTGCATGTGAGCTGAAGCGAACGCGGAACGTCGAACGCTTAGGCTACGCGAATAGTTAGAGCCATGAGTGTATGGCTATATCAGCGGCTCTGTCAATGGATGCAAATGCTGTTTGTCGAGCCCAAGGCTGTCGCTTGCCATGCACACTTGCCTCTTGCCACTTGCCACTTGCCCCAGCAACTAGACCAGCCAACCAGGCCGACTGACTGATTTATATGCAAAACGCGGCGAGAGCAGTTTTTCAATTAAATTCGTTTGAGTTGTCGTCCCGGATTTCAATTTGAAAGCTGCCATATAATTTATTAGCATTAGCCGCACAACGACTTGAGCTCCACTACCAACCAGGCGCAACGAAAAAAAAAAAAACCAAAAAAAAAAACAAAGAAAAAACTGTGAAAAACAACTGAAAAAATACAAAATGAAAAACCGAATATAATGAAAGCAGCTCTTCATCAAATGCGGCTCAATCCAATAACACTGCGAATGAAATTGTGACAAATTTGCTTTTCACTTTGGAAAATTAAAAACGCGCACATAAAATATACACACAGAGCAAAATTTTCATTCATCATCACAAAAATTCGCATAATGCGACCCACAAAGGATACTCTATCCAGCTCAAGGTATGCTCATTGCAATGCTCAGTATAAAGTATACAACATATATATATATATATATATAAATTATAAAATTATAAAACATATTTATATATATTCATTTTATATATATATTTTTTAATGATTTATTGTTTATAAATTCGAAAATTATAAAAATATTACTAGGTAAAGAATGAAGCAGTAATTGTGATGGAGTGGATAGCCCGATCCCATTCAAATATCGACAGGAGTTCTCTAAATAATGTTAAAATACATGCTCTTAAGTATATTTCAGTCTTAGAATCTAATGTAGAATGAAATTGATTTGCTTACCTATGAATATGTCTTCTTCTTTTTTGAAGATCAATGACTAAAAGGACGCTGCAAACCTTAAAAAGCAATCTTAGCTTGAGCAGAAATAAATAGAAATATTATTTATATGTAAAGATGTAAAAATTGATTTAAAAGCTATAAAAAATTTTAATTTTTTAACTATTTTTTTGTTAGTTTAATAATAATTATATAATAATGAAAAGTAAGACGTCATAAATATTTTTCTGTGCCCTTTACTTAAGCAACTTTTCACGGCAAAGCGCATTCATATATCAATATACCTTCACTGAAGTTTCCTTACTTGCATTTACAAACATTTTTCACAAAATGTATATATATATTTATATATATGTATGTATATATATATTTTCCCCGTCGTCGTTTGGCTTGGCAAACTTAAATCCAAGGCATTTGATATTGATTTACTTAAAAGGCAATATCAGTTTGCAAAGCGGCAGCAACAGCAGCGGCAACCCTTGGCTCAATACTCGAGAAATGTGAAAATTGTACAATGAAAATTGGAGTGAAATTAAACTAAAGCCCGCTGGCTATAAAGTCAACTGAGAATGGGAAGCCAGACTGTGGCGTGGAGGATATCAGTCTGTCCGGCTGAATGACCGGCTCGCTGACTTGTTGGCATTTATTTTGGGGCGACGCAACTTTGGGACACTTAAGCGGCATCGCACTCGACTATGTCTGAGTTTTAGCTAGAGGGGTCGAATCGGGCCGGCCCGGCTCGGCCCGGCCCGCGAAATGTTTCAGGGCCGCCAGGCTGACTGCTCGGATCGTACTCCGCCCTTCTAATGAGACGAAAATTGCGATTTGAATGCAAATAACTGCAGGGCTGTTCCAGACACAGTCGAGTCGGACAACAATTACATGGCATTGACAGTGGACAGCGATGGGGTGTCAACTCTGACTGTGCTTTGCTTTGTCAACTGCCGCTTTAAATTGTACAGAAATGCAAATGCAGAAGGCATTTTTGTGACTTGGTTTACAATCGCCGCGCCGCGCCGCCCGTTGGCATTTAAATGAAGTTCTTCAACGAGGCCAGAGAGTTGGAGGCCAGGTGCCAGTCCACATAATTTTGTGTAAGGCCAGGTAACGTCTGTTTGCATTTAATTAAATGCCAATATTTGAATCAATTTGCATTCAATGTGAAAAATGTGCGGCATGGCGACTAATCAACTCTTGGTTAACATTTCTACGTTGACTCTGCATATTTGTATTCTATTAATTTGGCCACTGGCAAAGTTATTTACTTAACTGCTATGGCAGAAGAATGCGATTCCACTACCTGTCGTACAATCTGGTCATGCTTCGTGCCAAACTATGCCAAGCATTTCGTTTTGGACCTGATAATATTAATTTTGATTTTCATTTTTGGGCTTTGGCATGCTGTCCACTGAGTTTGGCTAAAAATATACCCTGTTGTTTGTAATGTGTATATGATGAAGAAGCGAATAGGACTCTGGCTCAAGCCTAGTATCATAATTGCAGAAATCAGTTTTACGTTTCAATTTGGGAAACCTTCAGGCTAAGGTTATTGGTTAGTCACATAAAAACTATGTTGCTATGAAGTCATCATCATCGTTATACCCCACTCTTACTCATTTGCTGTCGCTATAGCATCGCATTTGCCAATCTCTTTGGCCTTTTAACGCAAACGCAAACGCAAACGCTTCGGCTGTCGCATATTTGCAAATTGAATTTGATATCCTTGTGCAACTAACTTATTTGAGCCAGATAGCCTGACAAATTAATTGGACTGGCATTTCAATTCAATTTGTGCCCTTTAACTTCGGCCAGCACATACATTGAATAATTGAACACATATGGCACATGGGCTATGCGAGAGCATGTGCTCTGGACTTACGAATTCGATGATGAGCCGCAATTATTTTGCATCAATTATATTATGCTATGCATTATGCATTGTAGTATATTAGAGCGTATTTTAAGCACAATTAAACACAATTAATACACATAAGTCGCATACTTTGATCATCGCACATAGCAGGGTATATGCTTTGTCACCTGAAATTCTTTCGGCTGCAATTCGTCCTTTTTTAATATCGAGCTGCAATGTTTTTGCATTCCATTAAATTTGAAATTCATTTCGCAATCATTTTCGGATCTGGACAAATCAAATTTTATGCTTGCTTGCAAACTAATTACTTATTTAAATCATTTTCTCTGTGCGTTACACAGCTCGAATAAATTTTTATCAGTTTTTTTATCTGCTATATTATTGGAAGAAAAGAAAAAACATTGCATGGTTGGCATATTTTAATTTGATTAAAGCAAACAATTTTGACATTTTAACATGCATACATTTAAATGATTTCCGCATCGTTTATACCCTTTAATTAAGTACAACAAATTTTATTTATTTGATAATTAAATATTTCAACTATGTTTTGGTTTGACTTTGCATATGCTGCAATTACAAATTATGATTCTATATATTATCGTCACTTACAGGGTATATGACACATCACTTTTTATTTGCCTCAGAGGTGTTAATTTATATGAATGTTTCAACTAGCCGAGTTTTTTATTGTTATGCAAATAGTTTTTATTGCAACGCAATAATCAGCCAATAATAATGATTATCCAACATGTTTAAGCATTTATTGGCTTTGCTGTAACACAATTTAATTATGTTGATTTTTATGCAGTAATTGCTGATTTATTTGCGCGTTCAAAATTCATAGAAAAAACTTGTAAATTTATTCAAACTATTCGCAATGAAAAAAAAAAGAGTTTGCCGACTAATAATGCAAATATTTCTATAACCATTAATCAAAGTTTGTTTTTTCATTAAAACTGTGCGAACAGAAAGTTTTTAAGTTTTTTCCTTTTATTTCTTCAAACTATTTTAAGGTAGAAGCAACTGGAAAAACGAAAAATATTTGTTCAATTGGTGCTCGAATACCCTTTCTGAATTGAACACAAATTTTATATTTTTTCAGTATTTCAGTTTTGTTCTCTTTCGAATTTCCCGTGTGTAAAACTACTTCAAATAAAATTGTTAAAAAAAAACCCAAACAATTAATTTCATCTCTATAACTGCTACCAAAATGCGAATGAACAACTTGAATAACTATATAAACATTTCCAGCATTTTAGCTATTCAAACAATTAAGCTATAGAATCGTCTGAGTAGCATAAAGAAATAAAACTTAGCTATGGTTAATTATAAATTACGCATACGCAACGCGGCGCGTGCAAGCAAAACTAATTTAAGCCAAAGTTATTTAAACATGCCAGAAAAAAAAAAAGAAAGAAAAATGAATATATAACTCAACTGTGCATAGAGCGATGTGGTCTTTGGCATCCAGTTGCTTTGGCTGGCATGCGCTTTGTTGTGGCTTATTGAGAAGCACCGGTCAGAGCTTTGGTATTTATTGTAAAATAAAAAGCATTGGCTTTGGTTATGAAATTATATGCTTACCGCAAGCTTTTGCTGTGGCTGGCTATCCAATAGAAAGAGCAGAAAGAACAAGGCGTATCAATCAGGCCAGTTGCCAATCATCCCATATAAGCAGCCATTTGCTGCATTTGAACGCTGGATAAACTCACCGCAAGCTGTGACGCAGTTCGTGCCATACGTGTCTCAATAACAAAATTAACAGAAATTGCAACATATTGTTGCATGTGGTTGAATTAGGGAGGAGAGCAACGGCAGCGGTGCCTTTAGGTGGGCGGCACGTGCGTCTGTGGCCTGCACCACAACAAGTTGCAAGAAAAATCAACTGTGACCAAAAACTTATTTGACAACTGCCAATGGCAACAAAGTCTGCATTAGAATTGTGGTTCTTATACCACAATAAAAGCTTATTTCTGAACGAAAATTGAAAACATTTTATATGAGTGACATTTTAAAACTTATTTCACTTTTCTTTGCGGCTGATGTCAAATAAAGTCAGTTCTAAGAATTTGTTATATATAACGAGAAAATAATATAATAAAGGAAAAAAAAGAATAATATTTTTTAAAATAAAAAAAAAATTAATAAATACAAATAACTTGAAAATAATCATAATGAAACCAAGCAAATTTTTTTAAATTTAAAATTTATGCTGAAAAACTTTCTTTGGCACAGTATGTAAAAGTATTGAAAGAGGTTTATAAATTAGAAATAAAAATAAATTATATTTAAACTTAAATAAATAAATAAAATAATAATGAATTAGGATCAGTTTGAAAATCCCAATGTACATAAATAACCGATAAATCATGATTCCGTCATTCAATTATGCCACAATCTAGTTATCTTTTTCTGTCAGTGTAACTAACCCACAATCAGAAACTTCAAATGCAACTTTTATACAATGCCGCACAGCTTGAAGCTCCTCTGCAGCACCAACAAAAACAGCAACAGCAACAGCAGCAGCAGCTACAACAACAAACATGCTTAATGAAGCGACTCTGGCTCTGAGCGGGCAGCAATAATGACAAGAGGGTCGCAGCCCTTAGGCAACTGTTGCCCGCCCAAACCCTAAAGCTGAGCTCGTTTCACGCCCATTCACACTGACAGACAGCTATGAACCGTACTGTGGGTTGTCACTCTGTGTGAGTGTGGGCGGAGCTCTGCAACACATGTGACCAACAGCTGAACCGACAGCAGTGCTCGCAGCACCCATTGAATAGCATAGAAATAGAAATAGAAATAGAAGTAGAAAAACGTACGTGCAAAAATTTGTGCGCTTGATTAAATTTGGAGTCGCCGAATGGTTGAAAGCCAAAGGGCGACACCGTGACCAGCGGGCACGGCCACAAGTGTGAGCCAAGTTGAAAGACAATCAGGCGGCAATTTAAAACCATTTTCACTGCGGCCAACGGACAGCCACGGTCCAGCCGGCCGCACCTGCTACGACAGTCAGGCAGACAGTTGCAGTAGCTTCTGCTCGATTAGTTTTGATTTGGTTATTCGGCATTAGGCAATATGCTTTTCCCTTTTTGCCCAATCTCAATCGTTTTCCTCCATTGTCCCAGGCAAATAACTAATTTCTCCAAAAATCGAACCAGCTGCTTTACGAGACAGCTAGGGCAGAGAGCCATTCAGTTCAAGTTCTTTCGCTCTTTGTCACGGCCACATGCTGCGGAAATGCCAATAAGGAAGCTGGCCATACGCCATGCTCGGCTGCTTTTATTAACTCATTGTCGAGCATATTGATAAATAAATATTGAAATATTAAAAAGAGCATTTAAAGTATTTATAAATATTTATTATATTATATTGCCTGCAATATATAGCTAATTAGAGTAGGAAAGGGGAGGCATAGAGAGGCGAGAGAGAGAGACTGATAGAGAACTAAACTGAGAGCCAGAGAGATTAGCTAGAGTGAGCACTGAAAGTATATAAATGTATTCCACAAACTACCAAATAAGACAATATTTAAACATAGAAATATTATTAAAATAAAATGTAATTTTACTATTAACATGTTTTATATAGATAGTTCATAAGTCTTATTACTGCCCAAGTAACAATTTAGATCTAAATTGAATTGCTGGCCAAGCATCTATTGAGCTTTGCGTTCGTGTTGGTCATGTTGCAGCTGTTGGTCACATCTGGCGTATACTTAATATCAGTTAGTGGCACGTTTTTAATGCCAAAATCAAAATAGCCAAAGTGTGTTAGAGTGTCTACGTGGCATAAACGACAAGTTCTGCTATTTCAAATTACATTTCTCGAGTTGAACGCACAGGGCAAGGCGCAACAAGAAGTATTAAGACATTTAAGAGTTGGTCAGTCGAGTCGCAGAGGGAGAGCGCCAAGTTCCAATGGGATCCATGTCTAATGCCTCGTCGTGGCTCATGCTTTGTACTTCGTGTCGTTTGCGTCGAGAGTCGACGCTTAACACCTCTATAATTTGACATAAAAGCAGAGCCGAGAGCTCGAGCGTTTGTCGCACATGTTGCGGGTCTCTGAATAAAAGGCATTACACTTCCGCTAAATGTCGCTATTATTTAACAATTTTGTTTATGTATGCTAACCATGCTAGCCCAGACGCTTCCTTCTGCACCCTGCGATTCTAATGCATACACATACCCTATAGGAAATATAATTTATGGTTACTCAGACTACGCAAAAAGCAGCAGCTATAGCAACAATAGCAACAACAGCAGCAGCAGCAGCAGCAGCAGCAGCAGCAGCTGGGGACAAACTAAATTGTCGTCGTTCTTGCTGTTTGACTCGCAACAAAAAGTAGGAAAACAATTACAACTGACTTAACACTTCCGTTGCTTGTTGGAAAAGCCGCACACGTTTATCCTACACATCGTTGGAAGGGCTTGGCAGAGAGCTGACGCAGTAGGGAGAGTGGGGCGCAACGCACTTTGGCCCGTCTAGCACTTGAAATTGTAGCTTAACACGTACACAGGTGTAGTTTGTATTACAGGTACAGGTAGCTTCTTATGTTGTAGGTGGTCAGCCTAGCACGTGGAACACATGGTAAAATTTTGCGCGACCCGTTGGCCCACTTCAAGTTGGGGACCAACAAATTAATAAAGTAAAAAGCAAATTAGTCAAAAGCTTCCATTTGCTATATAAATTTAAAGAGCTCATTTCTTAAAAAATATATATATTATACAGATAAAGATAGCAGGCAGTCTAGAGAGACAAAGTCAAGGCAGTCTAATTGTATTAGGTCTTAAATAAATATAATTGCCTCAAATGCCATCAAATTTACATACCAAGATTTGTGTCTCACGAATAACATTTTATTGGTTTCTTTATGATTATAAATCAAATATATAATAAATATATATATATATATATGTATACAAAAAAAACGGCAATACAAATGTTCCAAAAATATTCGCTGAATAATAATGTAAAGCACCTTAATGAAATAAATTATGTTACGCTTTGTTTTGTGCAACTTATGACTACAAATATTTGCTTTGCATGAGACAGTGGTATGCAGAGTTCGTTTTACAAATATTCATCGATATTTTTTATGGATTTCAAAGGACTTGAAACCTTTTTTAGAATACAATATAAATGTGGTGCGGAAAATAAATAGGAACAACAACAAAAAGTTGTTGCACATGTGAATATCAATAAATGAATGAGGGTCTTACAGAAACAAGTAATATGCCGCTAAATAATAAATGGTTTTAAAATAATTGAAATTGGTTCTTTGGAGTTATACACGACATAATAAAAGTAAAAAAATCTTTTATGTTTCGTTCGATAACTGAAATAAAAATGTTTCGTCTTTCAGAAAACAGTTGGCTGTCATAAAGAAATAAAGCATAAGTTGAATGCAAATAAATTAAATTTGTGCTTTAGACTATAAAAGTATAAAAATATAAAAATTAAAAAAATAAATAAAAAATATTTTACGATGCTGCCTCAGACATACTTTAAGTTAACGATATTTCTGTGTAAAATTCGTTTAACTAATTTAAAATATTCGAATACATTGCTTTAAGTCTAGTAATTTGCTCAATTATTTAGAATATGATTTCAAGCCAATAAGCTAACTATTCGGTAGGTCATCAAAATCTGTTACGCCTTTTACAAAGGTGCGAACACAAAGTTGGCGTTACGTTAAAGAAGTCTAAACGACTGCACGAAGGCAAAGTAATTGCTGATCAATTTCGGAAAAATTACATTTGAATATCTTACGTAAAACTTAATCATAAGTTAAATAATGAAATTATCTATGCATACACACATATAAATATATATATATATATATATATATATATATATATATATATATATATATATATATATATATATATATATATATATATATATATATATATATATATATATATATATATATATATATATATATATATATATATACATATTTATATGTATTTCATTTTCGATCAATGCTTTAGAATGATGCGTATTGTAAATATTTTGTGTGAATTGTTGATGGCAATTGTTCGCTTGCTCATTCGAGATACGTTTCTTATAACATTTAGTTTTGAGATACACAACTCCAGAATATGTTTATGTAGGCATATGTGGTTGCAAGCACTCTAAAGTAATCCTGATGCATTTCTAGGCAAAGCTTAGATATAACTGGGCGGCATGAACTATATGTGAGGGCGATTGATTCGTCAGCTTACTTCGGCGATTCCGGCGGCGCATTGGCGCTGCCAAAGAGCTCGTCGTAGGAGGGAGCTGCAATAGATGACAAAATTAAAGAAATTCGATTCATATATAATCCTGTGGTGGATGTTACGCAATGCGTGCGCGCCGGCTGGTTGGCGTGTCTGCTGATATGATCCAGATGCCGCCGATGTGGATGGCAGTTGACTGTAGCCGCCGGCTCCAGCTGGAGGCTGTGCGGGCGGAGGCGTCAGAGCGAGCAGCGTATACTGTGGTGACTCGGGCAATGGATACGGGGGCAGATGTGGCGGTGGATACGATTGCACCATCAGCGGGCTGGAAGCATAAGGCATGTAGGGCACATTGGAACTGCTGCGCAAGCTAGCACGGGTCGAGGGACTGCCAAACTGCGATGATTGTGAGCCGGATGTGTAAGACAGCTCCACGCCACCAACGGCCGGACTCAGCGTGGAGTCCGAGGCGGTGGAATTCAAAGAACTGCACTCGCTATACACCGACGAATGCGATGGCGAGCCAATGGAAGAATCTAGTGCTGGATACACAGACATAGACACAGGAACAGCAGGATCAAAGGGATTGCCAGGCGCAGCTGCGGCAGCTGCCGCCACCTCATCGATACCCGGTGGACCATTGTCGGGACGTGGCGGCAACGATGGACGCACCGAGCCCAGCCTGGCGGACACATCCTGCGAATAGACCTTGAACGGCAAGTTTAGCACCAAATTCTTAAAGAAACCACGCAAGACAGCCTCAACGCGCAGCTCGTACGATATGGTTATGACACCGCTGAACTGCTCATCCGTTGGCTGTGCCGTGTCCGGCATCAGCAGCTCGTGGGCAAAGCTGCGTTCGCTCTTCTTGCCCACCGCCCCCGTCTCCTTGCTGGCAATCGCAATGCACTCGACCTTTTGCACACGCAATGGCACATGACTGTAGTAGGTGACATACTGCAGTATGCTAATAAAAGACAATTTGAACAATTCTATTATCACATCTAAACAATTCTATTATCACATCTAAACATAACATATATACATAGTGATGTAAGATCTGACTGTGAATGTAATAAGATGGGTAAGGAAAAGAGTTTCCACAGGAACAGGCGACTATGGCCTAGTTCTATAAGATGGTTTTCCTTCTGGCAAGTACATTACAGACCTGAGTCTCTTTATTTTTTCATTCTTTGCGGCATATTGTTTGCCTTGTGACTTCCGCCTTACTATGTTGTTTTTTTTTTTTACTTCCTGCCCTCAAAACCCATTTTTTCCTATTTAAATATGTTTGGCAACGACGCGAATATTGTATCCAATCATCGATTAACGTTTCAATTAATCGCATCTCATTTTGCGATACAATTAAATCGCTGATGGAAGTAAATTAATCGATTATTCTTTGCTAATTAGAGGCTATTCTCTAGGTGATCAACTTCTGTTCTCTTATTTGCCTCATATTTAAACGTTCAACAAATATTTTAACAAATCTCCAAACTAAAATTCACAGTGACAACTCATTAGACCACCTGGTAAGATTTTAACTGGAACTTTAACGATGACTCACTTGAAGCGCAGCTTCTCCACATTCGTTGTGCTGTTGTTCATGACGGTAACACAAATTCTCAACGGTTCGCCACGCACGGCAAAGTCCTCGGGCAGCAGGGCCAGCATGGTAATGGGTCGTGTGCCAAATAGGCTAATTGTCTTGGTGATTTGCTTCTCGAGCGGAGTGGGATTGCTGCGATATGTCGACGGCAAAGGCATATTCTTCACAACCGTAAATGGTATGGTGTGGCGTTCATCAAAGGTCCAGGGTCTTTGAATGAGGACACGCATCTTGTACTTGATGCTGCCATAGCTACCGCGGAAGCTCGAGGGCAGCTCACGGCCTAACGCCACATTAAAGTTGAAAGTGTGCTCGCCGGGCGACAGTTCGAGGCCGCGTGGCTCGAATTCGGGCAGAGGCGTTTCGCTATGCTCATAGATTTCTTTGCTGGTGTAGAAGAGACTGCGCGTGTATTCATTGTTGTTGGAGTTTTTTCGCAAGATTTCTATCCATTTGCATTTACCTTTGCCAGTCACCTGGATTTTGATAGCTGTGAATAAAAGAATAGCGAGGATAAAAACATTTTGGCAGTTATGAAAATTTAAATAGATGCAATAGCGAAATCTGTCGCATTTTTCGACAACTAGGTAACAAGCAGCGTTGCCAACTAGTAATATGGGTTGTGTCTTGACTAACGAACTTACTTGAAATTCCATTATTTTTGCATTGAGGTTTTAATGTAAGTATACTTTATTAAAAGATTTATTTGCTAGACTATGCAACTCTTTATTTATTACGTTATATATCATTTTCATTTATTATAGATGCGCATAATCGTTTGAAAAATTTTAACTAAACAGCTGACGGTGCTGCCAGCTAATGCTAACGTAATGGTTCGTGTCTTGAGTGAAAAAAATAATTTCTAAGTTTTGATATACAGTACAATTTTAATAAATAATTAAATCTTAATTTAAATTTTTGCAATAGAATTTTTTATTTTTGATTAATAACCAATTATGTTCAGGCAAATTGTATTTTTTATTATTTTCAATATGCGCCAATGCTGTTGCTTAACGTGGCAGCACTCGCGCATATCGATAGTTTTCTTGGAATCTTAAAAAAACGGAATGCCAGAGTTGCCACGTAGTTACCGTACAGAAAACACGATTTTTCATCGGACATTGTAAAATATATATCAAGCCATTTAATTTAATTGTCGCAGCTCAAACAGGCAAGTATAATAATTTAAAAAAAACGACGCATAAAACATGTGCTGCAACCATAAATATATGAAATCATTGTGCAGCAGCGCTGGCACACAGCCATCAATTTTATCATGCGCTTTTCAACAATTTTTTTTTCTTTTGCACTTCAGGACATTTCCAGACAGTGAAAATTGTAATGGAGTAGAATTATCGACTGCCGGTTAACACTATGAATGCCAATTATATATCACGTGCACTGTGCTACCATGGCCAGCCATTGCAGAAGATTTGGGATGATGAGCGCGGCGTGGAAGATTTACGCCGGCTAAGTCTTACGCAGCCCAACTACAGCGTCTACCAGGAGCGACAGAAGTATTTCACATTTCAAGAGCGTGCTAAACGTTTGAAAATCCATCAGTTCTTGGCACGAAAAGCATCGGATCTGTATGACCGGCAGCTGATGGGCAATGTGATGGAGGAATCGTGGCTAACACAAATGAGCAATTGCTATGCATCACAGCCCCCCATCGAGTTCTATTTGAATCCGAAAGATAAAAGAAAGGCATGGGCATACCGTATGGGCGCCCTGAAGCAGGGTGACATTGTGTTTGCCTCCGTGCAAAAGGTTGTCACGAACGTGAATCGGATTATAGTCAAGCCATTGTGCACAGCAGAGCCAATGCATTTCTATCTAGCAGATATACCCATAAAGGTTGACTATCCATAAAGTCTTACGATTCGGAATTCACGTAAATGGTCATCTTTTCTTTCTTTTTTTTTTAGGCTATCATCATGCAGGAGCATTGGGGTGCTCTGCCACTGGACAAACAGGGAAATCCACATTCCTTTTCCATCAACGATTTTCTACGCTGCGAAGTTTGCAGCGTTTCGGCAGACGTGGAACGCTTGACTTTGGGCATGTTGGGCGTGTACAATAAGACACCTGATCTCAAGCTGGGCCTGTGTGATCTGACAGATTTGCCCAAATACTATCGGTGTGTAAATTTGGCTTATACCACTTCCATTCAATTAACATTTTATGATTTGTGCGCAGTCAAATACGTAATCTGGAGCCGGGCAGTGCACCGCACTACGAAGATCAGTTGAATGCAGCGCTGGAATTTGAGAATCCAAACTGCGATGTGCTTTTCCAATTAAATGGACTGCAGCCCAATGAGAATTTTACATTAATGAGCAACATTAAGCATGGCTTTCCCGACTCTGAATATGCGACAGAGCTGCGACAGAAACAGGCCTCGCAATGGGCATTCCGGTAAGTGTTGTGGTAACCAAAATCACGGCTGGTCGCTGATAAGAAATGCTATATATATAAACTATGTATTGAGTAGCTGATAAAGCGAACGGCCAGCCGTGAATAAATGGTGGTCCTTTAAGTAGCTAACATATGTATGTATAATTATATCCATTGCAAACACACACACACACACACACACACATAATCAAATACGCACACACCCACACATACGCACGAAATCTCGCAAAATATAATAATATCAGCTCCGTGGCTGATGGCATTGAGCACTTTAAGAATGGTCAACAAGTTGAGGCATTTCAATGCCTGAACAAGGCCCTGAACATTGATCCGCGCAATGTCGAAGGCTTAGTGGCGCGCGGTGCACTCTACGCGAATCGTGGCAGCTTCTTGAAGGGTCTGAACGACTTTGAAAAGGCGCTAATTTTGAATAAGTACCATGTGAATGCGCGTAAATATATGGGCGAAACTTTGGTGGCACTCGGACGCAGCTATGAGGAGGAGAATCGCATACCGGACGCCATCAAGGCCTACAGCGATTGTCTAAATCTGTTGCCGCAGCATGAGCAGGCACGCATCTCCCTTGATGCTTTGCAGCAACATCGAGCGTCTGCACTTGGCACCACCTCCAATCTCCTGGCCATGCAACGTAGCACGGATTTGCTTAATTTGCCCAGCGGTGCGAGCGCAACCGTCAACATTGTCTCCTCGGACGAGTCCAGTTCCTCTAGTGCCAGTGACAACGACAACGACAGTGAAGAGAAACGTAAGTGTCAGACATTTGACTATCAGAATTTACTTCAACCAAAGCCTATTGTATATTTTAGCTGTTAGATCGCGTGCCCATTTGTCCATCGAGCAGGACAAGCATGCCGTTAGCGATTCTCTGTCAGCCAACGAGTTCAAGTTGGACGACGATGACACTGTGAGCAGTGTGCGACGACTGTTGCGCGAGGCTAGCAAGCACAAGAAATCCAAAAAGAAGGGTAAAAAGAAGAAGGACAAAGACAAAGAACGCAAGGATAATAAAAAATCTAAGTCAAAACCTGCGGATGAAATCGAAGCACTGACAAGTACAGAGGCCGCACTCGAAATGCTCAAGAAAATTGACTATGACGCGGCGTTCAGGTAACTGCGTGTATAACTTCTAAAGCGGATCAAAGCACAGATTGTGAAGAGGCCATTTGCCGATTCAGCAGTTTACAATGTTTATATAGAGTGTAAGGAGATGTTCTCCACTTTGTTTGAATCAAAGTACTTCTTGCTTTTGTTTATAGTATTGTTCATAGTTGTCACAAAATCTATTCATAATCTGAGCATTGATCCGATTTAGGTGCTCGCAAGCAAATTGATTTTATCCTTGCACTCTCCCATGCATGACGAAATTAGCCGGAATAATAAGTATGCTAAGTGAGTCGCCTTTCATTGTTGTGCACATTTTACTTGTTTCTTTTTCACTCGCAAACATTGCAGGCTCATGAGCACCAGCACTAGTGATGCCCAGCTGAAGGCCCAGTTGCAAGATTATTTCAAGCAAAATCAACATTCAGAGACGCCCCCACCTCCGCCTCCGCCAGCACCCATTGCACTGCGCAAACAGCAATTGTCAGCGGCGGCAGGTTACAACCTAATGATGGGACCAAGCACTTCAAGATATGCGGCCGCTGCAGCTGCCAATTTGGATGATGAACAGCCACCGCCAGCGCCCAAGTTTTATATGCAACAACAACATCTGCAGCAGCAGCAACAACAAAAGCTCTCTTTTCAAATTAAGAAGCGTCCGCTGCAGATGGACAAATTTGGCTTGCTACGTTTGGCCACGCCGCTCAGCTCTCATTCGCAGAGTCGCAGTCGCAGTCGTTCGCCTAGACGACGCACTAGAAGCCGCTCGCGTGACCGACGCTCATCGCGACGGCGCGGCGGCAGCTCTCGTTCTCGCAGTCGCAGCAGAAGCCGAAACAGTCGAAGCCGCTCGCGTTACTCGAAATCGAGAAGACGACGCACACGTAGCCGTAGTCGCAGTCGTAGTCGTAGTTATTCACCCCCACGTTATGGTGGAGGTGGTGGCGGAGGACAACGCTATAGAGGGCGTGGATTTAAGCAACGCTTCGGAAATCGTCGCTCCCGCTCACGTTCCTATGGCCGAGCACGGCGCACGCCGTCGCCCTTCGTGCCACGTCGTTCACCGTCGCCGTTTGTGCCACGTCGCACGCCCTCGCCGTTTGTGCCACGTCGCACACCGTCGCCAGCTTCACGCTATCGACGCACACGCTCACGATCACGCAGCTACAGTCCAAGGCGCCATCATCAGCCCATGCGTTTTACGCCGCGCGGTCGTGGTCGAGGCCGTGGACGCTTTCAGAATCGCTGGCACTTCGACAAACGGAACAATGGCCGGCGTTTTAGTCCTACACGGAGCGTCAGTCCACCGGTAGATGGACCCACCATCGAAGAGGTGGACGAAATGATCAAAGAAGCACAGAAGGAGCGCAAACAAGGCATTATCGAGAGCGACAAGGATATACTTAAGAAGAAAGCCACAAACACAACCAGTGACAAGGCCTAAATATTGAACTTCAGGCATACATACCAGTGTTAAGTTTCTCTTTATACGTAGTTCTATGTATGCTTAATAATCACTCTCTAAATGTAATTTGATATCTGATAAATCACTTTAAACTCAACCATGGAAACCAAAATAAAGATGCTTACAAAGCAAATTTGTTGCATGGTCTGCATGCGTTACAAATAAGGTCGAATTTCTATTTTTATAATTTTTAATATATATATAATGATATGGCAATATATCTAGATATGAAATCGAAATCTCTCAAACAGTCCTTAGTGTCATTTATAGACAATCGGCAAGGGTAAGAAAAGTTATATTAAAAAAAAAAATAAATAAACAAAAACTTGTTATTTAGATGAAAGCAAACCCATCCATATTTTCTAAGCAACAAGTTAGAGTAGAGTCTAGTGTAGACTGCTCGACTCGGAGATACCCTGAACCCTGCGCAGAGCTGATAGTACCATCATTCTACGCTTTTATACACACATGCACACACACACGCACGCATTAATACGCGCTCTGCTAACTGCGCAGCTTACGCAACAGCTGCCGAATAACATGATAATGAAATTCATATGTGCATACTATGTATTTGGCAAAGCACAAGTCTAGTATTTGAAATACATTTTTTTGGAAATTTGGCGGGATCCAAAATTCCTTACAGCGCAAATATGAAAAACCTAGCTTTTACGATATTAAAGTTGCGCCTTAAAATCTTAGTGAAAATATCGATTTCTTATCGATAATAAGGAAATGGGATCAGTTATCATTATTATATAATCATTATTTCTTTTTAAATAATTTTTGCAACATATTTAAGTTTAACTGTAATACTTTGTCATTCGATATTTTCGACTTGAACGTACAAATACTATCAAGTTCGTTGTATGGCTAGACAGACGTGTTTACAAATAACATTGTCAATTCACATACATACATATGTACATATGCACTTTTAGGCACTTGTTTACAGGGTATGCCTGAGAATTGTTACCGATATCAACAGTTGATACATTTTATTGTGTTTTGAGCTTACTGCTCACATACAGACACATGTACATACAATTGTATTTCTATTAATAACAACGCGTGCTTCGCTCCTCTCTCGAACTCTTACAGCCACAACAAACAAACTGTGATTGCTCAAACCGGCTATTCACAATTGTTGGCGCTCTCTTATGCACTCATACATACGTATGTACATATATGTATGGAGCCCAAAACAAACAAAGAGCGCACGAGAGGAGCGTAGGCTTTTGATGTGTTAGTGCAACACAGTTAGTGCAGTCGCCTAACAGAAAATCGGACGAGCAACGCTCATAAAAAGTCTGGACACAAAACGAAGTTCAAACCGAACCAGAGATAAAGCGCGTACCCCCGTTCGAATTCAGTTGATATTTGCCTGCCGGCAACAGCAGAAGCAGATCTTGATACCCACATCAGTGGGGGGAATGTGTGTGTGTGTGTCCGATTGTGTGCCTATGTTTGTGTGTGTAGATTTGTTAGCGCACAAGACTTTGATTTAGAATAATACGCAACAAATTATTATAATTAGTACGTGAGTTAAAATTAAATTCGAATAATCAAGCGTAACAGGTAGTGAAATACATTTAGCGGTTATTATAATAAAATCTAAAATTTTTTGAAGCATATTTGGGTAAGTAAAATGAGGAAGCAATACAAAAAATTGGCATTGCTTATTTACATAAGTGCTTAATTTTCGTCCAAATCGAAATGCGAAAGAACGTGTAAAGCAAAACTACGAAATGCAAGAAAAGTGCAAAAACAGAATTAAGGCGACGAGGAAAACAACACGCGGCGACATTGGCTTTTGTTTGGACTTTGAACGATAAGAGCGCACCCACCACCACCACCACAACAACAACAACAACAACAAGAACAACTAGGCAAAATGAAAACAACTACAACGAGGAGACAAAGAACTTGAAAAAAGCCACGCTTGTAGTTGTTGTTGTTGTGTATGCGCTACACTCTGGTTATCGTATGAAGGCTTATGGGCACGCAAAGGCCATACGAACGTCAGGTCGAGAGACAACCTAAAGATTAGCACACATTTATGATTTGTTCTTAAATTGTTAAAGCTTATCTAATGTCTAAAATTATATTTATATATTTAATACTGGAAGACAGCTAATATACCAAAATGATATTTATATAAGTGAATAGAAAATATTTTCTTAGCACCTCGCTAGATAAACAAGTTATTAGGAATTTCACGTTTTGTAAAGTTTCCAGCCAGCTTAAAGAGTTTTACTGATTTTGCCTATTATTATTGGTTACCGATAAAAAGTAAATAACTAAAATAATAATAATCAAATACAATAAAAATAAGAAACCAGAGTACTTCAATAACAAATCAACATAAAAGTAAACTAATTTTTCCTTTTTTGTGTCTTTTTCAGCGTAAATTCAATAAATAAATTTATCATTATTAATTCATTATGTATACGAAAATCTTTCGTGCTGTGATAATCGGCGCTCCCGGCTCGGGCAAAGGCACCATCTCGGATCGTATTGTCAAGACTTTTGGGTTTCTCCACATCTCCTCGGGTGACATTCTGCGCCAGAATATCTTAAAAAATACCGATCTGGGCAAGAAGGCGCAACAGTATATCGCCTCCGGCCAGCTGGTACCAGATGAGATTGTGACCAAGACAATGATCGCCCGCATTACCGAGGTGGGCAACAAGTCCTACATTTTGGATGGTTTTCCCCGCAATCGGGCCCAGGCCGACATTTTATCGGCACGTGAACAAATCGATGCCGTTATCAACTTGGACATTCCACATGATGTGATCATTGAGCGTGTAAAGCATCGCTGGATACACGCGCCATCCGGTCGTGTCTACAACATAGGCTTCAACGATCCCAAGGTGGCGGGCAAGGATGATGTGACTGGTGAGCCGCTGACTCAACGCGAGGACGACAAGCCGGAGGTGGTGTCCAAGCGTTTGCAGCTCTACGACGAGCTGATGGGTCCCGTGCTGGCCTGGTATGCTGAACGGGATCTCGTAACCAGTTTCAAGGGACGCGAAACCAAAGAGATTTGGCCGCGCGTCGAGCGCTTTCTCAAGGACAATGTCAACATGGGTTAAGAGGCGTAGGGTATTATTATGGCAACAACGAAACAAACAGTTCAATCAAGTGCACAAATTTTATTCATTATTGATAGGCAGCTGTTGCTAACGACAAGTAAGATGTGTTCAATTAAGGTCTAACATATATATATATATATGTAACATATATATGTTGTGTGAAGGGGGTTTACGGTTCATTGTAACTAATCAAATGTAATTGCGAAGCCTTACAAAGTAAAAACGAATCAAAAACAAAAAACAAAAAAAAAAATAATAATGAAATGTGTCCAAATGTATATTTCCTTTGCCATACACATGTGTGTATACACTGATTACAAGCTGTATAACCCATCCAAAACATTCCCCTAATAAAAATGTTTTGTTTTGATATGAATATTATATATACACATATATTTATATTAATATACTTATATGTATGTACTTGTATAAACGCTTCTAAGTAGGTGCTCTGATAATAAATCATTTCCTTTTTTTGTTTTGTAATATCGCTCATTGATAACGTACTTGGCGATTTTCGCAGGGAGCCATAATAGATATGGCAAAATACTATTTTTGGCCTACGTAACACGGAACACTTTTTTTATTATGGCGACATTTACTCACTATGGCTTCACACTCAAACGCCTTGCTTGTTGGCGTGTAGGGCACAGCAGCTGTCAAGTGTGGCGCTCTCGAATTCTCTCTCTCACGCAAACACGCGCAACATAGACCAATGAAGTATATACATACTTAATAATGAAGCTAACCAAGCAGACAGAGGCCATACTGCTCTCTTTCGCTCTCTTTCTCTTCGCCTGCATTCGAACTAACATTGACTACGATTTGTATGAGTTGGACCTAGTTCTAAAACGTTGGACAGTATGAACAAAAGAATTCGACTGATTCAGCTGATGGCAATAAATTGTATATGTATTATTGATAGACTGCTGTTTTTATTCACAGCTTTGATAAAAAGCAGCTGCAAATCTAACTGCACCAATAACTTTTTCAACTGATCGCACATGTATTAAAATAAATTATATATGTAGTTAAGATTAAATATATGTAATACTTATATTATAGTTTCAATTTCATGATTTTACTAGTTCAATGCACACAAATTTAGCAGGCAATGCTGCATTAGGGTGCGTACATATTTCTAGCCGGCACTGTAATGAGAGCAAAAGCTCTCTTCATGCTATAGACCATTATTACGGCATTTTTAGCACATACACATACCCACACGCATACACACGCACATTTAGAGGGAGAACGCTTACTCGTACACTACACCTGCACCCTGCACGCCGCGCGCTCTCCGCTTTCTAAAGGAACCCGCGCGTAACATTTCCTGAAACAAATGACCCCACAAACAAGAAGAGCAATTGCCGAATGCAAGCAATTGAGCACCTATCGATGAATAATGCCAAATTGAAAGAATTTACAATCAAAAACTAAAAATGCCACAATACGTACGAACAAAAAATGGCTTTGACTGCTGAGTTTCGTTTGTGCTGCTGCTGCTGTTAAACATCTTCTTTGTTTATGCCAATGCGGCCATAACGAAACCACGATGACAATGGACACAACAAAATCAGAAAACTTCACTACTGACCGCAAATTGTGGTCTGACAGGGCCTGACTCACACACATGATGCAAGCCCCGCTTGCGAAATAATTAATAATAAGAGCAAAAACTCTTTAAATTTACCTCTTATTTTGGCTCGTTTGTTGAGATTCATCCAAATCTCGCCACGAATGACCTGGCCGGCATAAAATATGCGTTCTGGATTGTCCAGTCGAATGCATAGTCGCTCGCTTTCCATGCTGCTGCTGCTGCTGCTGCTACTTCTGCTCTCATTAAATACTCATCCAAAAATAACATATAAAAGGCCACATTTGAGCGGCCTCTTTGGTATCACTGTGCAGAACTACAACTACAACACTATATATATATTCTTTTTATCCAATGTGATAAGTTGAGCACGACACTTCAACTGACAATATTTAGTAGGATGTTCATTTCATGTACGCGTACTATGGTCCGTTTAAATTAGATTAATCACGGCAGATATTTTTAATAATTCAAGAAAAGTAACTAGAAACGTTGTTGCTTTTGTTTTAGCTTGCCACACGATAACGATTAACGATAGCATTAACAAAATCAGCTGGCTTTAAACTGCTATAGCGTTGCCACCACGCGAGCAAGTTGCGCGCTTACAGTTTATATTTAAAAATGAGATAAGCAACACATTTTACCAAGCAAACAATTCATTATCGTATTTTTCAAATACCCAAAGTTAGTATTTGATTGCAGGAATGCGGTTTTCTTCGAATGTAATTCCCCGTTAATACAAAGCGTGGCATACGCACACAATTAGCGCTCGCAGCATTGGAGGATATGATAATTTATTAATCGGATTCTGGTTCAGTATTAATTTGTAACTGCTCGCGTTCGGTGGTCGTGGTTGTGGTCGTGGACGCAGCGTATCAGTTGGTGGTTGTGCCCTCGCCTACACGATTGTGTTCCGCGTCGCTTGCCGCAGCCAAATCAAATAATAAACATTCCAACATTGTTACCAAGGCCACGAAAGGATGAGCAGCAAAGTGAATTTCAGCTTCGATAGCATCTTGGGCGTCTACTATGCTGGCCAGGTTGTATCCGGCACAGCAGAACTCATCACAGAGCGCCCCAAAACGATACGCTGTAAGTTCTTTGCCCAAATACGCATATAATATTTGATTGTGGCTAGCATGACGTCATGTTACCCCCTACTCCGCGTATAAACATGCTGGCTGGGGCCTGGGGCCAGACACTATATTAGTATTCAAGCCGTCATTGTTGTTTTTGTTATTGTTGTTTCTGCTGCTTTTGTTATGTGTGTATATCTTTTGTATTGTGCCGGTAGCTAATACTCATATATGTCTATATATACATATATATATTCATATATGCTTGTATATATTCATGTCTCGGTTATTTAATATTGTAGCGAGAGTGAAGTGAAAAAAAAAACTAGTTTTTCTTCGAATTATATGCCCTATGTTTGTTATAGGCATTGGGGCATTTGAGTCGGCTCGACTGCTGTTGTACTTTGATTTGTAAATGAACAATTCGCTTTGGCATCATAAAACTTAACAGAACAGAGCTAAGAACTTGACTAGGCAAAGTTTCAGTATTTCCGCAGTATTAACCTGAAATAAGTAATGGCCAAGTTATGCTTGAGACTGGTTTTCGAATATAATTTGATTCTATAAAAAGTTCGCGGCAGTTCAGATAAATGCGAATTAAATACAATTAAACTCGACTGAAACGCAGCTTGATCTGTGCACCGCCCACATGGCGTGCGGCTAATAGTATTACAAAGAAATTAAGTCCAATTACTCTAAGCTCCCAATTGATGCGCTTCCGTTCCTCTTGCAGCCATCTATATAACCGTAAATGGTTTCGTGGAGACGCGTTGGCAGGAGAGTGTCGAAAAACCTGGTGCTGATGGCAAGTTGGTCAAGGCACTGGAAACATATACCAGCACGGAGATCTTCTATAGCAGCGATAAGTATGTGTATGGCCAGAGCGGTGGGTCGCAGCTGGAGCTGCCCCAGGGAAAGTATGTCTTTCCATTTCAAGCCAATATACCACCCCAAGCGCCGACCTCTTTCAATGGCACGCACGGTCAGATCAAGCATGAGGTGACCTTGACCATAGATCGGGCGGTGCGCTATAATAATATATTCAAGCAGTGCTTCACGGTCATATTACCCAACGATTTGAACTTGAAGCGGGAGCATTTGGTAAGCTTAACATGAAGAGAGATATTATAAATAAGCTAATCCCTGTCCTTTAGCAACCCTTGAAGCGTATCGAGGAGAAAACATTTTGGTGGGGCTCCATTTTTGGCGGCAAGAAACCCATGGTCATGGATGTGAGCACCTCATACAGCGCCTACGTGCCCGGTCAGAAAATCCAGTTTCACATTGTGCTGGACAATCAAGCGGATGTTCAATGCCAAGATGTTAAAGTTCGTCTATTCAAAAACGTCATCTATCGCGGCAAGGCAGGCGATAAGGAACAGTTTAAAACCACGGAAGCGCGCATAGCAGATAAACACTGCGGCGAGGTGGATAAGAACAATAAGGCACAATTCGATGAATTCCTATTGGTGCCACCCACAACGCCGACCACAATGAGCGAACGCGATCCGATTCGAGTTAGTTACACACTTCGTTTCATAGCCAAGACATTCCGTTTGCATGGCGGCGGAGATCTGGTTGTGGACTTTCCACTGGTCATTGGAACAGTGCCATTGCAGGGCAGTGCGGACGACAAGGGTCCGAGCCAGAAGGCACAGGCAGCGAACACAAACGGCAGCTATCAGGCTATGGGTAAGCAACGGTTATAATTAAGTTTTGCTTGTTTTAAAGCAATTTTCTGTTATCATTTATTTAGCTGCACCGAATTTCCAAGAGGATGTGTGCACAGAGCACTTTGAGTCGAACACGTATAAGCCACGTTATCCAGTTTATCTACTCAATGGTCAGGCAGCCAGTGCTACCAATGGTGCTAAATCACCTTTGCCCAGTTTGTATCCAAAAGCCGAGGATACACCGCCTGGACCACCAGTAAATTACACACCTAATCCTGTTTCGCCAGTAGCAAAGCCGTCAGCAGTCGCTCAAAAGGCGCCGCCATATCCAGTGCAAGCGCCTGCAGCTGTGCCAGCTGGTGGCAATAGTTTTGAAGTGCTCGGCTTTAGCATACCACCGGGTTATCAGCCAACACCCAGTGCACCGTCTGATGCTTCTGGCAATATTGGTTGGAAGTAGTTATTTTACAAACTATGTATTTATATTTTTAGAAGCACTTTTTATAGATTTTGAAATAAATATTTGCGGGCACACGCCAAGTGGCAACGCTGGAATAAATGAAAAATATCGATATATCGGTAAAAAGCTCTGGCAGTGTCACTTTTATTTTTCAGCTGGTTCGCGAGGCAACAGCTGTTTGTGGCATGCACTTGACGTAACTAAAGGCCAAGTTTTGTTTTCAATTTGAAATCAGTTGTGGCCGAAAAGCGTTTCAAAACCGGTTTATAAAGTCTTTCACATAAACTGCAGCAACATCACCGAGCGTCAACATACAGTTATATCTCACACACTCACAAGCGCTGAGCAAAAGAAAGTTTTGACGCAATAACATGGCCGTTACTTGTAATTTGTAATGAAGAAGCGTCGTCGTCGTGCGAACGCGCAGCAAAACAGTTACCGCTGCACTCTGACAGCGAACAGTCGAATGTATTGACGAGCCAAGCCACTTAACTGAGTTTTGGCATATTTGTAAGGTGAGCAGTTTTTCGTTTTCTGACATGCATATCAAATGCAATGCCTTTATCTTTGTTTAGTGGCCAATAACATCTGCCCTGCCAACCAGACAACAACAACAAAAGTGAAATCGCTGATAAGACGACAATCAGTTGCCCATCCCTGAATGAATGAATTACTCTGTGTACGAAATCTAAGTAAAGCTTATAACAAAATTGGCGCGCAGGCGAGTGTAGAGGAACGTGAAATAACCATAAGACACAAGTCACAAGAGGGCAAACGATTACAGCGCGCTCTAATGGGCATGACACCTTGTAAGTTCGGCCTGTGATCTTAATTTCATCGCATCATTATTTCACACAGTAATTTGGCAATCATTTGATGACTATGCAAACAATTTGGTTGGGCCACTGGGCGCACCTTGAATAGCGTTTTCAGTAGATCTCAAAAACTATTTTGTTTGTCTAACAGCAAATTAATTCCGCTGTTGTTGTTCATATGATTTACAGAAATGCCATTGAAGACGCAAACGCAAACGAAGACGCAGACGCAGACACAACCGCAGCAATAAAAGTGAAATCGCACACACTCACAAGCACAGCCATTGACATCGATTGAGCCAACTCGAATCGACAGCTAGCAATATGACGCCGGCGGTAACAGGCAGCACAACATGTACCAAGTCCACAGGCCCAACGGTCAGTCAGCGGCGCAAGCACAGCGGACGTGAGCAGCTGCAACAAATAGTTGCCGGTGGCCTATCGGCAGCTATAACGCGCTCCACCTGCCAGCCCCTGGACGTACTCAAAATACGTTTTCAGCTGCAGGTGGAGCCGTTCAAGGCAGCTGCTGCATCAATACAGCCATCCTTGAAAACGGACCTCCCACTGCATTCCTCGAAATATACATCCATCCATCAAGCGGTACGCACCATTTATCGGGAGGAAGGACTGTTGGCCTTCTGGAAGGGCCATAATCCCGCCCAAGTGCTGAGCATTATGTACGGGATCTGCCAGTTCTGGACCTACGAGCAGCTAAGCCTTCTGGCTAAACAAACCAATTACCTCAAGGATCATCAGCATCTTTCAAATTTCATGTGCGGCGCCTCTGCTGGAGCGGCAGCAGTTATCATATCCACACCGTTAGATGTCATACGGACACGTCTTATCGCCCAGGACACTAGCAAAGGATATCGGTAACGCAGTTATATTTGCCATCATATAAATAGATATTGTTAACTGTGCGTTTTGTAGAAATGCAACACGTGCCGTCACTGCCATTGTGCAGCAGGAGGGAATCCGTGGCATGTATCGTGGCTTATCATCGGCCCTCTTGCAAATCGCCCCCTTGATGGGCACCAACTTTATGGCCTATCGTTTGTTCAGCGATTCGGCGTGTAACTTTTTTGAAGTGGACGATCGTACCAAGTTGCCCACATGGACTCTCTTGATGCTGGGCGCCTCGTCGGGCATGCTGTCCAAAACAATTGTCTATCCCTTTGACTTAGTCAAAAAGCGTCTGCAAATCCAAGGCTTTGAGCAAAATCGCCAAACATTCGGACACACACTGAAATGTAAAGGAGTTTGGGATTGTCTTCAACTGACGGTGCGACAGGAGGGTGTAAGGGGTCTTTACAAAGGCGTTGCTCCCACGCTCCTAAAGTCCAGCATGACAACGGCATTGTATTTTAGTATTTACGACAAGCTAAAACAGGTGCGCTTCTGGTAGGTGCGAAGTAACAATCTTTTTCTATCTAGCAATTAAGTAGTGAAAAAGTTCACAGCACAGAATCTATTTTTTATATGCAATTTACAATTGATGCTGTAAATGATATTAAGCATAGTGTCTCTGTTAATTAGTTATTAGCACGGGTTTGTTTTAGGTTTTTTAATTATAATAATTTATAATTGAATACAATGCGCTAATTCATAAACTTTATGCACAAATGCATAAATGATAAATAGCAATTAAGATATTGTTTTTTATTTAAATGAAGAAATTGTCTTATTTGTATTTTCCAAATGTTAAATGTATTACACGAATAGATATATGATTTCTCATCAAATTTAATCAAACTGGTTTGAAAACACACGCTGAAAATAGACAACAACAACAACAAACAAGTTTGTTCATCAGTTAAATATTTAAAATAAATATTTGGACGATTTAGCAATAGTCCATATTATTAAATAAATGCATGAAAAGAAGTCTCATTTATATATAATATTATGATTAAAACTATTTAAATTTGTAATATTGTCTAGGGTATTTAGCTGTTCCGCATCAGCTTAGTTTCGTACTTTATAAAAACTTGGTCCCACTGGTATAGCGAAGCTTTTACTACCAAATTGTGAAATCGACTGACTAATAACTTGAAAGCTTCGATTCATTCACATAATTAACAGTTGATATCTAGTTTTGTTTAGCTTGAACTTGTAAAAATGGATATACTACCAATACGTGATGATGACGAGTTGGAAATTGCATTAACAATTCATAATGGTTCAACTAAAAAACGTTCTAATAAAACTCCACAAATTATTGCTTATCATTATTTTGAACAGCACTACAAAGAACTCAATCGATGGACTAGCTTGATAGATAAATTATCTGCGGAATATTCAAATAAGATAAATTTTAATGTTCAAGATATAAACACAATAAACCGGCTTCATCAGTCGCTGAGTATAGATGATTTTGGCAGCTATCGCGCGAATGTACCACCTCGAGTCTATGGCATAGATCGGGATAATCACATATATAGCATGCAAATGCTGTTCAGCTACAAATATTTGAAGGATTTCTGTGAGCTACTACTGCAGGGAAAACTATTTCAGGCTGTTGTATTGGGCTCTATTCCTAAGTTAGATTTGCCAGCAGTGAATTTCTATCAACTGAGAGCACAAAACTCCAACGATTTTCTAATTATGTTCTACGATCCCGCCTGCTATTACTGGACACTGCAATTGGGCAAACTGCGAAAACTGTCGAAGCTGCTGATCAACGAAGATGTGAAAATTGTGATCGTAAATAAAGCACACAATTACTTAGGCATAGATGCTGCGAGCTGGACAACCCTGGATAGTTTTCAAGGTGCTGTAGCGTTTTCAACGAACCGAACTAATGGCTGGCATGCTAAATTCCAGGGCAGACTGGATACAACAAAAGACTATCTGCGCTACATAGCCCAGGGCAGAAATCCGGAACTGAGACAGTACAATACAGCGGGCCAATGGAAAGCCTCGGAGCACACGCTCAACTTTGTACGTTATTTGTACGAATAAATATAAATGTGATTAATGTAACAAGAATTTAGACACCAAATTGCAGGTCCAGGCTCATGCGTGTGAGCTTCAGTGATGTCTTATACAAATGCAAGAATCGATCTAAAAGAAAACGATTTAACATGTGGGTAGATAAAAAGAATATGTAATATAAATATGTATACATATGCACAACATACATACGTATGTTTGTAAATTATCTTTATAAGTACGAAAGCTTATAGGCACGTCTAAAGGAACTGCAAAGCGTTAGGCTATTTCACCAGTCTACTCAGAAGCTTTCGTGTGAGTCAAGCAGTGTACAATTAAATACAGTCTCCCTGGGTTCTCAGTTGATATTAGCGTTGGGCAGCAAATAAAAACATCTGTGGTTTACCATAGAAATTGAATAAAATGGAATATATATGTGGCTACCGACCTCATCCGCCAAATTTTAACAGTTGGTTGACGCCGTTGCATGCTGAGCGACTGAAACGGCTTGATAGAAAAGGTACACTCAAATTAATGTTGGAAAAGCGAACAATGCTAATAGTGCTGCATTTGTTTGCCGACGATTCGGATGGGCTGCGGCATTGGCTGGATATGATATATGCAGTGGCAGATCCTGATTTGTTTGGCAGGCAAATGGAATTTCTTGTGGATGATATTTGGGCAACATATATCTTTAATTTGGACATACCGTCCATTAGGCGTTGTGACAGCAGTTTTTCTACGCAATCCGCTCCACTAATATTTGGCGTAACTGCTGGTGGAAAAGTCCACTTTTTGGGTAACGCTCAAGGGCCGCGTAAGCCCAGCAAGAGAATGCTTCAATCATTTTGTAAGCAATTATTGAGTGAGTCACTAGTGCTACATTTGAAATTGGAAGATAAATGCCCAGTACCTGAAGTGGACTTGATCAGCTTTAACGAACTGATTTATGGTGAATATGATGCAGATATAATCATTTGCTTTTATACCACACTAGAGAGTGCAACAGGTGAGAGCAAAAGATTTATGGAAGACTTACAAGGACTTGCTGCCAAACTGAATCAAGAGAGAGTTAAGATATTTAAAATGAATCTGCAAACTAGTAGAGCACCCAAGAATTTCAATATAAAAAAACTTCCCATGTTGTTTGTGTTGCCTCGAGCGCAACGGCATAATCCCATATGCTGCTACGATATTTTTCACGGCGTCGATACTATGCTCCGATATATTGTTCCGCACTTTAGTGAAGAGTTATATTTTTATAGTCGAGATGGTAGCCGCAAGCTGCACGCAGAGCTGCTCTGGCGAATTCAATACTATTTTAAGAAAGAAAACATTGACTTGCTACGATTTTATTATTGATAATATCAGTTATGTGGAAACATACTAAAAATAAGTTCAAGAGTGCTGCCACTATAATGATCTATAATCGATAGCGCAATATCGATACTTTGTGAAGTTGAGAAGATCAACATGCAAAAATTGCAATCAAAACAGGACAGCACAAAGCACGCAATTTTACTTAATCACCGGCAATTAATAAATAAAGCTTACACCGCTGGAGTGCCTAATTCTGAGATATATGAGCTAAAGTCGCAGCTGTTTCAATTTCAGCCAAAACTAACGGAACAGTCACAGCAATGCCAAAGAAAACGCAAACGCAAATCGAACGAATCAGTAAATGTAAATGCATCATTAGTGGACAACATTTGCGAGTACCTTAAGCTGCTGCCCGACGCAAATGGGGACCATTTACAGACATTGTCCCGCTACTGGGAGGACAAGTACGAATTGCCGCAAATGCATGGCATCAATATAAGCGGTAAATTTCAAAAGTATCAATTGGAGGATAAGACTAGCCAAACCTTCATCATACCGCATGCAACCCGCTTTTACAACCATAATGTGGATCAGCTAACCACGTTATTGCCACAGCTGTTGCCCAGCTATGATTTAATTGTGATTGACCCACCCTGGCGCAACAAATATATACGTCGTGTAAAACGCGCTAAACACGAACTGGGCTATGCCATGATGGACAATGAGCAGTTGGCACTGCTGCCGCTCAACCAACTCATCCATGAACGTACTTTAGTGGCGATTTGGTGCACGAACTCCAATCTACATCAGACGATGTTGGAAACAGAGCTTTTACCCCATTGGCAACTACGTTTACTACACAAATTGCGATGGTACAAGCTAAATACGGCGCATAGACTCATTGGCAACTTAAACCAAACGGATGCCACACAAAAACAGCCCTATGAGCAGCTGTATTTGGCCTGCCATGCGCGGAGCGACGTGAGCTACGCGACAAATTTAAAACAAACTGAACTGTTGCTCAGCGTGCCCAGTATTGTGCACTCGCACAAGCCGCCACTACTCGACTGGTTGCGTCCACATTTGCAGCTTGGGCAAGATCAAGTTGAGCCCAATTGCTTGGAACTGTTCGCCCGCTATTTGCAGCCACAATTCACGTCCATTGGCTTGGAGGTGCTGAAGCTAATGGATGATCGTTTGTACGATCAAGTAATAAACAAAAGCTAATCAAAAAATTTCGATGTGTTTGATATTTACCCTTTCTTTCATTAAGTACCAACTGTGAAAGGCAGTTAAGGAAACAGGATATCTGAGTTATTTGAGTTTAATTATCGCTTTTTATTTGTGTGCTGTTAATGAGAGCAAATGCAACAAGAAATTTGAATGTGAGGGAGCTGGCGAAATGTTAAACATTTGTGTGGTGTGTGTGGGTTTTGTTTGTGTTTGTTTTTGTTTTGTGTTAAATTAAGTATTAAAATATTAAGAATTATTAATACACATGTATTGGTTGTTCTTTGCCTACTCATGACCCTGAGCCATGGCAGCTGGATTGGTTGGCTCGTTGCCGCCACGCTTCTTCGATCCCGATACAATATCATCGATGCGCAGCAACAGAATAGCCGTCTCGACTGCAGTCTTGTAGGTCTGCAGCTTGACGGCTAGCGGCTCCCAAATGTTCTTCTCATTCATGTCGACTATTTCACCAGATTCGCCATCAATGCCCCAGGCACAGACACCGTCGCCAGTGTGAGAGGCGTGCTTGGCACGCAGAGCGGTCAACGCGCGAATAGTATTGGCGCCGCAATTCTGTGCCAGTGTGCGTGGTATAATCTCTAAAGCATGCGCCACGGCGGTGTAGGGTCCTTTTACCTGCTTACGTGTTAGCAGCTGGGAGGCTGCCATTTCGACAGCACCGCCGCCAGCTACCAGACGTGGCTCAAGCACAAGATTACGTGCCACATTCAGAGCATCCTGCAGATTGCGCTCCGTTTCATTGAGTATGTCCTTGCTGGCGCCGCGCAGCAGTATCGTGCAGGCCTTCGGGTCCTTGCACTGTGTGACAAACGTGAAATATTCGTCACCAATTTTCTTGATCTCAAAGAGTCCGGCACCAGTGCCCACGTCCTTATCTGTCAGCTCCTCAGTACGGTTAACAATGGTTGCACCGCAGGCGCGAGCAATGCGCAAGTTGTCCGTCTTGCGTAAACGTCGAATAGCTGTGATGCCTGCCTTGAGCAGATAATGCTGTGCCAGATCAGAGACACCCTTTTCTGTGAATACCAGATCCGGTTTCACGGCAATTATATCAGCACAGACGCGCTGCACAAACTCTTCTTCGATTTGCAGCATGCGCGTAAAGTCCTGTTCGCCAATGATTTCAACGTTTGTCTGGCTTTCGCCTTTTTTGTACTCCAGCGAGCAATCCAGCAGCACAATGCGAGGATTTTCAATATAGCGACGCATCTTGGGATGCGTCACATCCTTGTTGAGCATAACGCCCCTCAGCACACAGGATTCTTCGATAGCGCCACCGGGAATCTTCTCCACCTTTGCATAACTATGTAGATTACGAAAGAAAGTCAATTTTCAGACCAGATCCTTCTATATTTCAAGTACATACCGCTTAATGTCCACCTCCAAACGTCCATTCTCATTCAGCGTAACAGTCTCAACAGCATCCAGAGCAATCTTAACAGCCATGTCAGACCACTTGCCAATGAATTTGGTGCCAACGCAGGCCTTAACCACATCAGCCATTTTGGCTTTATCCTTGACATCCAACTGGACACTCAAATCAGACTGCAAATGATTGACAATGTCCTCGAGAGCCTCACGATAGGCACGAATTATCACTGTCGGGTGGATTTGCTGTTGCAGGAATGGCTCGGCAGCGGCCAGCATCTCACCAGCCAGGACAATCACCGAGGTGGTACCATCGCCAACCTCCTCATCCTGGGTGCGAGCAATCTCAATCATGCTCTTGGCCGCCGGATGCTGTACAGTGATCTCACGCAAAATTGCATTGCCGTCGTTGGTCATCACGATGCCGCCCATGGGATCCATAAGCATTTTAAGCATGGCCTGAGGACCCAAGCATGTGCGTATCACATCGGCAATAGCCTGAAATTATCAATTATTTTACAATCTTGTAAACAGATGGCCAAAATTGCACGACAGACGCAAGAGACATGTGAGTCACAAGCATTACACACACACGACCACACACACACATACCTTTCCGGCTTGAATATTCTCCAACTGCACTTTGCGGCCCGATTCTCTTTTTGTGTTTTGACCTAAACGACAAGAATAAGTTAGTAAACTATCACAAATCAATGAAAATTTGAAACTTACTCAACACGAGTATTGGTTGCTGTCCACCAAACATGTTTATTGCTATTTTTAATTAATTTCTATGTGAAAATAATAGAACTCGTGCCTCGCGTTTCGCTGTTGCCGCTGTTCGAAAGAGAATGAGTGACGTTTGTTTTTGAGGTTAGAAATGCTGACACACGATTCGAGAAGATTCGATAACATATATTTTTGTTATTGTTAATTAATCAAACAGCATTACATATAAATGTTATTTTTCAGTAGACATCTACAAAAATGTATCATATAAAATAAAAATACTGCGAGATGTTTATAATTTCATTGGGCAGCGCCAATACAAATTGTAGATTCAATATCGATAACTAATCGATATCATTACACACAATGGCAACTCAGCGACCCACAGCTGTTGCATTTTTGTTTATAAACGTTTTGGGTAACAAAATACGCCATGGATACTAAAAAAATATCATTTGGCTTTAGCAAGGTGACTAAAAAACCAAATATATTGCCCAGCAAAGTGACAAAAGAAGAAAACAAAGTAGAGCTTATTAAATGCCTCGAAGGAAAGGAAATCAAACTGGTCACGTAAGTTAATAGAATTCTTTGCAGAATGTAATACTAGCTTTATTTTCTGTTTCTAGTGAAAAACAAGATGTTGCGCCACTTGTCATACATATGCCTACTATTCAGAAAACATCCACAGCGCTGGCAAGTCTAATGAAACGACGAGCTGTGTTATTTGGCGAAGAGGACGCAGACCCCGAAGAGTCGACTTGCGAACCCCAATCTATAGCTGAATCTATAACTGCTAATGAAGAGAGTGTCAACTTGGAACAACGTGCCGCACGCGAGCTACTTGCAGCCGCTGCGAACGCCAATGGCAACGATGTAATAGATAATGAAAAGCTTGTATTACCGGCGCTGAAAGCTGATGAGCTGCCGCTGGATGGCGCCAAAGAAGCAACCTTAGATGACTATGATTCAATACCTATACAACAGTTTGGTCTTGCGATGCTGCGCGGCATGGGCTGGGTGGATCCGCCGCCTAAGAAAAAAGGTGCGGCTCTGGTGGATGAGGCTCCATTTTTGCGGCCCAAAGGCATGGGTCTTGGCGCTGACAAAGCTTTGAAACCGAAGGCGCTGTTGGTGCAGCCCGAGAAAAATGAAATTTTGGAAATTAAGAAACAAGCTTATGTACGCATCTTAGGTGGCAAGCAAAAACATCAGTATGGCCAGATTGAGGGTTTTGACGATCATGCAGGTCGCGTGATTGTAAAAATGGCAATTGGAGGTAACAAGGAGGCATTTAATGAGTTTCTTTGCCAGCCCGTCTCACGGAAGGAGTACTCGCAGTATGGCAAGTGCATAAGTAAGTGGCAGCTACATGACTGTAAGCACAGACTAAGTGAAAATAAAATTAATGATAGTTCCCATTGCTTACAGATACAGCCAAATACGAGGAGTTTAAGAAGCAGGAAAATGAGCACGGTCAAATAATTATTAAGCGTGAAAAATCAATAGAGGTAATCAGCGAGAGCGTAAAGACAGAGAGTCGAGGTAGACAACGTGAGGAGGATCGCAAATTGCATAGAACAAAAGACGAAGAGCGGAAATCCTATAAAACAGAGCATCGCAGCGTCAACCAAGACGAGCGACGAGTTGAGAGCAGAGAGTACAAAGACGAGTATAGTACATCCTTTAAAAAAGAGGAACGCAAACCTTATAGAACAGATGAGCGGGGAAGAGACGAAAGCAGCAGAAGTAGTCGTTACCATGAACGTGATCAGGATTCGCTCAAAAGTAGCAGCACATCTAAATCTAGCAGTCGAAGGCGACAGCAAAGCAGCTCAGACGAAGCCGACGATACAGGCGAATCAACAGAAAGTGATTGTGATTCCGCCTACGAGCGCAAGTCCAAAAAGAAGTCAAAAACTGGGAAGAGCAACAGTAAATCCAAGAAAAGTAAGTCAAAGAAAACAAAGAGTAAATCGCATCGGCATCGCCGTTCGTCAAGTACTAGCGACGATTGCGATAGCAGCGCAGACGAAAGGACGCGGCGACGTCATCAAAAAAAGAAAACTAAAAAAAGTAAACATGCTCGTTCTCGCACCCGTTCCCGATCACGTGATGGGCGTGCCAAGTAGTACAAAGATTGAAAGTCGAGCTGAGCAATTGTTTATTCATTTGAAAACTTTATTTTTAAACATTTATGTATCATCAGAAGACGCATAGTTTTTCATACATATGCAAGATTATCATTAAATTTCAATTAACTCATAATCACAAAAATGTCTTTTTCTTTGAGAATCTTTGGGGCCCATACAAACTTAGAGTTAGAAATGTGTTTGATGTATAGGTTTCCAAAATGCATTACTTTTTATGATTTTAGCTAGTTATGTGATTGATAATACTTTCAATATGCCTGTAGCATACTTATATTTTACGATACATATATTCTATATTTATAGATTAGGTTGTATGTGATGGCAAGTAGATGACTTAGTTTTATATATTCGAATAATATGTGTTTTTGGTCGAATATTATGGATTGTGTGTGTGTGTGTGAGTGTATGCACGCGTGTGTGTGTGTGTGTGTGTGTATGTGTGCTTGTGTGTGATGACATTTATATAATAGAATAATTTAATAAACACAAATTTGCCATTTACTGCAGCTTTTTTTTGCCATACTGAATTTTATCATTGAGTATCTTAGAAGCCTTTTTGGTAAGGGACTTGAACACATCTTTTTCATTCAAGCCTGGCCACATGGCTACCAGAACAGTAGCACAATACATTAGTAATAGATTGTTGATGATAGCGCCAATCCAAGCCAGTGTCAGTAGACCCATACTTATTAGGATCACAACCTATACAATAAACTTACAATTAAATTTCTTGTTATCTATATGTACAAAGTCCTTACCATTGTAGGCTTACGCTCCTTGAACAGATAATCATACCAATCGACAATTCGTGATTTAATGTTATAGAGCTGTCCGCAAACCTCTTCGAATTTAGCCTCTTGTTCGCCATCCCAGTTTCCGCCGCTGGCAACCAAACGCGAGAGCATTGGTATAACAAAGTCCATGAAGAATGCCAGTAGAGCCAGCAATGAGAATAGAGTTATGAAGGAAAAATCCATATACCATAGCAACAAATATATGATGCTGATGGCGCCAAAGACGACGCCGGCATAGTATTGTTTTTCCCAGGTAAGAACACCATATCCACTTACAATGGCATTGCGAAATGGTTCCAGGTCATGTTTAAGTTTGATAAGGGCACGTTTCTGTAAATTAATGCAAATTTTTGCTTTTCATGATGGCGGCAATTTTTTTTTTGCGTGTGTGCAACAAAAGTGCAAAGGAATAATCACAGTTGGAATAACGGATCCTTGCTTACCTGATCAACTTGCGATGTTGTCATCTTTGTTTGTCGGGTTTAATAAAACGCTTTCACGCCTTGTTTTTGTCGTATATTTATTTAGTCGTTACAGTGGAGCTAAAGTTAGTTTGGGAGAAAAATCAATTTGTTTGTGCAAGCTTCCAGTTAGGATGTAAAAAGCATCGATAGCGATGTTTACTAACGAAACTTATCGGTTTGACATACAGGTATGACAGTATTATATATCGATAGACTTGATACAACAAAAACTTATGAATTTCAAACGTATGTGCATAATAATTGAAATTATACTGCAAAATTTTACAAAGTAATTGTAATTTACCAAAAAAATATTCGAGTGTTTAAAAAATCCCTTTTAAATACTATGTCACTTGTTACTTAAAAATATTTAGTAACAAAAGTAACTGGTACTTTAAAATACTTTTAGAGAAGAAGCACAAACAAAGTATGCCCATGCGATACTTTTGAAAATGACTTGAAAAAAAGCTATATAATTGACAAAGTTTTTTTGCTTTTTACATTAGAAACCCAATTGTCAATTTATTCATAACACAATGAGTTGTCCAGGCTTTGGTGAAGTCAGAATACCGTCTTCCCGCGCGTTTTGGGATGATTGTGAGGAAGACGAATTCGAGAGCATCGAGCCGGCCACAAAGTGAGTTTGCAGTTTTTGTTTGTTTATAATATGCTTTTACTAATTGAATATGATATGATTTCTGCAGGTCCCAGCTCAAATTTGCAGGTGGCACAGATGAAACACCATTTGCCAGTGAGCTGTTTGTGCTTGTCGAAGGTCCATTCGTAACAGAATTCTGTCGTGGTGCGTTACTAGACGATGCCAAACTGGTTTGCGATATACCAGCAAAAAGTTCCAGTTTGCATTGGAATGCCTCAAAGGGACATCTGATTGCGACGCTAGAAGAGGATCTGACCAGCAGTGGTGAAATTGCCGAGCTGCTCATACCCTATGCACAGCTGGCGAAGAATGTGCTGACTATCACCATAAAACCCAAGGTGGACTACAAGAGCGAGGAGATTGACCGGTACAGCGAGTGTGTGGCTATTGTGCACAGCGTGGGAAGCAAGGGATATGACAAAACAATAAGCGAGCTAGAAGCCCCAAACTTTATAGCTGGCGTGGCAGCAGGCAGTGTGTTTTAATATACCATATGAAAAGAAACTTATTTATATATATTTTTTTTATGCTATTTGCAGTTGCCAGCTGGCGTAATCAGATGGAGTTGCCTGTTAGCTCTTATGTTATTTACACAGACAAATTGCCGCTGGACGTCGTTGCTGCACAGCCAGTTCTGAATCTGCTGCAGAAGATGGGCGTGCCGTGCATTGAACGCTATTTGCCACCAGCTAAGGATAGCTCCTACTTGTATATGTAAACAAAGTGAATCCAAGTTTTGGGTGGTTGTTTTTATTTAAATAAAAGGTTGCGGTTGCAAATAAAAAACAAACATCACACAATCAATATGCAAACAAGTGTACAAGAGTAGATTATTTTAATACTTCGAATATGCTCAAATTAAGATCTTTGCTGCGCCGCTCCATGTGGGCCTTTGCAATAGCTATGAACTGAGGCCGCGAGAGCAGCGAATAAGCGGGCACCAGCAGCGAGGAGGCCAACATATGCAGCTCCTTGTGTCCACTACTAAACAAGTCGAGTCCCAGCTCCAATGCCGTGCCAAAATCACATTCATCCACAGCTATGTTTGCCGCATTAGCCAATGGCTGTAATTTCTCGAGCACAGCCTGTTTAGCATTATCGCTTTCGTCGTTGAGATCTTTGCGTTCAAACAAAGCCAAAATTTTCTTTAGCTCCGCATCGCTGACCATGAGCGGGCGATAGCCTTGCTGTGACTTGCGTTCGTAGGGCACCACAATGCCTGCACGATGAAATGATTTGGTCACTACATGCTTATTGCGTTCAGTCTTCAAAGTTTCTAGCTGTGCCAATTGCAGCGAGTTATCGCTTATATACTGCTTGACTGCTTTCCTGGTGGCAGCCACTTGACCCGTTGTGAATGGTGTGGCTGCATAGTCGTGCTGCAAATAGTGGAGGAACGCATCAAATATGTTGCCAGCCACAAATTCAAACTCACAGCTGCGTGTCGCATCATTGCGTGCCAGCATCAGTCGCTCTTTGTCCTGCGGCACATCACGCCAGTAGCCATAGTGTATGCCTGTGCCCCGACGCACAAACACGGTTTGAAACTCGGGAGGGTCATAATAGAAACGCCAATGTCGCAAGTAATCACCGGGCTCACCCATTTTTGCTTTGTGAAATTTACCAGCCAAAAACTCGAAGGGACCTACCAGCTGCAGCTGAAATAGCGTTTCAATGTGCTGCAGTGCTGCGGCTTTCGTGACATCCTTCTTCAGTGTGTTTATGAATTTCCAGAATTCGTAGAAATCTTCTGGCATCTCCACCAGAAATTTGTGTCTAATAAATTCATTGCTTTCACAGAGATTATCGTACTCCTGCTGCACCGACAAACGTATGCGCTTTTCCAATATTTCCATATAATTTTTTCCGGCAATATTTTGCATTGCCTCCTTGTGCAATTCCGCCGTCTCCGACTCATAGCTGCCCGCATTTTTTTCCATCTCTGGTGTCTCCATTTTGCTGCTTGTATTTGCACTGTTTTTATCTTCCTCCTCCGTGGTTGCTCGACGTTTTGGCGCCAATTTTTGCGGTTCTGTTTGCTTGGTTGGGTGATTGTATTTTTCTAGGTGTGCCTCATTTCGCTGGTAACATTTGTCCCAGTATTTACAGTCTTGTTTTGGCATTTCGAAGTTTATTGAAATTCTTTAGTTTAATGTGCAAATGCAAGAACAAAAAAAAACAATGCTTAAAGCTTATTCTTCTTCTTTTTATATACTAAATACTAACAGCGAGAGGTCAAACAGGGTTGTAGCTTTGCTTGTTTCATGATTGAACGATAAGTCGATAACTGTAGTGAATAAGTTTAATCATTTCTATGGTGGTGGCAAGCCGATAGTAAAGACGAAGACATTTTGCGAGATTTTGAAACATCGACACATGTATTTAAATGGTGAGTTTGGTTTTAATTATTGTAGTTCATTCAATGAATACAAATTTTTGCAAAATAATCAATTTGTAGTTGGTTAGTTAGTATTACAATAAATGTATGAATATGGGCAGCTGTTTCAAGAAGAAAACAGAATGAACCTAATCTTCGACAGCACACATAACTGAATAGACGCACTCCTCCTTATTGATCAAATGACATGTTTTGTTGACCAGGGACATTAGCTGATTCACATCGGTTGCCCAATTGTTTAATATGTCCGAAGCACTCTTCTTTGTTGTAAAATAGATAATGCCAGCCGGTCTATCGATCTTCACGCGTATTGTGTCACTGTTTGCCAATTTCGAAAGATACTCCTCACAGCGATTTGTGGGTAAATTCAGAAGTTCACTCATACGCGTCAAGTGCAATCGTGAGTAATACATCGCTATGATACGTATATTCTAAAAAATATAGGGAACATTAGAAATAAAAGTTAATTTAAGACTTTGTTAAACGTACGTGTTCTATCAATCGGTCTTTTAGCTCAGTAATGCATTTCTTGCCATGCTTGCTGTTATCCTTGAACATATCGTTCTCGGCCAAAACCATGCCAAAGTCTGCATTAAACGTATCGAAGTTGATAAGCTCTTTCGACATGAACAGACGCAGTATTTCCCTTTAAGATAACAAAAGAAGTGAGTATTATAAACTAACTAACCCTGGAATTGCATTATTACTTATAGGCGAGGACATCCTCCAGTTT
The DNA here is from genome assembly GCA_035045945.1 of Drosophila anceps. Lineage (NCBI taxonomy): Eukaryota > Metazoa > Arthropoda > Insecta > Diptera > Drosophilidae > Drosophila > Drosophila anceps. The sequence continues at coordinate 21,962,209 of JAWNON010000225.1, read as the reverse complement.
CTTGTTCTTCGATAAATGCGCCATCATATCACTCTGCTCATTGTCAAAGGGAGCTAGCACGCAGTAGAGCACAGCGCAGACCAGCTTGTCTGTGAGCTCCTTTTTCTGCGCATCTGTTAGTTCGATTTCTGGCTCTGCAGCCACATCGGTTTCTGATTTTTTATCATCCTCCTCTTTTGTCTTTTTATCGTCACTCTTTTTCTTTTCATCACTAGTGGATGGCTCTACGGCTGCCGGTTTCTTTTTACGTGGCGGCTCCGCAATAGCTTGATAGTGACGCGAGGTATTCAGAAATGATGTATCTCGATTCAGTTGTATCATCAGATTATAGAATTTTAACTTAAGATCGTGCTGTGCCGGATCATCAAAAAATTTTATACTAATTTTCTTTGCAATAATCTGGGTGGACACATAGTCCTCCTTCAGCAGACATAGACGCATTTGCTCCAATATGAGCTCGACCTTCTCACGCTTGTCCATTGAGCCATAGGTTTCCACTTGCAGCTCTTCCATGACCGCAGCTGCAGCCACCACATCACCATCAGCTTCTTTAATGTCCGCCAAAATTTTAGTTAAACGTGCACGTTCAATTTCTACATAGATTTTTCCTTCGGTTACGGAACGCAATGTATCTATCAGCTTCAGCTTGGTCTCCTTATCGGGCGTCTTGTCCACGTATGTGCAGCATTCCTGGATCATCTTGACCACCGCCTGCTTCAGTTGCGAACGGCGACGCACCAGCAGTGAGACGTACTCGTTTAATGCATTCCAGTTTCCAGCCTGGAGGCAAATCTGGCAGATGGCCACGAGCACCCGTGAACAGGATACCATGTCAGCGCCCAGACGTGTCTGTTTCTCCAGCTGGAGCATCATTTCGATCGCTTCATGAAAGGCGTCGGGATTCTTTTTGGCCAGCTCCTTGGCCAGGGGAATTTTCTCATTGCAGGCAGGTTCATAGTCAACCTCCATTTTGGTAATGCGACCGCCATCGAACAAATAGGTATCCATAATGAGCTTCAAATAAAAAAATTGCAGTAAGGATTATTGTTGATGTTGTTGCTTTTGTTGTTGTAAATTGTAGGTATGACAAGGCAACTTTTTTTAGTGCCGATACTTACATTTTGTTACGTAGAACTAAAGCAAAGTGTATTTATGGTTGTTAAACGAAGTAAACTTAACTATTTGCCGCCCTATTTGCGGTTGCTGTTATTGGAATTCTTTTTTTTTGGGCACAAGCAAATAAATGCGGTGAATTTCGATCAAAACTCTGCAGAAACTTGCTTACAAATGATGTTAAGTTGGCTGCGCGTGATATCAGTGTTGAGCAGTGTCTGACAAGCAATGCATTTTAAAATTGATATAAACTTCAAAACTAGATTGATTCAGAAATTTGTTAAATAAAATAAAACAGACATTTTTTCTCATTTGGGAATATAAAATGTCAACTAGTAAAAAGAGATGGCTGCCAGAAAAAGAGCAAATATACCAAGTCGCAATACGCGCAAACGTACGGTAAGTTGTGCATCCCTGGCGTTGCATTTTAGCTACAGTGCACAACACTTCCAACTCAGCCTTTGTTAAGCCGCGAAAGAAATTTACTAAATGCAATAAATCTACAAATTGTTTTATGAAAAGCGCATGTAAATTCTTCTTTTTTACCAAGAGAGTAAGTTACGCTATTCGTAATTAACTTCTTGCACAGTGCCGCAAGCGTTTGCTGTTTCGACGCTACAATTACAATCACATTTTGCGCGCCAATTTGAGGGGCAGCCGTAAGACCAGCACCAAAATGGCACAAATTCAGGAATATCAGGATCTGGTCCTCGACGCTCTTGACACGGTGGAGTTCAAGCTGAGTAAGTCGATCATTATATAAAGTAATTGTGTCGAATTACAGTTCTGAATTACATGCCTGCAGTACGCGACAAGGTGGATATTAACAATGATGCCTTAATATTTCATCCCGCCATGGCGCATCAGATATTTGGTGAGTCGGAGACCATATTTGGTTATCAGGGGCTGCACGTGCGCGTGCTGTATACGGCTGGTCCGTTGCATATCTATCTGGGCGTTGAGTACGAGAAACGAGTCAATGAAATATCTGGTGGAGAAATCAAGGCTGACGACGTGGTCGCCACAATTGCTCAAAGTCTGCCAGACGGCTGCTATTTCATTAATCTGGATGAGTTTCTCAAGACGCTTGACAAGGCCGACAAGTTTCAACCATTTGGCGAGAAACTCAGCGAATACACTCAGCGCGCCGACGATGGCAGCGAGCGACACTTTGAGATCTATCAATGCGACTATAAATTATCCTCATTTCTAAAGTTCTTTACGCGTCTGCAAACGTTTATATTATGGTTTGTTGACGCTGCCTCCTATATAGACACCGATGACGCCCAGTGGTGTTATTTTATTTGGTAATTAGAATTTTGTATACAATATGCATTTCTTTTTTAAGACTAATTAATTTTTTTTTTTTTTGATTTAGCTATGAGAAATATAAGAATAAGGATGGTGAGTACCAGTATGCAACTGCTGGCTACACCACTGTCTATGAGTACTATGCATATCCGCAAAATAAGCGTCCACGAATTAGCCAAATGCTCATATTGCCGCCTTTCCAGAAGTTGGGTCTGGCCACACAGCTGGTGGAAACAATCTACAAGTTCTATCAGAGCCAAAAAAATGTGGTGGACATAACCGTTGAGGATCCATCGGAGGACTTCCAGCGCTTGCGTAATTTTGTGGACGCACGCCTGTGTCTTGAACTGAAATGCTTTGCCCGTGATTTAATCAAGAAGGGTTTCAACAAAGAGATGGTGCGAGAGGCGCGCGACACCTTCAAACTGAATCCACGGCAGGTGCGCAAGGTCTATGAATTGTTGCGCCTATATTACACCAACGTACATGATGAAATGGAATATAAAGCCTATCGTCTAGAGGTTAAGAAACGTCTTAATGCCGTTTACTACAAGCAGCTGAAGGATCTTCAAAAGATGGAACGCTATAAAATGGATACGGAAATGTTGCGGGCACGTTTGCCCAATGTGAAACAGCGCATGGAACAGCTGCAGGAGGAGTATGTGCTCATCGAACAGGATTACAAGAATACAATTGATAAATTACGAGCCTAGATCATCTATATAATATATACATAAATAAAAAAAATGCCGTTTGGGTGTTTGATTAATTTATTACGTTTTTCCGTTCTAAATATGTTGATTACAAAATACAATTTGTTGCTATAAGCTTACAGTACGAATCTGTCGAATAAATATATGTATTAAAAAAGTATACACGTGTGTATGTGTATGTGTGTGTGTGTCCATGAGGAGCATAATTTGAGGGGTGTGGGCTCTTGAGCAAGTAAATATATAGAAAACGCGTTGTTTTTTGTTATATAGTTATATATCAGTGATACATATAGTTTTTACAATAATAAAAAAAAAATATTGCGCATTGGAAGTACATACGTATGGGTGTGCATTGAAGGGGACTATGAATTTGGTGCTGCGGCAGCACAAAGATCGTACAACTAGCAGGAGCCGTACTCCTCCATCCATTTCTCGAAACGTGCCACATCGTCAGCCGAAACGGATTTCTTGGTGCGTTGCTGTGCATCCTGAAAATCTTTGAGTGTAATCGGCTGATCCGCATCCTCGCGGCGTATTTGCTTGATTTGCTGCGGCGTGCGGCCAGAGATGAGACGTCGCATGGCCATCATGGATGCATCGCGGCACACATTACTAATGTCCGAGCCGGAATAACCCTGCAGCTCATCACCAATCAATGTCGTATTGAGGTCCGACGACAGCGATACATCTTTAAGGTAGAGCTTCAACAACGCCGTGCGTGTTTCCTCTGCAATAAAATGCAAAAGATTATCAGATTAGGTATGGATGCTCGATCTGGCGACTTCTTACCATTAGGTAGCGGTATGTAGATGCGTTTCTCGAAACGTCGGCGAAAGGCCTCGTCAATGTCCCACGGATGATTTGTCGCCGCCAGCACCATGATGACCTTATCATCCTGCAAGCTAGCATTCAAGCCATCCATTTGGATGAGCAGCTCGGCCTTAAAGCGCCGGCTAGCCTCGTGCTCAGAGTCGCTGCCGCGGGATGCGCAAAGGGCATCGATTTCATCAATGAATATGGTGCTCGGCGCATAGAAGCGTGCCATCTCGAATAGCAGACGCACCAGTTTCTCGCTCTCGCCACGGTACTTGGATGTAAGTGTGGAGGAGGACACGTTGAAGAAAGTTGTGCCGCATTCTGTGGCCACGGCTTTGGCCAACATGGTTTTGCCCGTGCCTGGCGGACCGACCATCAAAACGCCGCGCCACGGTCGGCGTATCCCCTTAAAGAATTCCGGCATAATAATGGGCAGCACCACGGCTTCCTGCAATCCAACAATTCACAATCAAATTAGACATCTTAGATCGTACTTAGATGTTACTGAAGACGAACTAAATGAATTAAAGGAAAAGATTTTAAATAGGGGCGTATTGCTACGCTTGACGTTCATGCAGACAGACGGAAGAGATTGCAAGACGGACATGTATGGCTGTATATATATCGAATATACTCTTTTCAATATGCTCAATAAATTTCACCTGCAATATTGTCTTGGCCTCATTGAGGCCCGCCACTTCAGCCCATTTGATGCATGGATGCCGCTGCAGTATGTCCTTTTCCAGGGTATCGACAAGATGGCCCTCATAGCCCAAAGGTGAGAAATGCTTGATCTTTATCTTCGGTGAACATCTGGGTGTATTGTGTGTGGTCGACTGTGCATGTGAATTATCCTCTAGCGATGTGGTTGCATCCTGATCATCTGAATTGGAATTGTCATCCAATGAGTTCTTTTTAACCGGCCGCTGCTTGAGTGTCATCTGCGTATTGGTGCTCAGCTTGCGTGCGCGCAATCGTTCCACGGATCGACTCTTGCGCACAGCTGCCGTCAGAGCGGACGCTCTGCCAGGGCGACTCAGCCGTAGACCAATTCCCGCATTGCTGCCCGTGTTACTTGCTGCCATGCCCACATTGCCAGCGCTGCCATGATGGCTCTGACTCAGACTGTTGCTGTTCAGATTGCTGCCAATGGAGGGAAGCGTTGGCTGCAGCTCAGGGTCACGGCGCCGCAACGAGGATACCCAGCGAGTGTCCTGCTGCTGCTGTGAGGGAAACGGCATTGCTGCATGACTGGAACGTGGCTGCGGGGCAACCTCTGTATCATAGACTGTGTTTAATTGTTGGGTGAGCAAACAAAGGAACACTTCTAGCACAAACCTTGTATGGGCAACCGCTGTTGCTTGTTTCGCACTGGCAGTGCGCCTCCTATGCCCAAGCCATTGGGTGCATTGGGGCCCAGATTGTTGATGGGTCGATGAGGATTGACGCTGATGGCATGTGTATGCTGCACATTCTCTGACGAGGGCTTCTTTAAGCTATTGTTACTATTGCTATTGCGCGATGGTCGGCTAGTGGTGGTGATTTTGGTAAAGGCATACGGTGACAGCGAGTCCAGGATTAAGGAGTCCATCATACGCGCCATATGCGATAAGCTTGATGGTGGCGTTGATGAGCTGCGTAAAAAGAGGGGTTCAAAAATATAAGGATGCATGATAAGTTCTGCACGCCATTGGCCCTGCACATTCAACTTGGCCCAATGCTTAGCAAAGGTCATTTGTTTGGCTTATCAGCTGGCGACAACAAGTCCTTTGCGTGCGCCGATTCAAGTCCAGTCAAACTTTGTCTAGTCTAGTCTAGCAACATTTGAGTCGTTTACTTTTCCCCACACACACACACACACACACACATGTACATAGAGTGCTGAGTTATTTCTAGGAAGTCAAAGTTCGTGTGGCTAAAGCGCGCGCCTGTCATACACAAACGGCGTACAAACATACAGACATATGCAAAACAGTTGAGAGTTCATTAAACTTGGGCGATGGAATGCCACCCAGGTTATTGACGTGCCGGCGACAATTGTTATTGTTGACATTCACATGCGTCATCGTTGTTAACTCCCATTCATTTACCAGTACATGCTGCAACAATTTGTTCTATTGTCGGCTTTATCAAGAAAAATTCCCGCACGCTGAAAAGTAGGCTACAATATTTTCTATATCGTTGTGCCAATTAATTAAGCTGGCTGCAGTCAGCCATATTTCTTTAACAGGCACAGAACCGGATGTGGTCTTATTGCGCGCTCATAAACAATTGGGTTAATGTTTCTGATACGGCCGCGAACAGGCACCCACGTTCCAGAGCCAGAGATTTTTATTTGATTAGCGGCTTAACTGGGCCAACTTTTGCGCTTGTGGAGTCATTAAAGCGGATGATCCGCCTTTTTGACCTATATTTACATATAATATATATCAATAACACTTAGATACTCAGTACTCAGCTATATAAATATCCCGCTTGATTGATGGCTAAAGTAGCACAAGGCTAGAAATTGTGTAGGAAAATAATTGACAAAAACTGGAATCTAGATTGATGGCTTAGTCAGGTCTCATCCTCTCTAGTCACACTTATTGTTTTTTTACGAGCCAGTTGCGGCGAATGCATGTCACTGCAAAAGGTGTTTATGTTAATTTCAGTTACAAAGAAAATCAACCTAAGGAACCGTCAATTTATGCAAATAACAGCCAATGGCAATTATGACTGGTAAAAACGTCAAGTCGGGTGGTCAGCAAGGCGTCTGATAGTAGGTTAAGGACTGGGCAACTTACGTCTTTGTGCGAAGCTATTTGTTATGCTGAAGTAACACAAAATTTTTGATAGAAATATGTTTTTGAGTACTGTTTTTTAAGAAACAAGAAGAAGTGTTCATATTAAAGTCGTAAGCTGAACATTTTGGACATTCAATTTGGATTTAGAATTTGGTTAAAAGGCATGAAATTTGTTTTTTAAAAAAAGTTTGAAAAACCGGCAATTGGATAGCACTGTTGCCGAAAATGTCCATTTAATTCTGAAGTTAGGGCCTGTGATACAAAATAATTTCGAAGCCTTTACAATAACGAAATAAAAAATAAATAACAGCCAGACGTAAATGGCAGAGCCACTCAATAGTCATTGCAAGCTCGACTTTGCATAATATTTATATACGAATTATATATATATATATATATATTTACCACTGATGCAAATCCCATAGCGAATGATATGGTGTGTGCCTGTAGCCAGACACAAACGGCATAGCCACTTCATACTCCACTTGAACATTCGGCGGAGATTGCGGGCGGACTACCAACGCGGTGCGCTCCAGTGCAGGATTGGAGCTGGTCAGCGTACGCTGACGCATGAAAGATTGTGATTGTAGTCCATTGTTATTATTATTATTGTTGTTGTTGTTGTTGTTGTTGTTGCTGCTGTTGTTGAGCGATTGATTCATATGACCGCCAGTTGTTGGAGGAGCAGCAACCGATTGGCCCATGCCAAACCAATTTTGTGCATTCGTATTGAACATGGCTGCCGGTAACAGCAGCAGCAATTGCTACCTAATCAAATACACTAGCAATTTGGAAGGTTGACTAGGAATTTTCGAATTATGCCCTAGCTTGACGGAAAATTCGAGAATAATACGATGTGGTGCGACGCTCGATGTGTCGGCCCCAAGGGTTGTAGCCCAACTGACCACAAAACTGGACAACGGACGACGCTTTCGTCCACAACAAATGAAGCTAGCTCAGTATTTGTTTGGCGGGTAGTTTCTTGGCATTTGTGTGTACGTATGTGTGTGTATATGAAATGAGGTTAAAGGAAGTATTGCTTTGAGTTTTTGTTGCTCAGTTATTGCCTCCACCTGAGCGGCTAGTGGTCAGCGCACGCTAGCCCAAGTCAACTCAAACTCAAGCTAAAGAAACCATCGATTTCTGCAACCAGCTCAATCACACAGACACACACACACACACATACCTCGATTATAATGTATAACAATAATTTTTGTAATAATTAGTCGTTTGTTTATGCCGGCTTTAATGGCGCGCTTGCATGCAGCTTAAATACCGAGCCAAAACCCTGGCATATCATAAAAAATTAAGTCGTTATGTATATAAAATATATATAGCATATTTGCTTAGAGTGTCTTGTCAACAATTTAACTCAAGCTCAGCAGTAGCAGATCAAGCAAACGAAGGTCGTTTTTACATAGTACACATATCTACTTAAGGACAAATCAGCTGCCAGAGATAAAAATCAATACGCATCGAGAGACAAAAAAATGACTGCACTGCTTCCCTAGCAGTCAAGGCACGTTGAAGTGGCCCGGCACGCCTCTGGCATGCGGAGCATGGAAAATTTTGAGTTCTGCTTACTCACCCTGCGCCCATCATAGGCAAATAGGTGGAAGTGGAGTCCACGGTGCGTATGGTGGTATTGCCACGCAGAACAATCTTTTCGCGTGTGGTGCGTCTGTAGGTCTCCTCGCCGCGCATCTTTAAACTTGAATTTAACGTATTACCAGAAAGAAATATTTAAATTTTCAATGTTTTTTGTAATTTTTTTTTTTTTTGTAATTAACTTGTTTACTTTTGGCCAAAAAGTGTTGAAAAATTTTTTGGCGTCTGCTGTTTCTACAGGCGATGTCAAAATGTGCTGAGAGCGAACGGAAATGCTTGATGCTGCGAATGCTGTATGCCAGCAGCCATCTCAGCCACTCTCATTCGTTGCGGCGCTCTTTTTTTCTCTGTCTCTCTTCTCTCAGCTGTGCGAGTTGCGCAATTTGGAAATTGCAGCGACGCGACGTCACGACGCGCTGCACAAATGGCCACTAACTGGGCGCAATGTTTGCTGGTCAGCAGCATTGAATGTTTGCGCCAAAGTCAGCTGGTGAAAATGGTGAACATTTTGGGGAGGTTTGTGTGTTTGCATTCTGCTATGCATCGACGACCATTACAGCTGGCGTGTTATGAGAGCCAACAATATGTTATCTCATACCCGTTCTATTCTGCATGAACACTTTAAAATTTGTTGCATACTTTAAGTGAATAAAGTATGTCTTTTTTATAGATTGGGTCTTGGTATAACTAAAGATCAATTAGTTATACCAATAGAATATAAATTAGTCTTACCTATTCGAGATTTTTGCTATAGCTCTTTATCAATATGAAAGAAATTATATAAATAAATATACATTTATTGTTTTAACCCACTCAGAAGAACAAATATATATGCATCTTTATTGATTGATTTTTAAAAAACTACTTATAAATTCTGATAGTAAATGACCATTCGAAAAACAGTTTTTAAATTCGTGAAATTATTTATGTACATTTCACATTATTTGTTTTACAAATTTGTTGTTGCTGTTGAAAACTTTGACTTTGCTTAAACAGTCAAATTGCATTTAAATAATCGTAAAATCGTTTAATCGTAAAATATATAATAAAATATATTTCTTTTTTTTTTTTTTGGGCAGTTTACAAAAACAAATTATACACATACATAAAAAGACAAATAAAATATACGCATGTGCATTTTACAAAATAAAGTTCATACAATTCATAATCAAAAACATAAACGCAATAAAAACATTTCGATATTTGTGTTTAAAACCTAATAGTTTCAAATGTACTCATTCTTCGTATATATATGTATATCAATATAAACGTAAGTATTTAATAATTATATTTTAACCGTTTCTAACAAACACGAGGCACGTCGAAATGTAAGTAGACCACAAAAACAGAATATTAAGTTTATATCTTGTTGTTGTTTTGTTTCCTTATTGTTTTGGGAAATTTGGTGGCTTCAGTTGCATTGTTGTCGACTCGACTTTATAAGGTTGCATGTGTATCGTATGTATATAGGTAATTCTTTATAGATTTATCATTTGTAATGTATGTAACGCTTGAACGTTTTAACTTTAACAATAACATTAACGTTGGTATTTATTTGCTTTTTCTTTTTCTGAAAATATTATGTCTTGACTGTACTAAAAATGTGCGTTAATCTAACAGCTGCTTTAATATTATTTATCTTTTGCTTTTGTGCACTAGAGAGATAGATTTTATTCTTTGTTTTTTTTTTTCAAATTATTTACAACTAGCCCTACAGCTTCTTGCTTTGTCGTTTTACTAATTTGGCGAGTATATAGTTTAAATATTTCCATGACTCAAATGATTTACTGAAATTTACGTGTGGCTGTGCGTGCCTTCCAGGCCTTGACTAGATTGAACGCGAAGTACAATGTGAATCCGTGTATCTGAAAGCCTACAAAGCAAAACCCATACCAGAACACTCCATAAGGAAACCCCTAAAAAGAAAATTACAAAATTTTAATTAAGCTCATGGTAAGTTTTTTTTTTTTTTGAAAAGAGAGTTTACTTACGCGCCATAGGAAAATGTCCGTCTCATCGAGTTCCACGGACTTGTCCATGGTCAAAAACTCCCAAACGTCGGCAAAGTAGTAGGCAAAGCAATAGAGCAGCGGCAGCACAGCCATTACTAAAATTGCAATAATGTACTTTTGCATATCACGCACCTTGTTACCGCGGGACGCTGAGAGGCCGAGAAATGAGGTGAGCAGCGAAGCAGCCCAAACGTATTCCCACCATAGCGGCGGCGGCACCTCCAACTCTTCAATTTCTAGCACAAATATGTCCAAGCGATCCAATATATCCGACGTCAGCTTGGCCAGCATGACAAAGAATAGCAGAGCATGAAAGAAAATGCAGTACTTTAGGCGCGATTTGTTCAACAAGCTGCAAATAGAGAAAACAAAATTATGTTCCATTTGTATATGTAGGTATTTGTCTCGTTAGTTGGTTTTTCCTTTTGTTTGGTAGGCTTCGGCCTTTTGCTATCCAAAATATGTACACAAACAATGTTGTTGCTTTTGTAAACAGGCACACATGCTGACTGTCTAGCTGGCACTTTGCCCACCCACTCTGCGGGCGCTGCCTGGCTGGCTGGTTGGCTGACTGTTTGTCTGGCTGGTGCACCCCGTCTGCAGCAGGAGTTGCAAGTTGATTGCTGTCAATTGCGATGTCATGACCTTTTGGGTTTTTGGCAATGCAGGTGTGCAGCTACTTGCAAGTAATTAGATAATTTTGCCAAGATTTTAGAAAGTGTTATTAACCTAATTTGATATGTGTTGGCCACTTTCTGCCTAAACTCGAAGTCGTTGCCGTCGGTGCCCGGGACCATTGGACCGCCGCGAGTTGCCATTTCGGTGCGTCAATTTGATGCCGTTTTTATGCAAAATTTTAACTACTTAAACAAAATTTAACTGTCTTCAAAGCACTTCTCACAACATTTACTCGGACGATAGGCTGTGGCGGTAGGCCGATTGCAATGATATTGATGGCACAAAAGAAGTGTTGGCTAACAATAAAATTAACTTGACTGTGCGAAATTCTACCGCATGAACAGCTTGTAGCAGATTGTGGCGGTCGGCCAATAGCCGCTCTCAGTGCTGTCAGTCGCCATCAGATTTAAAAATTAGGCGCTAAATGCTTATTTAACATAATTCTTTGCTGCTTGTTATTTTTTATTATTATTAGCATAATTAAGTACACTTTGGTATGCAAATGTATGCTTTATTGAGTTTAAATTTGGTAACTGGGTGTCTTGAAACGCTGAACCTGGAACTACTTTGGTCAGGTAACTGCGTCACTACCACCTGTTGCTTTTTTGCATTTCAATCCATAAATCAATGCGCGAAAGGCCCAACAATGAAGAGAGCAACAAGCGCATATTTAAAAATAAAATACTACATCCAAAATACCTACTTATTTTTACATTTTGTGTTGCTGCTCTTTCAACACAATTCGCTACAGTTCTATACGCTCTTTGTTCGAGCTCTTTGCTCGATTGGGCTACAAAAGTCGATTCAACCGTTAAAGTGCCATCAGTTCCTCGGCGGTATTCTTTAGCACAACGTCTTGACGTGAGGCGCATGCGATCGGCAACGGAGTTTTCAATTACTATTGACAATAAACGCAAACTATTAATGCCAGTTATTGATAACTATTGCCTTACATTTTATGCCGAGATAGGCAGCTGAGTTGTCTACGCTCTTTTGTGTTTTAGTGTCTTATGTGCTTCCCTTAACGGTAATACATGTATATTTATATAATTTTCGTTAAAATTCAAATGACGCCCTTAGCATGTTTTGCATTTTGAAAAATTAATATGTGCGCATATTTTATAATATTTCTGCTGCCTGTGTGCTTGTGCTCAATTTGTCTGCTGATATTCTGCCCAAATTTGAAATTATTTTTGTACAAATATTCTGCAGCTGCCTTCACGTCCGCTTGTCATTGTGTTAATACGTTTTCATTGTTTCGATTTTTAGCAGCAACTATCGCTGTTTGTAAATAAAATAAATATTAAATACTGAGACAATCATTACGCTATGTTGAGCATAAGTGTTCCTTATGATTTTGTGAGTGCTTAAAAACAATACCTTACAAATGCCATCGATCATATGAAATGATTCAGATAACAGTTAACTAATAACTAGTATTAATTCTGATAAATAATTAGGTGCTTGCACTCTCTGTTTCTCTCTTTGCAGCTGCTCTTCGTGTATTCAGTTAAATTGAAAAAAAATTTAATTTAACGTACCGAATCCAAAGATAGTGTATCTATAGCCTATATCCAAGTTCCAATCATGTCCGCCCTTGCCGCTGAGAAACGCGCCTCGTTTGCGCGCCGGGCCGAGAGTTTGGTGGAGAGGGTGAGAGTTTTGAATACCATATACGAGGTAATCGGTATCAAGTGACCAAAATGCGTGAGATAAAACAATTTGTTTCTGCTTTCTGCTCAATGCTGTTTGTTTTAGTTTGCAATTTGTTAATTAAACACGAGTTGCCCAATTATTGCGACCTATACACTGAACTCTTATAATAAAATTTCGTATTTTTATAAGGCAAAATAAAGAAAAAAAAGAGTAACCCGAATCCAATGCTTTATACATATAAATATCCATGAATCCATGAATATACTCGCATATATATTCGCTTATATGTACATATATTTGATATCAATATTTATTTGATTAGACGTTATGGGCGTGGGTGTAAGGCATTACGAATTTAGACTCGCGTAGACGTGCCTATTTGACTTGGCTCGCTGCCCTGGCTTTGGCATGCTCTGTCAATTAATCTCTTATAATATATGGCTCGCGTAGACATACATACATATATTGTGCATGTCTATATAATATGTATGTATGTGTTAGCACTTGGTTGCGATTTATTGCACCGACAATTAGTGAAGCGCATTAAATGTATCAAGATCAAGGACCCGACATGTTTGCTAACAGGAAAAGTGTTTGCTTGGGTAGCTGTTGTCTTCATTCGTTCTATTACGAAACAGTTTTGGCTTTTCAATTGACTCTTTGTTTCTTAATTACTCCAGGGCTCTTTAATTTTGGCGCAACGTTCAGTGCTTCAATGCCAATTACTATGTTTTTTTTCCTTCTCTAATAGCCTGAGTTGTTGATAATTGTGCTCTGTTTGCGGCATGAAAAAGCCGATGTACGCTTGAGCTAAAAATAAATCTTTTAAATTAAGCAGCTCGCGAAATTGGCTCTATAATTGTGCATAGCGAATGCGTCTTTATCGTACTGAGCAGCTCTTGCAGTGACATCAATTGAATGAAGACAGAGCAATAAATAGTTACATCGATGTATTTACATACTCGTCCACAAATAACCATCTATACACACATACAATGCTACAGCATTAATTAAGCGGGCGCAGCAAACACAGCACACACACGTACACACGGACACACATACACTAATACACATGCACACATAGTTGGCCATTGACCGAACATTTAATTTGTTTTGTTGCAACAGAAATTTTAATTGAACGCCAAATGGTGTGTGTAATGTTTAGACTGGCGAGGGCAGCTCTCAAAGTTCCTTTAACAATCCTATTTTAAAAAGTAAACTGAAAGGAAATGTATATATTGTATATATATAATATAATAATTATATATAATATAATATGTATAATAATAATCAATATAATTCTAAAAACAATTATGATTTTCTTTAAAATAATACCAATAATGATAACTATTTTTATTATAAAAATATTAATAGGTCGGCTATGTCAGGCACTTCTGCTGTCCAACAAATTCTCTATAAGTACAAAACCATTTTTGTTATATATTGGAAAAGCGAACAGCCACATACACGTATGCTGCACTCCGATGAGTGAGCTACAGTGATTTATGCTGAACTGTTTTATGTGTAATTCTCAGAAAATAATTTATGTCTATTGCCATGGTCTCCCACAGAGTGTAATAGGAGCATTGCTTATATATATTTGTAAATGGTTTGTTCATGCGTGACCATTTTCCCAAGGGGCGAGAGCTTCGCTGCAAGAATCTGCTTACTTAGTGTAGAGCCACCCATTTATTATATTTTATATTATAATAACTGCTCACATAAAGGAGGAAATGCTTGATGAACAGCATAAAAATGCTGTGCATTCAAACTTTTCTAATTTTTAATTTTTTTAAATTTTTCTTTTGGCTAGGGTTTTTAGGCAGCCTTGACCATTGTCATATAGAAACTCAGCGTACAATCGGTTTGGTTCCAACGACTTTATGAAGATGATCCCTTAAATAGCAATTACTTTAAGTTCCACTAACGCTATAAATATTAAGAAAGTTAAACGAATAAACAGTGCTAATAGAATAAAAAGCATTAGCTGCGAAGGAAACACGTCTATTATTTGAATACTTATGTACACGAAGGTATCAATCAACTTGGATTAACTGGGCTGAGATTTATCCGAACGCGGCTTGCGCTCTTATCACGAAGCGATGGTAATGTCTTTATCGGGACTGGCATATTTGTCTTATCGAAAATAGCAAAGCAAATAATGAAAATTGCGTAGGACGCGAAACCGAGGAATTTGGGCAAACGAAAAGAAGAATGCGAGGAACAAAATAAATGAACGATAAAAAGCTAATAAAGTGCAACATAAATAAATGCGTGCGTAAACATTGTTTGAAAACATCGTTCAAATGGAAACATAGATAGAGAGAAGAGAGAGAGAGAGAGAGAAGAGAGAAAGAGCGGGAGAGATAAACAAATATATATATATAAGAACAGAGAGATTGATAAAGAGAAAGAGAGAGAGATATTCGTAACATGATTGGTTGCCAAAAAAAAAATATTTTCAGCAAAGGCGAAGAGTTTGCACTTGAAATTTCTTTGCTCTTTATATATATAGATATTTATATATATATCCTTATATATATATATATATATATATATATATATATATATATATATATATATATATATATATATATATATATATATATATATATATATATATATATATATATATATATATATATCCTTCGCTGTCCTGGCACGTGTGTTTGTATTGTCGCTAGGGCTTAAAGTGTCCCCTGTTCTTTTGCCGACTGCTTTTTTGCTTTTGCGTGTCTGAGAATTTGCCGTGCTTGTTTATAAGTAATTTCGTATTGAAAGCCAAGCACTTGGATGTGTCCTAGGGTCACATTTAAAGCGCTTTAAATTCTGCTCATGCTATCGTTGAGCGTCTCAATTTTAAAGCGTCTGTCTGCTGATACTTGAGTACGTTTATCCTGGATGACTATGAGTGGGCTTTAGGTATTTTGATTAAATTAAGATGCAGATTAAGTTTCAAGCGCACAGAGCAAGCAGGAATCGAAACCAATTGTTGCCGCGAGCCTTGTATAAATATCAAATATTTATATAGAAATTCAAATTTATTTTAAATCAAATTGAATAAACAGAATTTGAAAGTTGTTCATGTGGTGTTACCTGCTTTTTTTTTGTCTATATTCTGTATTTCAATAGTCTTTCCATTCACATAGCAAAATAATATAATCAACTATTTACATATCACATAATATTTGTTTAGGTTTGTTTATAATTAAATTCAGCTGCTTATTAATTTTTAATTGCTTTGCTTGTAATGTTGTCAACAAATTATATTCCGCTTTTATTTGCAATTTTAACTTTTGCTGCTATCGCAGCTGGCATTGTTGGAGCGCAGAGAGAACGTAAATCACATAACAATGTGTGAATGAGAAAGTGGATTACACGAGCCCGTTGCGTATACGCCTCGTTGTTGGCCATTTATTGCACAACATTTTTATCAGCTGTGGCGAATAGCAGAGGCAACGAGTTAAGGCGCAAACGTAATGTCTTAATTTCAATTTAATTAAAGCATCAGCAAAAAAAAAAACGAAAGTGATTAATAGGAAAGGCGAGGCACGAGACGTGTAATAAAGTGTTCAAAGCGAGTCAGACAAAGAAATTGAAAAAAAAAACAACAGAGAATATCAAGAATGATTGAATCGTAAATACTGTGTAGATTACCAAAAACAAATTATATTGAACGAATATTTTAGGGTCACTGCGACTGCAGTGTAGCATGTAAGGTATTAACAGTTGTTGTTTTAACTGTTAAGGTTTTTAATGCAAATTGCTTTGAGTTAAAGCAAAAGAAACACGTTTGAGAGCCCTTGCATCATTCATATCCTCAGCTGTGCCTGGGCTCTCTATCCGACGGATAAATCGACGTTTAGATATGGCCAAATCTATTCACCTTGATGTCTTTGCAATATATATGTATTAAGGTCAAGAGCATTGCATACTTTGACAGTTTTGTTTGTTATACCCCGTCTTAATCCGTTTGTTATGTGCATAGGGTATATAAAAAGTGAAAACACGACCACAGCAACAAGAACAACAACAGACGCCCAAGCGCACAAATCAACAATACACTAGCAGCAGCAACGGCAACTATAACAACAAAAACAATGTCAGCTACAATTACCCAGGCAGGTGCGCAAAGCAAATAAACAAGAACAACTACAGCTAAAACAACAGCAAAACAAAATACATAGAAAATACGCGTTACTAAAGCGTAGGGCGCTTCGTGGGCGTGTCGGAGGCGTGACAATAAGTCAAAGCAACAAAAAGCCAACAAACAATGGCAAAAAAGTTTGCCATGAGCTCTGTGCGGTGCATACTTGAAGGCGCAAAAGCTGCCAAACAATTGAAAAGCCCGTAAGCCACTTGCCAAAGGCAACCAGCTGTGTCAATGGGGGCGCGGCACATTGTCTGTACTCCCTGAATGGCTATGTAAATAAGTGCCAGATAATACAAAAGTGTTAAACAAAACCATTTAGAAGAAAAGAAAGCTGGATAAGTTCTACGAAATGAGATTGTGATTGAGTTTCGGTTGATTGACTCAACTCAAATGCAAAACAAAAATAAAACTTACAAATAGGCGAACGATTAGACATTTTCTCAGCCATAGAAGTAGCATTTGATGAGGCACACGATGAGCAATAGGTTCTCTTGGGAAAATGCAGGATACTGTTCTGAATAGGTTTTGTGTTGCAAATTACATTTCAAGAGTTATAAACTAAAAAAAATGAGAAATTCGTCAGTTGAAAAGCAATTAGATAAACTCTGTAAATAACAACTTTATACCACACGCTTTTAATGAATGTTCAAATTTTTAATAAATATAAAATGCAAACCATATAGTTTTTGAGGAAGAGCAATAGCTTTCTAAACTTCTCACTGACTAAAGCAGAAAATAAATTAAAATTTGTGTTAATTAAACTTATTCCATGAAGAGCGAAAAAAACGTGTCGCTAAACATTCACATTAAACTTTGCTCTCGTAATTCGAATTTTAATGTAACCCAACCCAGGTGTGTCGCATTTTGTGTGCAGCGTTTTCCAACAAAATGTTTTTGCTGCGTCAGTGCGAAAAAAAATGCTGGAAAAAAGAGAAACTCATCAGACTTATGGCCGTGCTCATTGACAGCCGTGATATTCACAGTTGAACGTGAGCAGCATTTCATATTCACATGTTCGCATTCGTGTTCACATCTTCATTATTAACGCGCATTGTTTCACGGCGGGAAGTGCATGGGTTTTCTTGTTCTCTTTTTTATTTATATATATTTAATATGCGTATGTTAATAGCTCAACTATTTTGCTATGTCGTAAATGCAATTTTAGTAAAATGTACTCTGTCGTATGCGCCTGCCATTGTTGTTTTGCTTTTGACGGGCACAGATGTGTGTGTGGGAGTTAAGGGGACTTTGCCTTTCTGCTGGCTTGACCTACGCCACGTAAATATCAAATGCGCATATTTCGTGCGACTCCTTGGTGGAAATGGCATTCGGGTGGCTTTTGCTGCTAGCTGGATAAATGAATGGCAAATGGCGGTTTTCTTCTTTTTCTGTCAGCTGGCAAATTAGCGCATCAAAACAAAAAGGCGCTTAGAACGGACAACAACAATGACGACGGCCTGTGCCATAAAGAGACGGCAAAAACAATGCATCTGAGAGCGAAAGCTAAAACAAAAGCAATCTTATATATAACACCCACACAAGTTCACGTACAGGCACACACATACACACACATGTACAGTGCGTGGGTGTCGAAAAGCGGATGGCGCTCGCAAGTAGGCAACGAAATTTTGCAATGTGCTTAAACATTTGGCGTGGGCGTCACAGCGTTGCCAGATAGCTAAAGTAATAAAAGGAAATTAATTAATCAAGATCAAGTCTCAGCTGAAAAATGATTAAATTTATGAAAATTTTTAGGTAACTAATTTTATATGATTAGGAGTAATATTATAGATGATTAAGAGTAAAATAGAAATTTATAACATTAAGTTAATACATTATTAAGTCTAACTGTGGAATGGTTTCAAATGAATATAATTATATATATTTTATTATATAATTAGAAAGAATTTTGAAAGATGAAAACAAGATGAGATGAAACATTTCAACAATACAAAAATTCAAAGAAAATGATCAATATTAAAATATTAATTTTATTTGATTTAGAAATTTACTTTCTCTTTTACTTCTTCTAGGCTTGATTCTTAAGAATATATTTTTATATTCGAAAAACATACATCTTATATATATATATATATATATATATATATATATATATATATATAGCTGTATATATATATATATATATATATACATATATATATATATATATATATATATATATATATATATATATATATATATATATAGCTGTATATATATATATATATATATATATATTTATATATATTTGGGGCATATATATTATATATTTACACCAATGTTTTCATAAAAAATAACTGAAATTTTATGAAATTTCTGCTTTATTATTATTTTCAACACTAGCTGGCAACGCTTTAGGAACTGACACAGCTCACCTGCCTGCCTGGTTGCCCTACACCAGGGTTCTGACGCTCCCTCCCAACAAAATTTAATGCCTTATTTTACGTCGCAACATCTTGGGATGTGTGCCATTACCATTACCCACACACATACACACACATACACGCACACAAGCACACTTGCACTTGCACCACCAACGACTGCTACCATTACCATAACACCTTTTGGGTATTTTGTTTTGCTAGCAGCTTCGTAGCGGTCGCTGCGGTGCTTCGTGTCTGCGCTGTCGTCGTTGTCGCTTCGTGTCTCTTCCGGCGGCGTCATCGCATCCAAGCTGCGCTGATAAGGTCCACGCGGCAACAGCAGCAGCAGTCGTCGTCGAACGCTCGAATCGTTGAAATCGAAATACGCTTGCAGAGCGGCAAGGACGCTGCCAGTAGAGAAAGTAACTGTTCACTTTGCGAATTCGCTGCCAACTGTGTCTGAGCGCCTGTTACACACAAATCCGAAAACGTTTGTGTGTTAGACCCGTTGTTGTTCGTGTTTCGAAACAAGTGTGTTGTGAATTTCCATTGTAGGCTGACATGTCGAAGCCGGTTACACCACAGCATCGAGCAGTGGGATCTGCTGAGAAGATTAGCGTAAGTTATGGGCACAGTAACTGCTGCTGCTGTTTCCATGTGTGCTTAATTATGTGTTAGCGATGCCATCTGCCCAGGCATATGCAATTTCTCAACCACCTGCAGTGGCATACCGCCAAAATGCTACGTGACTTTGAGGTCCGTCCAACTGGCATGTGCTGGCGCGCATTTATGATGCTCAACTCTAAGTCTGGGCCCAACTGCAGGCACACACATACACACATACACACATACAAAAGGGGACAAAAGTCCGCTCAAGCCATATGACCTTGCATGTTGTTTGGGGATGTGTGTGTGTGTGTGTGTGTGTGTTAGTCGCTTTGGTGCCTTTTGGTTGCTGTCATGTTCGCCTCTCAAAGGGCATAGCATAATTTTTGCTGTGCGACTCATAAAAATTGCATAATTGTCGCTGTGCATGCGTGTGTGTGTGTGTGTGTGTGTGTGTGTGTGTGTGTGTGTGTGTGTGTGTCAGATTATAACTGTAACTGTAATTGTAGCTGTAACCGTTTTGTGTGCGTGCATTGTGTGTGCCGTTGTGTGACCATTACCGTTAACACAGTCATTTTACGTGCCATTTGCGCTAGCATCTGGCCGTCCAAACAAATTGAGGTGCTTAAATTGCCAACAAGCATGGCTGCTGGCCGTTTATTAAGTTTCTTATTAACGGCCCGCCATAATTGTTGCAAGTCATCTCACAATGCTCAACTGAAATTAGAGACTGGGTAATTAGGCATAACACAAATTAATGTTGCTGCATTTGTTTCATTGTCTTGCCACATACAATGCTGGCAGCCAAATTTATCGTGCACTGCAAAAGGCTTTTCATGAATATAATTTATACATATTTTTTCTATATTCTTTATAGTATGTATAGATTTTTCCAATTTTTCTATTTAGCATATAGCACTCCCATCTTATGTGAACAATATTTGTGCACTTTAATGGAAACCCCACTCAGTCAGCTCCTGCCTCTTTGCTGCCGCATTCTATTGTGTTAGCCTAGCCAGTGTTTAACTGAATCAGCAGCGCAAGTGTATGCAGCGTATTTTTTTCCTTGCTGGCTTAACCAAGCGCAAATGTTGCATGCCCCGTGGCGTGTGCGTCCGCATTCAATTTCAATTCCAAATATGCTGACAACCCAAACTTATATCCGTTTGCCTCAGATAATAACATGCTTCGAATTTCTCTTTTGCGTGCTCCAATTTGGCGAGATTCCATTTATATCTATTTTTGCTTGTTTCTTTTTCTGTTGTTTTCCCATTCCTTTGAGCTGTTGTTTTATTCAAATGCTGACTTGGACTCTTTTGTTCTTAGCCAACAATGAACAATGCAAAATTGATTAAGAAAAATTCCACTTTTGACCGTGAAGTCAATCTTTATTGTTCAGTTTTTCGGTCTCAATCATATTTTTAATAAATTTGATTTGACTGAAACTGTATGAAAAATTATTGCTTGTATTGCTTAGTGTATTTAATTTTTAAAATATAATTCACATATTGATTAATGCACTTCAAACTGTTTTATCCTAATTCAATTTTGCTATACTAAACTAATCATAAATTGATAATTAAGAGAAATTTTAAAAATTTACTCTTTATGTAGAACTTTCATTTTTGTTTAAATAAATTCAAATTTATCATTTTTTAGTACATAAATTTATTATAAATTTAATATTTTAATATTTTTTATTTTTTTATTTATTATTTATTGTTATAAATATTAAGTTTACAAAACTCATAAGTTCATACCTAAATTATTTAAAATATTACAGGGCATCTATAGAGTTATTTATTTTGCAGCGCTTCTTATATTTTTCATTTATTTTTATGCGTTTCGTAAAATATGTGCATAGCGCCACGGGATGCTATACATACATACATATGTATGTATATATATATATTTATCTATATATAATATTATATATATATATATAATATTCACACACACACACAAACTACACTCGCACACACATAATCAAATATCTTCCATTTACATGCGTCTCGTTATTGCAGCGGCAAAAGGGAGAGAGATAGAAAGAGGTTAAGAAAGAGACAGAGAGGGAGTAACATAATATATTTTCTGCCAATTTTTTTTTGCAATTTGTGGACTTGCACGGCAACCAAATATGGTAGAGCGATCAGAGAGCAACCTCTTTATGGCCCTGCCCTCCGTTTAATCAGGCATTTCACTTGTTTGGCTGCCCTTTGGATTGTCTGTGGGGCATCAGTTGAGCAAGTTTATGGCCTTGTGCATTGAATAAACTTTCATTACATCAAATTGCCAAAGCAGTCTGAAAAATTCCATGTCTTTCCAGTATGTGTGTGTCCGTGTGTTTGTGGTCGTGTGTGTGTGTGTGTGTGTGTGTGTGTGCATATGGGTGTTATGTGAGACCTTAGCTTAAGAGAATTTTCTTTATTTGTACGTGTACAAATAGTTTTGCTTGGGAAGAATGCGCAGAGAAATGAACCCATGACAATTTCTTAGCTTTTATTTATTCGCTTTCAGCTTTCAAAGTTGTTTTATTTATTTTTTACTTTCAGTATTTGTTGTTATTTGTAATTTGAACTGAAATGCTTTAATTGCATTTTTAATGAATTTTTTATTTCCATTAGAGGCAATTGAGTTGAGTCTTCCCAATAAATATTATACATACGTCGCATGTCTTTCGACATGAGGACGCAGCTGCTCCTTGCGTTGCTGCCCCCACGCACGTTTCTACATGTTGCTGCTGCTTTGTGGCATTTGCCAACAACATTGTGAATATTTTCATTTTAATGCCGACGTTAAACTTTGCCATTGGCAAAGTGTCAAAGTTTTCAAGGCAACGTTGCGCATACGCCGCATACAACAAACAACCTTTCAGCCATGCCCTGCAGTCGTTCTCGCCAGCCTCACTTCCATGCACACTGCTTACAAAACTGAAAAAAAAACCTTTAATTGGCGTTTTTTTTTTTGCCTATTAAAAAAACTTATCTATTGCGGCTTCTAAACTTTGCCTCAATTTGACAGGCCAAAACTTTCGCCGTCACTTTTTCGTTTTGTGATTGACAAAAGTTTTTTCCGAGCATATTTCACGTACTTCTTTTGTTCGTACGTCTCTTATTACACAGTTCCCAAAATCTCGACAAGAATTCAAAGTCTCGACTGCCCAAAGCGCGTGTCGAAGCATATAAATATATCAGGTATTATGTGAGTTTGTGCTTGGCGAGACGATGCATATAATGAAATGCGCCATAATTCCTAATAGGATTTCAGTATCTCCAAGGCATAGCTGGCGAAGGATAATTTTCAATTAGCAGCTCGTTTACGTGCCATTCCATGCCCTTCTC
Organism: Drosophila anceps; assembly: GCA_035045945.1. NCBI lineage: Eukaryota > Metazoa > Arthropoda > Insecta > Diptera > Drosophilidae > Drosophila > Drosophila anceps. Next base: position 21,939,053 of record JAWNON010000225.1, on the reverse strand, counting down.
ATAATGGGCAGCTAAGCAGCGACGGCTAATGAAAATGATGGCAAAGACTTTTAAGTTAAAATTAATATCCGCCTGTGAACGTAAAAGTGATGTTCATGCTTTGCTGCAAATGGAAGGTTTAGTGATCCGGAAGTGATTTACAAGCTGACAGTGTTAAAGATGGTTTAAGTCACGCTTAGCTAAGTAGAAAACCAATTTGGTTAGTGATTCAACAGCGAATTAAGGTGTGAGCGCATTCCGCATTTATTGTGGACTGAAAAATGAAAATTTCAATGAGATTGAGATTTACAAATGGACAGGGGAATATAGCGACTCATCTCAACTGATAAAGTACTTGTGTGCTAAATATTTGTGTATGTTTGTATGTATGTGAACTATATTGTAATTCCGTTTGTCAATAGTAATTTGTGTGTGTCAGCTATATTGTCATTCGAAGCTGCATTAAGCCTTTGCATTATTCCTTCTCAAATATTAATGCAAATTTTCATTGAATTGTGAATAAATAAAATGCTCTCCAAAGCGCATAATATCATCTAATCTGTGCTAATTAGGTTCACTTGTTTGTCACGTAATTGACAGCTATTTTACAAACACAAATTGATTAAATTAGTAATTATTTTTAAGCTTTGATAGTTTTGCTCACTACATAATATTGCAGCTTGCGCATGTAGTAAAATTGTGATAGGGGATTTGATATGCAAATTTCAAACATCAGTTGGCTTTAAATGGTTAGTAGAACAATTAAATTTAACATTTTCAAATTAAATTTGGAACCATCAAAAGTGGCTAAAATAATTAAATTGAAAATGCGTTTCACTCTTAGGCTTATTTATTTATTTTAAATTGCAAAGTCTTACCCTACATTTACAAAATATATGAGAATTCCTGGCTCAAAGGCAAAGCGCATTAGTAGATGATATTCAACACGCACTAACCGGATGAAACTATCAAATTTCTATATGAATGCCAATATTTAACAGTGCATTGCACGAAATATTTAATGCCTAAAAGCAGCCGGTAGGCCAATTAGTACTCTGTGCTGTGTCGTCATGGCAGCTATTTAAATATTAATTACACCTAATGGTTGTCATGCAGCTGAAACTGAAATGTGCAAATTATCAGAAAAAAATGTAAATGAAAAGATATTTACATTTGATATTTCATTTAATCAATAACACGTTTCACAAATAGAATACCGAAAGAACGAAGTGAACAACAAATATACCAATTATTGAATTTGCATTTCGCACACCTGAAAGGCGCATTGGCAGGCATTTACGCAATGCTCTCAGCCATATCAAACGTGTAACATCAATTTGATGAGCAAACAGACACATCCGGCTGTATGTCTGTGTATTGGCAGGCGACACATGACAGCACTTAACCATACAAATATGAGTGCCTATACAAATAGCAGCTGCGAGTCGACTAGCGGATATAAAAGGTTACCCTATAAGAAATCATAAAAAGTTATAGCATATAAATGGGAGCGTAATGATTGCAGTTGCTCAACATACTTCAACGTCTTTCACAAACAAACACTAGAGGCAAACTTTGTAGTTCGTTTTTCCGTTGGATTACTAAGCAATCGCCACTAGTATTCAATTACAGGGTATCAAATACTCTATCATAAGACTTAGAGGAACATTACTTGTTTTATTTTTCCGGATGTGGCAAGCGCTTTGGGATATCAACGTGCCCAGAAGTGTATCTCCGTGTACAAGTGTGTAGGCATGTGTGTGTGTGTGGGTGTATGTGAATGTGTGTGGTATGTGGTTATGAACCGAAAATCCATTTACGCTTGAATACATTTTGGTCATGATGAAGTGGACAAAAACGAACAAACTTTGGTGTTAGCCATAAACAAACAAACAGCATTTGTTAGCTCAGCTAGTTAGATAGAGAAGATAATACAAACAAGGACAGCGAGAGAGAGAGAGAGGGAGAGAGATAGAGAACAAAACTGACGTTTAAATTATGAATGCAATAAATGTAACCTAATATAAGCTCGGGGATTGAGTTAGACACAGAAAACAGAAAACGTTGATTAGACCGCGCTAGCTGAAGAGCTGCTGACAACAAGCGAGAACAAAACTGTGTCGAGAATTTAGTAACAAGCACTTTGTTAGATAAACTTTCCGTTTAAGTGTTGCAGTTGCTGTTAGCGAGCATTGCTTTGCCTAGCACACTTCAGTGGATCTTGGCTCAGCTTTAAGCTTTGAGTTGCAAAAAGTGTCCTTGACTGCAGCGAACAGACACAGAGAAACTTCTAGCTAACCACTGTTATTTTTCTGCTGAGTGCCACTGGGCACTACCTTATATAACAACTCTCGAACTATTTTCTATTTGCTTATCAATATCAATTTTGCTGTCTGGAAATCAGCAACTTTTGCCGTCAGTTTTCATAGTCAACATAAAAGTTGCAGAGCTTATAAATTTGTGTGTCAAGCAGCAGGAAACTACAATTTCATTGCATACTTTTTGGACAAGGTAAAGTTTTTGCAACAGACAAAATAACAAAGGCGAACAGCTTTTAAAAATATATATATATATATACATATACCTATGTTAGTGTGAAGATATAATACCAATAGCATTTTCATGTTCCAAAAAGTTGTGTGTGTCGGGTTTGGTTCTCTTGTTTTGCTTGGGGATTTTTGTTAGTTCTGAGCTGTCAACAGGCAACAACAGTTGCTGATGCTGCTGCTGCTGCAGTTGCAACAGTTGCGACTGCTTCACATGTATGCAGTATTCCATGAACCCATACACATATACCTACAAAATGCATATGCATCAGCATCAGCATCTGCATCTGCATATGTTATGCTGCGCCACTAAACGTTGCTCTTTGTTACCGTTACGATGCTTGAATGCCTGGCAAACATGCATAAAACTATATCACTTGCTCATGCGATATGGCTGCGGGCATTGTGGGCGGGGCTGCCATACATAGTTGAGCCGTTGCCCTTCAGCAAACATACAGATATATGTGTGTGTGTGCGTGTGTGTGTGTGTATAAGTGTGTGTACGTGTCAACTCATTGACCTCGTTGCTGATGACTCGACTCTAGGCAGCAAATACCTATGCAGCCTGGATGCCTCGCTGGCATGTTTATATATTTTTCTCTATTTTTTCCGCTTTCCTGTGAGCCATTGACGCTACCAGCTTGCTTGCCAGCGCTTTCCCATCGCCTGTTTCCTGCCTCCCACAACGCGCTCAGCCCTTTTACCCATTTGCCGTGATTCTGCATCATTACCGGAGCAAGCCGACATTTAAATGTCGTAATCGGATAGCACGACCTCCGTGCTCATGACATGTGAGTCGACAATGTGGTCAGGCTTCTGATTTAACTGCCAGCCATCTGACCAGCTGAGATTTGTGTCATGTATTGCATTAAGAGTGTCCCGTGTATATCTATATCGATATAAAAACCTCAGAACGAGGTTAAAGAGGATGTAACCTTGTGTCCCAAATACTTATCATATATACGAAACTGTATTGGCGAAATATAATATTGATTCTACAGTTGTAATCATATTACTATTCAAAGAAAATATTGGTTATGTGTAACGAACACAAAACATGTCGCCGCTGTAGTATATGATAAAACTCAGTTTTTTAAAGTTTATATAACATAAATTTTTTTTTTGCATTAGACCCATCAAGGACCTCTATTATAGAACATAATCTTTAACTAGGAACTTTGCCAAGCTTATCTGTCCTATGTCAGCAGTCTTCTTCCGCTTGAGGAGTATTTGCAAAGTTCGCAAAGGTAATTTGAGTTGAAGTCTGTGACTCTCTGGCTATATACTATCCTGTTTGTTGCTCTCTAATTTTTGTTGTATCGATTTCTAGATTCTTTTCAACACATAGACACACTCGATAGTTCAATTTGCTTTGAAACTGTTACTCAAAAGCAACAACACAGTAAATTACTCTGACGGTGCTTTCCCACACCTACGCTAGATGCGTGGCATGTCCCAATTAACAACGCATTCGGCATTTAATGAAGCGTATGTCAATTAAGCGCGTTCTCGTAAAAGAAAAAAACTCGTGTATCTCAATTGAATGAAGCACAAGTGCAAGGCAAACAATTTCAAAACATTGACCCATTGGAAAGTCAATTAAAATGTGCGCCCTACAGCAATGAGAATAAATGTTAACAAGCACTCGAAATTGTTTTTTATATATGGATGGCAAACAACAAACCCCCAGCACATATTTCAAGCAGACAGAAATATAAATCAAACGATTGAGCCAAGTGCTTTACTATTCTTTTGTTGTAATTGATTGATGGAAATATTCAGTTGAGAAATGTAATAGAACCCAGATGCCCGAGGCAAACACACACAACTATAAGTGAGCAATTGCAATTTCCAATCACAGCCCCACAGCGAAAAGAACACAGAAAACAAAAACTCGCACGACACCTCATTATGTCTTGCATGCCAGCACAAGTTTTGCACATTACGTATACAACATGTGAAACATGTAAAACTCTTTCGCTCTTTCGCTTTTCGGCTCCGTTGTGCGATAGCCACTCAGCAGCCACAACATCAATCAATCAAGCAATGCGCCAACCTCAACGATAACAACTGACGTCGTCTTGACATCATTTGCCGTTTCTTGACGCAGCCAAGTTGGGGGCGGCAGCATCGATGGAGCATTGGCAGGTCGTAAAGTGCAGTCAGTCGAGCGGCAGGTGCTCGTACATCAGACCTCAGCACAATTTATTGTCAATTTCATTATTTATAAACGTTTTTTATGGCATTATCGAGCTGATGGGTATGTTTTATCTGAACTTGATGCTGTGTTGAAAGCTCTTGCTGATCCGCAGTCTAAACTTTACTTAGTTGTTCGTTTTTGGTATATGATAAATATATGTTTTACTGTGCGTATAGCTACAGCGTGGCTTAGGAGCTGTTAAAGCAAGCAAAACCCACTTTTAATCAGAAAGAAAGATTTGTGCTTGAGGCTGCAGCAAGCAGCTTGTTCTTCTTATAATTATGGTTTAACCATTTTCATAGCAAATATCTTGCATATTTGTGTCACAGAGAAAAACTATCCTTGGCTTTTCTTTTGCATACGTTAGGTCGAAGCTAGTTCGACCGTTAGAAGTCAGTTTTTTTGAATTTCTTGCTCTCCATCTCAAAGCGCTCTGAGCGATTCTGTCTGGCATCTGAAACGCTCAATTAACTGCAATTGATTTGTGACGACAATGCGCGCAGTTTCCATGTTTTGTTTTGTTGATACAACAATAATTCTTGGTTGGCATTGCGGACCTCGTCGCAAACGTCATTTGCAGCAGTAATTCCATTTTGAGCTGCATAGTCAACGACATTATTTGCGTTGTTTTGTTTGTTAGCCCAGCTCTCGGCGCTTTCGTCCGCCTATGCCTTAGAGGCGTTCCATGTCAGTGGCATTATGCACAATACTAGTTAACGTTCAGTTGCATTAAGCCAGCATCTGAGTCTGACTTTATGTGCGCTCTGGGCCGTTTTTTTATTGCCCACCAGGCTGAACAATTATGCAAATTTATTGCGGTAGTCGCTAGCACCAACATCTACATGTTTTATTTATGTTTTTAATTTGCAAAACGCAACTTTTTTATTGGCATTGCGCAACCAGGATGTGCTGCAGCTCTGTGCCTTGGTCTGCTTCTGCATTTTATAGCAAGTCCATCTATTTTTATATCATGTCCATGGATAGTTGTGCATGGCTAGGCTATTAAAAGTTGATGATGCTGCATTTGCATACGACTTGTTTGTTTACCTCACTCACTGTTTATTTGCTTGCCTTACACAAAAACACTTTGGTCCACATTAGGGAGCTTAGGCAAATTGTGCGAGACTAAAAGATATTATTCGACTAGAGAGACCCTAGAAGCGAGTGATAGCTACAATGCTCTTTGCTCTGGTCTTTTGACACTTTTATAGTTTCCCTCAATTTCAATAAGTGCTTGGCAGCCAAGTCTGTGTGTAGGTGTGTAAAGGATTCCATGTCCAGTTCAAGGTGCGGCCCTGGTGTATTTATTTGCCTTCAGCTTAAGTAATTTATAAATAGACTTTATAAACTTTAAATGCGAAATTCTAGTGGCTATAAATTGTTGCATTGCAATTCCCTTTCATAACTTGTTCAAGCCATAATTTTCCTAGTTATATATCATTTTATTTAAGTGGTTAATAACGAATTAGTTAGCAGTAAGCGGGCTCACAAAAATCAATAAAACAAGTACGCTCACAGCTCGCTTTTGTAATAAACCAAATTTGTTTTAATTTAATTTTTAGATTTTCCGTCGCTGCACAATTTTCGTTGCCTACTTCAAAGCGTCGGTCGCATACGCTCAACTCTTTTTTTTTTGTTGAATACCTAAACTTTCATTTTAAAATGCGCATTACGCATTCCTCGAATTAAAATTGAATGCATGCATTTAGCATTAAGCATTTAGCATTTGGGAATCCGCATTTGATATGTGTCAGCAACGTTAAGCGGAAACGGGCATTATTCCACGAGCCAAAGTCATGTGCATATATTCCATATTGGAGTGTAGATTATATACACATCTAAAAATATATTCTCATTGAGGTAATTCAAAACATGGCTTATAGGATAAGTTGTTTTGCCTTTGGATGTTTGCTAAGAATCATATTATTTAGTTAGGGCATTTGGGTTTCAGTCGCCTCTGACTTTTGCTCTCAGCTGCTTTTTTGGTCATTTCATGCCAGTCATATTTCACGCATGAGCTTCTTTTAATGGCGACGTGAAAATGATTTTGCCTTTTAGTTTGCTTTTACGTTCTCGCTTTTGAAAGTTTTGCCCTAACGCGTTAACAAAGCAGCGCCTTATTTAATTCATATTTAACTTGCCCTTATTTCCTTTTTCTTTTGTTTGCCCTACAGAAATACAATATCAGCACGGAGAAATGCGGCGATTTGACTGTTATTGTGCAGGTAAAAATATATAAAATTTTTAATAAAAATAAGTGCAGTTATTTCATTGCATTCAATTTACTTTTCAGGGAGATTTGTCGCAGCAGGAGAAACGCGCTGTTTTCATAACCGTGCATGATCTGGGCTGCAATCGTATGTAGTTGGCAGACAGACACAATTAGTTGAGATGTTGCTCATACGCCGCATATGGCAGATAATTCGTTTCAGGAATTTGTGAGCAGCCCATGCATGACGGAAATCAAGGAACGCTCTTGCTTCATACACGTCGATGTGCCCGGCCATGCCGACAATGCGGATGCCCTGGCTGATAATTTTCCCTTCCCATCGCTGCAGGCGCTGGGCGAAGATTTGGTAACGGTGCTCGATTATTTACATGTGAAATATGTAATTGGTCTGGGCGAGGGTGCCGGTGCCAATGTGCTCGCCCGTTTCGGTCTTGCCCATCCCAGTCGGGCACTGGGCCTTATTCTGATCAATGCCACGGGCAGTGCTGCAAGTGTCTTGCAGTCCTTCAAGAGCAAGGTGCGGGTTCTGGCCTTTGGCTACACTTGGATTGCCAATTAATTTATGTCATGCCCTTTCGCATTTACAGTTCATTAGCTGGAAAAGCGACGAAGTTGCCCAATCGGCTGAGAGCTTTCTAATGTATCACAAATTTGGACATGTAAGTAATCGTTGTTACAATTGCCACCCACTGCGACTAAGTGTGTTCCTATCTGTGTGTATCAAGTTTGGGTATGTGGTGTGTTTGTGTGTGTGTGTGTGACTCTGTCTGTTGTGGTTAATTAATATCTGTCTCTTATGTTGTATTTACTTTATATTATTTTTTGTCTATTTTATGTTGTGAACTGTTTAACTTGGCACTACAGGTCATGGAGGTAAACAGGTTTACAGTCTACTTTAACTCAAGTCTCTCTCAGCTCGCCTCAGTAGCTCGTCATCTGAGATACAACTCTCTTTATTACATAGATATCTTTAGTCTCCAACTGTTTCAGCTTTATACAAATTTGCTCAAACATCCATCAGTTTTAGGTCTTCTTGAAAAGCATGTGTATTAATGTTTGTTAATTTTTTTTCATTTATTTTTATTATTTCTCTTTTAGACCACGGTACGTAGAACCTCAAACAAGAAATCGGGCAATATGAAAAATCAAAATTTCTGTATACATTTCTATATATAGTTTTATAGTCCTATTTGCTTGCATGCTTTGTTGTTCTGCATGGTTTGAGTTTTGTAGCTGTCAGCTTTGTGTCTTAGCGCGTTGTCACCCGGTTAAATATTTTCTAATGCAAACGTTCTGCTTACCCACACTGTACAACAACATAAAAAAAAAACAATCAATGCGAATCGTAACAAATTAAACACATAGCAAATTGTTGGCGATAATCCAGATAAGGACAAGATCGTTACCGAATATCAGAAGCGTTTGCACCGCTCACTGAATAGCAAGAACATCGGCCTCTATGTCAAGGCGTTCATGAAGTATGTAAACTGAAATTCAAGGGGTTTTCTTTATGCTTGAATGTTTTCAATTTGCAGTCGAAAGGATCTGACACTGAAAGGCTGCAAAGTTGATGTCATTTTAATTACGGGCATGCTCAGTCCGTATGCCTCGATGGTGGAGAAGTTGCATCGTGACGTGGAGAAAGAGCGCGTTACCATTCTAAAAATTGAACGCGCTGGCGACGTATTGGCGGATGCTGTAAGTTACTTGTAGACTTTCCAATAATGAAAACAAAATAATATTACTATTTGTCTTGATATTTCAGCCTTCTAAGGTAGCACAATCGATACTATTGTTCTGCAAGGGTCAAGGCTTGCTGACATCGATCGTCATGCCCGGCGTGGATCGCGGTCGCTCCTTCTCTACTGCCAGCTCTGGTTCCTTCGAGCGTCGTTTATCGCGTGGCATTTCCATGGAGGACTACGACAAGCCCAATATACGTCGTCTAAGCATTATGAACAGTGAGTCGCCCAAAAAGGAGTAATCCCCAAATTAAACACTGTTACACACAAGCAAAAGGGCACCAGCAACAGATCTAACGTGTCGTCGTGTAACTATTTTAAACATTACGCATATTTAAATTAATTACTTAACTTAGTAAGCGAAAATGTTAAATTTTGTCAAATTTAGAGGCCAAACAATCATTACATGATGCAATCGTATTACCTTTTAGCCAATTGAGCAACATGAATTTTAAGCCAAATTTTAATTAGTCAATGTTTGAATTATCAAAACTTATAAATATATATATATATATATAAAATGAATATCAAATAATTCCTCGAACGGCGAAAACGTAGTATTATATAATTCCCAATGAGACCCACCTTTGAAACCAAATGTAAAACGGATCATATCTCTCTAAGCTTGAATTGTTCAACAAATTTGTCATAAAATATTTCTATTACACACATATAAACACATGCACACACACACACCCACACACACACACATACAAGTACAAGCAATCATATATTGTAATACCTCCGATTAGTATTGTACCTAAGCAAATGAGAAACTCAAGTGAGATAAACAACAACACTCCCAGACTTTAAACTTATTTTCACAATATTTTCGAAACATGTATTTTCAGGCAGTCAACAAATACTGTTTTAAAATAACTATTTATATATACAAAAGATATATAGAGTAAGTTAAAAGCACCACAGCATTATGCTGATTATCGAAAGTATTTATGAATCCAATCAGGCACCGAAAATAAATATATATCATGTGTTTAACCAAATTAATAATGCAATGACAAACCAAAAGCAAATAAGGAAAGCAAATTGTTGTAGCTACGCTTGTAGAGATTTCGCGAAGCAATATTGGCTTTTTAGTGTGATGCAAATGCTTTAGAAATCAAAATCAAAAACAATTCACGCACTTTAATATAGATGTAGCAACCATAAAACAATAAAGTTAAAAGTTCAAAACAACCCAGCGTTCTAACTTGCTTTGCAGTTATTGACTGTCAATTAAATGTAGTCGGTGGTGATCTCGTTTTAATGGGAAAAGCAAATGACACCTTTTTTTGTGGCTAAAAATATTTTTAAATATATATTTCGATACTTATCGAAAATTTTGATCAACTCAGCGCGTAGCCTAATTCAGCAACATGTTGCCACAAAATTTCATAGAGAAACATTCACAAAAGACACGTAAAACCTCTTTTACACAGATAAGGTCACACTGACAGTCAGGGTTGCCATATCGGTGTATCTCTGCAGCTCATTCAATAAAGAATAAAACATTTTCAATACAAAATGTTATAAAAAATAAAAAGAACTAAAATCAATTCATTTCACAGTAGGGAGTACGTTCTCGGATAACTTTAAAATTAATCACATCTGTATGGACGCGCCGCCGCCAACAAAGCCACCCAGAGGCGTTAAATATGGAAAGGATGAGGTACATTTATTGAAGACAACGCTAAAAAAAGTTTATGGATATTAATTTGTTCAAAAACTGAGTATAATAAAGAGTTAATTAACCAGATGCTATACCAAGAACACGGTGCAACCTATTTCTGCCCGAAATGCCGCTTGGTAATGGAGCCGATGACGACACCTTCGCTGATGCAGACTCATAATGTGGTTGTTGTTGTTGTTGTTATAGTTCGTGTTGTTGTTGTTGCACGCCCTCTTTAAAATTTGATAATAACAAAGTCATGAATTATAATTATGCTGGGCGTGTACGCTTGTTTCGTTTGTTTTTGCTATTCCAGTCCGCCGGCTGTGGCTTTCTCGTCAACGTCATCAAATCGCTGGGCTTCAGCGAAACAACCGAGGAGCGTCAAAAGGAGAAGCAGAAAATCGAACAGGAATTCAAACGCTCGGACCTTCGTTTAAACGAACTCGTCTCACGCCATGACCAACAGCTGACCCAAGTACTGCCACTATTTAGCCAAGTGTCCACCGAGGTGACTGCCAGTCGTGAGCGCATCCACGCAGTCAAGGAGAATTTGGGTGCCTGCAAGCGACTGCTGCAATGCCGTCGCGATGAACTTAAGAAGATGTGGACGGATGCTGTACAGCACAAGTATGTGCTCGAGATGCTAGAGCAGATGTAAGTTTGAAGTAATCCAGCCAAATCCAATTCACAACTCACTTCGATTTGTAGTCAGGAGCTACGAAAAGTGCCTCAACGTGTGGTCAGCTTTACGGCGAAGCGTCAGTATTTGCATGCCAGCAAAGCGCTGACGGATGCTTTAACCACGCTCAGTGGTCCGTTGGCAGGCGTCGAAGGATTGGCCGATCTCCGCGCCGATTTGCAAACGCGCCGGCAACAACTCTATCAGCGTTTACACGAGGAGCTCGTCACGCAAGTGTATAAGAACTCTGCCAATGAGGCGTTTCAGCGCAGCAACTCGAGTCGCTTGAATTCCAGTTTTACGCGTGGCATTGGCGCCCGTCGCTCCACGGATCGCATTGAGGCCAATGCACGCGTACGCAAGGCATTGAGCGAAATGGCACAGGGCTTTGATCTAGATAAAGCGGAGATCATAGAGGATGCGGATCTTATCGATCCAGAACTGAGCATGAATTACTTTATTGCCATTATTGTGGAATGTTTTGGCATGCTGCACAAGGTGCCCGATTCGTTGGAAACACTGCGAGTCCAAATTCAAACAGAGTTGCTTAATGTAGTGCGACAGACGACGCATCAATTGGCGGCTAATGGTGCACTGCAAGGTGGTGCAGGTGATAGCAATCCGTTGCTTAACCTGCTGGACATCATATTCAAGCAGTTCAAAGCTATTGCCAAGACACATACGCTGCTGCTGAAGAACTACCTGGCTGTGGGTCAAAAGTATACAGTCGTGGGACCACAGCCTTACGATCTGACGGACTTTTGGGCGCAAGCTCAGTCAGTGGTATGTGTCATTATCACATAAACAGTTCAGTTGTATAGTAATATATATAATTTATTTATCAGCTACAACTGTTGCTTACGGACTATTTGGATATACAAAATGCATCGGCAGATGAGGGCGCGCAAACGGGCTTTGTGGAACCCATAAACAATATTAACTCATATTTCCTAAGGCGTAAAGTTCCAAGGTAAGTAATTCCTGTAATTTATTAAAAAAATTGTAATCAAGGTTGTTTCCTCTTACTTTGTAGCACGAAAAAGGCAATGTTCAAGTTTGACAAGTCGTCGCACATAGCCGGAAATGTTGGCAGCAGCAGCAGCAACAGTACACATGAGCCTTTCAAGGAGCATCGACGTAATGCCTCGGATGCATCTGTTGATGACAATTTGGGTGTTAATCATCTAGGCAGCGGCAAGGGATCTATGACAGGTCTGCTGCCTCATGAGAAGAAACAGCGAGATAAGCTGTTAATATGTACGCCCGATCAGAATGTGATCACCAAAGTGTATTTGCCATTAATGGGCTACATACAAGAGATCGAGAACTTTATGAAGTGTAAGCCAGGGTAAGCTATCAAATCATAATATATGCACTTCAGGAGCTCATATATCAATCTTATATATGATAGTCAACCTTGCAGCCTGCATGATTTCGTGGATAATTATATAAAGGATACATTCCTATCCAAGGGTCACAATCGAAACTTGCAGTTGACTATCGAGTCGCTGTCAAAGAATCAGGATGCCTGGCGTGCCATTGTAACGACCGAGGAAATGAAAAGTCTAAATTTAAGTCGACCTCTACTTCAGTCCACCGTCATGGTGGAGCGTCGTCTGTTGGAGACAAAGAATTTAATTCAAGATTTGCCCTGCTACTCGGAAGAGCTGCTAAAGATGGTGTGTGCGCTGCTCAAGGCCTATCGCGAGATCTGCCAGACAGCCTACAGAGGCATTGTGCAGCCGGATTCCGAAGATAAGCGCATATATAGTGTTGCTTGGCTTAAGGACGAGGACATAAGTCGTTTCTTAAAGTAAGATCTTTACTCATAGAGCTTACAAATTATTGAGTATACATCGTTTTCTTTTGTTGCAGAACTCTGCCCAATTGGACGGATCTGAAGACCTCCAGTCAACGTGCAAGGCACACGCGTAAGCTGCAACGTGGAAACTTTGAGCCGTCTGAGGAGGAGAGTCCGCTCCAGGTGCAGCAACGTAATGTACGTGAGGCCGAAATGCTAACAAGCAATTTGGGTGAAGGCGGCATAACGCAGCAGGAAATTTTGGCTGACATCAGCGTCCTTAAGGAGTTGGCCATATTGCAAGAGAGCATGGAATGGTTTTCGTGTCGCGTCTCAGAATTTGCCAATGAGCTGAGGCGTCCGTTGGTCAATGGCATGACTACAGCAACGGCCGAGTGTGCCGCAAACGTAGCCATCAAGGATGGTACTATCAAGGTGATGACAAATTTGGCTTTGGAGTTTGATGAACTGGCCAATACGTGCCTGTTGGTACTGCACTTGGAGGTTCGAGTGCAATGCTTCCACTATTTGCGATCCAAGTCGAGCGTCAGAACCAACAGCTATGTGGGGTCTAAGGATGATATACTGGAGCCAGATCGTCAGGTCCTGGTACTAACGAAACGTTTATCCGAAATGGATGAGGCATTCAGCGCCACGCTGCACCCACGCAAAACAAGGGTAACGACTATGACCTTGCTGCAAATGGCTATCTTACACTTGTGTCTTTTCTTTCTAGTACATTTTCGAGGGCTTAGCTCATCTGGCAGCACGCATACTTATACAGGCTTCCAACTATTTGGAACATATCGATCAGATAACAGTGCAACGCATGTGTCGGAATTCCATTGCATTGCAGCAGACGCTGAGCAACATTACGGCATCTAGAGAGATTGCCCTGGATCAGGCGAAACAGTTCTATGAGCTGCTCTGCATGCAACCAGATGTAAGAATAAACAGAGTAATTTGATAGATAAGATCTTAATGTCTATTATTTTTTGCAGGAGATACTGAATGCGTTGCTTGAACGTGGCACACAATTCTCAGAGATGCAATTGCTGAATGCATTGCAATTATCCTGCAAGGCGTGTGGCATAACCGACGTCAATTCATTGGCTACCTATCAGCAAAAACTATCCGATATACTGGGCGCCAAGCCCAGCAAGGGTGTTGTTGTATAATAGTTACAAACAATTGGAGACCAAGTTTTCTTTTTTTTACATACTTGCGCCTTGTTTGCCCACTCACGCATATAACAATAATAGTTTTTAATGTGTAAGTGCAAAGAGTATGCTTAGTGTTAGGTCCAAATTGATTATACATAAATGTTTTGAACATGTTGGCATGCACTAGGTGTTGCGATATAGTCCTTTATATACCTATATTCTAAAGTTCATGAACAATATTGTAATATGGCTTATACGCAATAAAAGGAAAATGTTACAACGAAATTGAAACTTTAAATTAAAATCTCGAGTCGATAAGGTAAGTTAGCAGTTTCTTGGGGCAGTTATGTTAATTAAACAGTGGCTTAACAGTTAATAGTGCTGTTGCAGTCAAGATTAAAAGAACATACTCAAGTGTTAATGATACACTTAATATTTTGACTAATTGGCAATTTATATATGTATAAGTATATTTGTTTGATACCATTGAAGCTGGATATGTGATATAATATTATATAATATATTATATGTGCGTACTATTAACATAGTACAGTATATTTCAGTAACTCAACCATTGCCTTAATTTTTTTTTATGTGGCTCTACTTGGATAAATTTTCATCATCTATTGTATATCATAAATTCTATACACAATTCACATATTATTTTACTAATTAAAATATGTTATTAGTAACTAAATCAATGAAAAGCCTATTCGATATGTTTTGGTCTGCAAATTTACTGAAATGCCCTCAAAAAGCAAACGAAATTTAAAGTTTTTGGGTTGAAAGTTTTATGAATCGATTAATATTGTCGTCATACAAATGTCGATTACAAAAGAAATGCTGCCATATGTGAACAGACTTTTGTGGCTTTTGACAAAGATGGCAACTCTTGTTAGCTTTATTAACATAAACATTTACTAGTTTAGCTTATCGCTAACAATTTGAACAGTAGGCGCGCAGCGCTCTGTGGAGTTACACACATGCACACACACATGCAATCCCGAGTTAAAGAGCTTACAAACCGGTCGTGTATTATCAAAATCTAACGTACCAATCAGTGCCAGTGAAGCCAGCCTCTCGCGCGGAGCAATTGCTCAATTGCTTACACTACAATTGCCTTAAGTGTAAAAATTGCAGATTGTGCAAATTGTACACAAATTTATTTGTTTGCTTTTGTGAGGCGAGGCAAAGAAAACAACGTCGGCCAGAAACTGACGCGTCTGTAAGTGCATGTGAAAACTGTGGCGTTGTTTAATAACTTTCTCTTTTGTTGTTTGTTGTATAATTGTATTGATGATGTCTGCTTTACTTTGATTTCAACTTTTTCAGTGGCACGTACACACAAAATCGACAACATGTCGAATGGCAGTAGAGAACGTGCTGAGAATTATTTAGAGAATCTTTTGGCAAACGGCAGCCAAGAGGGCGATAGCGAGGCCAAGTTGGATCTGCCGCCATGGTACGATGAGCAGCTATTCAAGCGGTAGGTGGTGCTACGATACAAATCAATTAAACTTTGTGTACATAACTAATTATAAACTGTCCATAAATAGCGGCCAGAGGTATTTTAGAAAATATCGCTTTGTAATGACCTCGGGCATGTTGGCGGGCTTAATTGCGGTTCTTGCCATTCCATCGATACTCCGCGTTCTTATCTGCACGCGACAATCATCGAATTCCCTCACTGCCTATCGCCGATATTTGCGCACTATTTTCCATGTACACGCCTGGTATTTCCACTCGATTGATGACAGGAGCAGCAAACTGTGGACGAGCATTGCGGCTGTGAGGCAGGCACATTCTCGTTCGAGTCACGCTTGCCAGCGACGAGGTGCCGGCCAGATAACACAAAAGGATTTGGCCTTGACACAGTTTGGATTCATTGGCTTCATAACGCTGGGCGCGCATCGCATATCACTTGAAGATGATGATTTCCTTGAGGCTACATCGCATATGTGGCGTGTTCTGGGCTATTTGCTGGGCATTAAGGATGAGTACAATATTTGTGGAAGCAATTGGGCGGAGTCCAGGGAGCGTTTAGATATTGTTATGCGTAATGTATACAGGCCGGCGCTAGAGCAAACCAATGAGGAATTTTATCACATGACCGAAGCACTAGTTCATGGGCTTTGGCATGTTAATACAATGCTTTCAGTCAGAGCAAATATTTACTTTACCAAGCGCCTAGCGTACGTTAAAGGCTATGAGTACTATAGCTTTGATTATCTTGCAGGCGAGCAACCTGATCCACAGCAAACGTCATACTACTACGATCTGAGTTTGTGGGATCGCTTTATTGTTAGTTACGGTTTGTTTATTGTTACTTATTTGCACAAGTACTCAATTGTGCGTTGGTATTTTAATTTTCGAGTTTGGGTAATGGATCTCTTTATGTACTACTTGCCAACCGTAGCCATTTGGAAATTTGGAATTAAGTCGGCCTACGTGCGCATCTTTCAACCAGGAGGTAAAGCACATGAGCTTCAATTAAGTTTGAAAGAAGAGTAGTTTAGTGATTTTTGTGATGGGTTTAGAACTTATTATTTATTGTGCCTGTATTGTGTTATGTGTTTAGCTCGAAATCTAAGTAATAATTAGAGCTGCATCCTATGAATTTTAAAGACTTCTTAAATATATGTATGAAATATGTTGCCCTTATAAAAATTTGTTTTTGTATTCGGCAGTGATGCGAATATTGCCAGCGATTGAGAATGTTATAAGTTGTATTTAGCATTAGTATCTGTGATGGGTATAAACTTAATTTTTCTTTATGCTTTTAGTGTATTAGTTGCAATTAGTATAATTAATTATTGAACCTGCTTCTGTATTTTATATACTTGTTAAATATATCAACAATATGTGTCATTCAAAAATCCCGCCTGCCTCATGTGTTTGTTACTGTTTTCAGCACTGGTATTATAGTAATCGATAGCGATAGCCGTAATTATCATAAAATGAAATGCCGGCAATACTATTTATCGATAACAGTTTATGTTTCGTTGCTTGCGTCTATTTTCTGGCGTTTCAGTTTTTTTTAACTTATTTCTAGAAAGAATAAATATAATAATGTTTTATCACGTAAGTTTCAATGTTAAGTTGGCATTGCACCAATTACGTAACAAATTGCCATTTAGATATCGCTCGAGCACGAGATTCTGCTGCATCCACGTTACTTTGGTCCCCAATTGTTGGAAACGGTGAAGCAAAAGCTCTACTCGGAGGTGGAGGGCACGTGCACAGGCAAATATGGTTTCGTGATAGCAGTTACAACGATAGACCTCATCGGCTCTGGTGTAATACAGCCCGGTCAAGGATTTGTTGTATATCCAGTGAAATATAAGGCCATTGTGTTCCGGCCATTCAAAGGAGAAGTTCTCGATGCCGTTGTCAAGCAGATCAACAAAGTAGGAATGTTTGCCGAAATCGGACCATTATCGTGCTTTATATCGCACCATGTAAGGCTTTTAGACTTTGCTTGCAGTGTAATGGTGAATAACAAATATAAATTCTTTCTAGTCAATTCCTGCTGACATGCAATTCTGTCCTAATGGCAATCCGCCCTGCTACAAGTCCAAAGACGAAGACGTCGTCATCTCTGGTGAGGATAAAATACGTCTTAAGATTGTGGGTACACGTGTGGACGCTACTGGCATTGTAAGTTGTTTCTAACACTTATTTGTTTCTAATTGTAATATCTAATTAATTTAATCACAGTTTGCTATAGGAACCCTGATGGATGATTATTTGGGTCTGGTCTGCAATTAAAAAGCCAACTAATATACAATTGCTATATATATATATATATATCTATATAAATTAAACTTTAATGAAATGCATTTTAGATTGTTAAATATCTAGGTGTATATATATTATAAATACTTATAAGATTTGATTTAAATTCAAAGGTACATTATTTGTAATTTAGTACAATTCTGTGTGCTGTTTCTCTTTTTGTGTGGGAGCTAAAAATATGGATGGATATAATTTAAGTAATTAAATAGCAAGAAACTACATTTATATTTATATGCAAATATATCTTAACTTAATGATAAGCGTACAACAAAGAAGTGTATAACAAGCCTATTTTATCCCTGCAACGCGTATTTTGTTAGATGTTATCTACACTGAATCTGCAAGGATATGTAAGCCTCGGTTTGCCGAGGATGAAAGTTTCTTAAAAAAAGATTGCACAATAGATTAAAGAATGAGATATTAAAGCATAGTTCCTGCGTAGATGTTTTGTTCAGATTAAATACTTAGGTGTTTTAGGCAACGTGCATGATTGTACATACTTAGTGAAGAGCGCTAAGCAAATTTATGTAAAAAAACGGATGTAGAAAGCTATGCAACGTATTTCCTTAGACCGGCCGATTCATAAGTCCCAGGAGAATAAATGATGCTTAACAAGCATATCGCGTACACCATCCTTTAGTGGCTGTGATTCTTTGCCGCGTTTTGGTGGCAGTTCCCAGTCGGGATTTAGATTAAAGGCAAACTGTGAGAGTATGCGCAATTCGCATTTAATTTGCACCCAACCTGGCGAATCGATGAAACTCCAGGTGTGATACCATTTCTGCACAACCTCCTGGCACGCGCAGAGCACCTCAAGCCACAGATGCAGCACCTGCTCGTTGAGGCCTAAACAGATTAGGGAGCGCAGTTTGACATCCATTTGGGCATGCGCATTGTCGTGCGTTTGATTGATCGCTTGCACGCAGCGATAAAGCAATTCCTCGGGAGTCAACACCTTGCCATCTTCATCAAGGCGATACGTTTTACAGAGAACCAAACGACTGTACACAGACTTAAAGTCCTTTTCCACCTCCAGTGAGGAAACTTCTTCAATGAACAGCCACGGATGTATGGGACCCCCTAGGAATGTGGGTCGCTTCATGCCATGCTCGAGGAATGCTTTAATAGCTGGTGCCAGAGTGCCACGGACAAGATCTGTAACCGTCTCCGAGATTGCATCATCGCCAGCCGAGGTATACAATTTACTGCGCTCATCCAGGAGCTGCACGAATTTTGCTGGAAACCAGCCACGCAAGCCGTTCAGCTCTCCCACCCAGCAATGCTCATCCTTTTGGCTAATGATGGTGATGATATCGTTGCGTCTGAAGCCCAGCTCATCGTCATCATGACGCTCAAAGTCATGCAACGCTTTAGCCCGCCGTTTACGAGTGCGAGCAACATTAATAAAGTTCTCGTGATCCTTGGCATGGGATTCGCTGCTGTAGTTGGCCGTTAGTTGTATGTGTCCAGCCAGTTTTGGTTCGATGGTAATGAAGTGACGGCCCACTTTTAAGATAGCCTCGCGTAGATCTACAAGGATTTCGGTCTGACGTATGTTTTTGTTCTTTAGCTGATCTGATTCGGGATCGCCACGAAATAGAAATGCCTCTAGAATGGATTTACTTTTACGCACTTGACGTCTGGACAGCTGCTGTTTTGGCAAATTAGCCGCAACCTCTGGATTGCCTATTTGATGACCCTGATCCGCCATTAAGTATGCCAGATGGCGGCGCCGATGCGTGTCGATTACAGTCTGGCTCAACGAGCCGCCCACTTCCAGCGCTTGCCGGAAAAGCACTTCAACATCATCCACCTCGCAGCACATAGATAGTGAATTAAAGATTTGGGCCGAGTTTTCCAAATGCTTGAGATCCTGCTCTTTCACCTTGAGCATACCCAGTGTCAATTGGAATAGTACAATGGAGCCCTCGTAGAAGAACCAGTCCCAAATGCGCACCAATATCTTCATATGCACCACGTTCGCGAACAGGGTTAGGAACCAGTGGAGTGTTATTAATGACAGATCGATGTCATGACGCTTGAGCGACTCATCCACGCTGGATAAATAGTTGGCTATTAATGTTTGCATTACACGCTGATCCGCTTGAATGCCAAGCAATGTTGAGCTGTAGTACGATGCCGGGAGCAGATCCTCTACAATGGTGACCATCATCCAAAATGCGTTTTCCTCCTCCATGAACAGCAGCAGGCACGCAACAATTACGCCGGTGCCCTGGCAGTAACCAATATCCGGAAACAGCCACGCAATCCCACGCAGTATGCGACGCAATCGTGGTATGCCCGTTCCGTTTGGATGACTAAAGCATGCATTTGTGGGCAAAATACGCAGTAGATCCTTTTCAATTTGCTTCGATGTCATTAACTGATCGTTGCTGGAAGCTGAGATATCGGAGAACATATATTAAGCTGTTTATTGACCTGACCTATTGCTTACCCTTGACAATTTCCTGATAGCTAGTTTCACTTTTTTGCTTTTTGGAAAGCGCACCGGATAGACGCATCCACATTTGTGGCCGCAGACTGTGTGGAATGCCATTCTGCACCATTTTGCGCAGTTTTTCGGTGCGCTGCAACAGTTGGTCGACATGCTCCCAGCTCAGTTCGTTGACCTCTTTGTTGTGTGCAAATTCTAAGTGTGCGATCCACTGTAAACGCTGCTGTGCGTCTTCCACAAAAGGTATGCTGAGCAGTTTATTTGAGCTTTGTTCTGGACCATCTTCTTCCTCGACGCGAAAGCCGAACTCATCGAAACGGTAGTCGGGCTGATCATTGGGTCCCGCCGCTGCAAGTTCCGATTCGCCTCCCAACTTAGCGAGCAGTTCCTGTGGCCACATTGAAGGTGTCAAGGCTGAAAAGGGTCCGCCAGGAGTTGGACGCAAGCCGTCTGCAATGCTCAGTTCTTCCATCATAGCTGGCAATTCACCTACATCGTCATCAGAGCTCAAGGTCTGCATTTTACGCTGTGTTGGTAGCGTGGAAAATGAGCAATTTTAATTAGTTTGATAAGCAATCTATCATCTCAATTGAATTGTTACCGTATGTTCTTCACGGCCCACGTAACCCTCGTGGTCGCGACCAAATATGCTTCTAGCCATATCCATATTCTGAAACTGTTAATTGTCTGTGCACTTAAACATTAAACTATCTAAATGTATAGGTAATTTCTGATTGTTTTTTCGTAAAACTTAATTGTTTTTTAACTACTACTGCATCGTTTCTAACAAGACCTCAGCTTTCGCCCGCTGTCAGCTGTCCGATGAATTTTTACTATCGATATATATTTGGCAACAGGCCAGCGACACTAATCTACAATGCAGTTGTTATCAAAGTCAACAGAGTACTCTCCTGTTAAAAAGCAAATGTTATATTCAAATGTATTCAATTTTCGCTGCTGTGCGGTCAATCCTCTTGAAGTAATATTATTTTTTTTTAATGAGTCCATAATTTGTGAGCAAATTAATCATTTAATAATTATCAATTTAATAATTATCAATTATTTATTGTTTATTATACATTCGCTTTGTGAAATGCCGAATTAATGTTAGCTGTTAATAACATTTAAGCGAAATGTTAAAATTCATGCCAAAAACATATGTTGCAATTGCAGCGATATCAGCTGTTATCGTGTTGTACGTTGACTATTTGCTCTATGCTGTGACCAAATGAAAATAAAATATTAATAAATTGACTTAAGAATGCAGATAAAGCCAATTATAACATGTAAGTGGTGTGTTTTAGTAATACAGTTAAATGTATGTAAAATGTAACTATTTACAGATTCTGGCTCATTTCCGCTTTTTCGATCGCTCGAAGCACAAATATTAAATGCGATCCCATTGGATACCTGCGAATGGCGACGCACCTTCCAAAGGCCAACCAAACATGTTCGCTTGGAGGCTCAAACTCAGCAATTCAGTGTCGAACCACTGGAGCGATATAAAAATGGCGATTGGAGTATACTTGAGCATCCCATATTGCACATCTTTGTTACGGAGTGTAATGTAAGTATGTATGTGTGTGAGTTTTGGGATGTTTATGGGGCGGATAAGTGAGAAATACGTATGTGTATCGATGTTCGTCAGAGAAATTATTATGAATACTAGCAAACAGTACAAAGTTGCTCATAGAACCATTTTTTTCTTTTTATTTTAGGACGTTGACACATACAAGGCAACGATAAGAGAGGAAATAGATTCTTGGCTTAAGCTGCTGTCCAGCTATGGAATATCCGATTGGATGATCCTGTTGGTGGAGACGTTGGACATGCGCAAAACAAAGAATTTACTGCCTCGTACAACGGTGCTGGATAAAATACGTTTAGATTTTGGTAGTAAAAACGATGACCGATGCATTTCCGTATTGAATCCAGCTAAATTTGAGCAGAAATCGACGGAGTCTTTTCGCTGCTTGGTGCAGCGCATACGTTTTTTAATGCTCACCAGTTACAATCGCAACATAGCAAAATATGAGGAGTTAATACGCAGCAAGCGGGAAAAACGTAATCACGATGACTGGGACTTTCGTCAATATTTCTTTATGCAGGAAGATCTGGCACTGATCTTTGAGAAATTAGAACTTCCAACAGAAGCACTAATACAATATGATGAACTGGATGCCATGTTCTCACAGTTCATCACGCACACGGGATTCAATGAGAAGCAACAATGGTTGGCATATTTTAAGCGTCCGCTCACTGCGTTCCATGGCATCTGCCTAAGCCGCGTGGACAAGTTCGAGATGCGTCAGAAAATACGGAATGAAGGAGTCTCCCTATTGGAATTCCGCAATTATTTGTTTGAGCGACAAGCCTATCTATTGCTCACTTGCAATGAAATACCGGAGATAGCGAAACGTCTGTTGGGCTTTCTTTTCTCCACGTTGCGAGAGGTAGAATATGTCAAGCTGGATTGCCAGGAGGGCGCGCTCAGCTGCTGGGAGTTTGTATGCGCTGTGGAAGTGCTGCAGCTTTGCGAACAGGCTATGGAACCTAATGAAGTGACGTGCTTCCAGCACTGCGCACCGATTTGGAATCTGGCCAAGGACAAGCTGTATGAGCTGGGTAAACTCTGTGGCTTATTGCCAGGCTGTACGCCCAGTTCTGAGCAGTTGCACATTGTAGTGCAACTTTCATCGGGCATTGGTGATGCACCACCGCAGCAGCAGCAACAGCTCCTGCAGGCCATGCCACAACTGCGTGATCGTTCGCCGAATCGTAAGCCTAAGCTGTCAGCTGCGCAACAGCTGAAAGAAGCCTTAGGGTCGAATCAAACATTCCAAAAGCTCTATCTAGAGCTGGCGGAGTTGGCAATCAGCACATATAAACACGTGACACGCTTAAGATCTGCGCGGTTGGTTGGTCTTGATTTGGGCAAATTCTATTGCGCTTTGAATGAGCCTCATAAAGCGGTAGGCTTTTTTACGGATTTGTTGCGAGAATTGAAAGCAGAGAACTGGCATATGCTTAGCTCACAGACGCTGTTAGAGCTGGCTAACTGTTATCGTAAGATGGGCGATTCGTTGGCCTACACCAAAACCTGCAGCTCCATATCCTGCTGTGCCGAATTAGAGATTCTCGTGCGCACCTTTTACTTTGATGAGTTCCTCAAGTCATTGAAATCGCTGGACACAACTTTATCGGCACAGCCATCCATTGAGAATGCCAACTACTGTGTGCTGGAGGATCATTTTCGCATGCTGGACATTGAAGTGCTTAATGCGAAGCCAATTATACAAGATGACCACCTGCTGGTGCAACTGAAGTTGGAAAGTCTGTATCCTCGGGAGATTGTAGTTGAGTGCATAAAGTTTTGCTATGAGCTGCATCTGACTAACGATTTGGAGGCAGGCATGCAGGAAGTGGCTCTTGTAAAGGATTCTGCATCGCGGCTGAAGGTGTCTTTGCAGCTCTTCCATAAGCAGGACAATACGCTCAACTGTGCCTCGGTCGTTTGTGACACCCCGAAGACGAAACAGCCCGTACGACGGACGAGCAGCACCAAGCGCAAACTCTCGCCAAGCGTTCATGCGGACTTCACCAACGTCGTGCAGGTTGCGAATATTGCCCTGCAGCCGGGCATTAATCTCGTCGAGTTAAAGGGCAAGGCCACTCGTGTTGGACGTTGGCAATTTAAGCAATTGTGTGTTAGCATGTCCAGTTTGGAGTTTCTTTCGGAGCAGTTGCCGTTGAATTTGCAGCCACCTTGCTTTGAGATTTGCACCAAGCCAGCAAGCGCCTCGCTGGAGTTCAAGACACTTATTGCAGGCATTGTACAGCCCATTAATTTGAATGTAGCCGGCGGCAGTTTCATCTTCCCACCGGATGCACAAATCACGTTGCGCTGCTCCAAGAATTTACGCATACGCCAGGCTCTCGAATCAGATGTGACGCTTAGCAATAGCGACGCCAACTTCGACAACGTTTTGCAATTGCCTTTGCTTCACTTCAAATCTTTCGAGGAGCGTCGCATACCGCTTGAGGTGCTTACCGATATGCCTGGTCGCAAACTATCCAAACATCATGAACATCACATAACGCTCAGTTGTCCCTGGTCGCGCACTGATCTGCAAATACCCATAGACTTTCAGCCGGCCATGGAGGCGACTTGCCGGCTGCATACGTGCGGCACACAAAAGTTCCTGCAAGTTATTATGAAGGGTCTGGATGCACGGTTGTTGCTGCAGCACGCCAAGGTGAAGTGTGATGTAGCCGGCGTACGTCTCATCGATCTCAATCCTGAATCGCAAGCCCCAATCGTAAGTCTATAAAAATTATTTATAAATGTTTATCAACGCACTTTCTCGCACTTGTAGGAAATTTATAAATCTTTGACGGTTACCTATCTGTATGAGATACAAGTCGAGCCACTGAAAGCGGAGCACGAACTCCCCATTGTTAAGGTGCATTTTGTGGTCAAGTATGCCACTCCGTCACAGCCGCAGCTCTTACGTAATTATGGCTGTGCCTTCGATTTAGTTGACTATTCAACGCTGTTCAAGCTGCAGGCACAGCTTGAGCCGAACGAACTCTGCCGCCTGCGCACTGTTTGCAATTTGAATATAAAGATATCGAAGATCAATGAGAACCCATATGTAGATCTCATGTACGAGGTGCTCAATGACCAGAATCTATGGGCCGTATGTGGTCGTTCCGCTGGTAAGTCGTCACTTGTCCACTTTAACTAGATTATTCCATTTGTTTATTATTTAATTCTAATTTCTTGACACGTGATATACACTTTTAAATGCATATTAAGACATGGGTAAGTTTTTTGGTTTATAAACACTCGCAGTAGCAACCAATTAACCAATTAGGAATATTGATCCAACATAATCCTTCAAAGATAATCGAACGCCTAAGAGCTTACTAAAAACAGGTAGTCTTTTTATTTTAGGCATCTTAAAGCCATTTTTTTAAATAAAATTTATAAATCTCTGTAAATCTTAAATCAATTTTAAAAATAAAATAAAAATATCCTTGTTTAAGCACCTGTCGCTGTTATACTAATAATATATTATTAATATGAGAGAATCAACCTAATCTGTAAGCTTTTAGACGTTCTTTTTAGTAGTAAATTTAAACTTCGGTCTAACCGAATTTTGCTTCCCAAGTAGTTAGGCAATAAATTGGTTTCGAAGGCACCAAATTTAGCTTACATTTTTTTTTTTAATTAATTTTGAAACCACTCTAAAAATCATTGAAACAACATTTTTCAGGCGTTGTATCCATGAAGGATGTGGACTGCCATTCAATATCGCTGGATGTTATGCCGCTAAGTACGGGCTTTCTACCCATGCCCAGCATACGACTGTCCAAGTATACAGCTGGTGGCAAGAATAAGGCCGATGCCCATTCCAGGGTACATCCATTTCCGCCCGGCCAGGTGTACAACTCGACCAAAAGCATGCAGATCCATGTCATAGCGAGTGTCAGCGGAGACCAGTGAACAGCCAAATGAATATAGCAAAGTATTATTTATTGTTAATAAGGCCAACATAATAGACAGATCAAAGAACTTCCAACTCGTTAACTGTTTAATTCTTCAGCTAGCTTTGCCAATTGTTGTTCTTCCACACGGTAAAATTGCCAAGATTCCGATTTGGTTAAATTCGTTGCGCCTAGACGATTGTAGAATTCACACGCCGGATTCCAACTGAGCACATGGAAGTCCAATCGCCGGCAGCCCAGTCGAACCGCAATTGATGCCACCTCCCGAAATATTCGCGCACCGGTCCCCTGCTTACGATGAGCAGGACGCACATAGAGATCCTCAAGAAATAGAGAGCGGCCTTGCCAGGTGGAGTACGAGTAGAAGCAGATCGCATAGCCAATGCTGGAGCTGTCGAAAGAAATGTCGATATGTTGATTTAATGTCGTCAAAATCTTATCCCCGATTGCCGAGACGAACAACGAGCGCAAATGTTTGCCAAACAGATTTCCCATTTGGCTGTTTGGTTTGATCAGCAAACATTTGCGTAGCGTCTGTCAATTTGACGCCTGGCTAGCCAATGATCACTCGTCTTATCATTTATTTGTCCTCATTTACTTTGTGGCATTGTCTGTGAGCACATAGATTTGACAATACTCGTGTCCGCCATCCAAGCCCGAATCACGTATCAGATCTGCATGTGGACAAATGATCAACAAGGTGACAAATTTTTCTCTACTTGTCTACTCACCCTGCTCGGTCAGCTGCGGCCCATTGCTCATGCGTTCAAAGTCGGCCAGTTCCTTGGGAAGATTTCAGCTTACTTTTAATATTTGTGTATATTTATACTTTAATTATGCTTTACTTGTATCATGTCTATCACGGCTTTCATATCCGCTTTTTCAGCCTTACGAAATGTAAAGTTATCCTTCTGCGACATTTTGCAACAATCTTTCAGACTGTTCCGTAACGTAGTTGTATGAAAACTAATCAGTTTTTCTATTCGTTTGTGTTGCCGGCGAATGGGCTTATCTAAAATCTCAAGTACAGCGGCCTTATCATATGGTTTATTAGCCTTAACAGCTAGAACGGAGTTGTCGCCTTTTACAAATGTGGCGCTCATGGAACTAGTTCCAGATATGCCATAAGAAAGTCTGAAAAATAAATAATTATTAAAGAGAAATAATAAATAACTGACTTTAATAATTTTTTACCTATCTATAGTTTTGTAATATATGGAATATATATTTATATATTTTTTATCGATGACAATATTAATTGAAGCGTAGATATGTATACATTTATATGTATATATCTATATACATATAATTTAGAATATATTATAGAATTGTCCGATTCTTTTCATCCAAGAGTTTCTTAATATGTATGTAAATGTAAATTATATTTTTGTTGCTTTAATATAAATGGAAAACACAAATTTGTTAAAGTTGTTATACAAAGATCGCATTTTTAAACAGTAGAAACAATTAAATTATTTAACGATTTTAAATAAAGTTCCAAGTTTCTCTTTTAGGTATTTTTATTAAATTAAAAACAAAGTATCTTTAAGCGTGCAAAAAAAGAACATTTTACAGTGCAAATGAGGAGCACAAGAAAGTTCCCAATTCCAGCTGAGCTCAGCGTAGCTCATAATACAAATTCAATCTATTTGACTCTCTAGTTTAGTTGACTGCTCCTCCTCACAGAGCTGACTACTTGCTCTGTCTTATCAGCAGTCGAACATTACTTAGGAGTATGGAGCGCAGCTAATAAACACAATTGACCCCATAGCAAACCTCTAGAGACGTTTTACATATTTCAATAATTTTTTTTTCCTTTTTTTCAATAATTTTTTTTGTAGGTTTTCATTTGATTTTTTATTTTTTAAATCTTCTTGCTTATCTTCTTCAACGGCACCGTCACGATGATGCGGCTAAAGATTGTATATATACATATATATATATATATATATATATATTTGTATATATGTATATATAGATATATGTATATTTGTATATAAATATATGTACATAATATATATATATATATATATCACATATCACATATGTCGCCAATGTGAACCGATCTTCAAGCTGTAGCCACTGTGCATTTTTCAATTTCTTTGGTATTTTCCAACTGATTTAATGTTGTTGTTGTGTAGCTCGGCTTATCTGGTTGGCGTTTCGCTTATTGTAATTCCCGCTTTTAATTCTTTTTAAATGGTCATTAATATTTTATATTTAAATTAAATTATCGCTCGGCACCCAAAAGGCAAAACAATGCAACAAAGCCAAACAAAAGAAATAAAACGCTGATAAACGAAGCCGTCGCGCATTTTCTTCGGGAGCAGCCATGTTCTTAGCTCTGGGATATATATATATATATATATATATATATATATATATATATATATATATATATATATATATATATATATATATATATATATATATATATATATATATATATATATATATATATATATATATATATATATATATATATATATATATATATATATATATATATATATATATATATATATATATATATATATATATATATATATGTATATATATATATATATATATATATATATATATATATGAATACTTATGTTAGTTTCCAATGGCTGTACTGTATGACCTTTATGTTGTCCGAGTCTTGAGTCGGGAGTCTGGCGTCGTCTACAGCATTTGGTTTTTATCTTTGGCCCGTACTGCGTCTTCCGGGCTTTGGTCGTCGCTATTGCCGCCCATTCCCTTCGATAGGGCGCGGCCACACCCACACTCACACATTATTATCGGCTTACGATCCGGGCTCTTTTTCTCTCTTTCTGGGCTGACCACGGCGCCTGCTTAAAGTTTTTGCATGCAGGTTATTTACCTTCTTATCTGACTTTTCTACCCATTGTTTGACAATCTCGGCTACTCTCTGTCCCTTATCACAGTTTGCAATATGTGAGTTCTTATGTGTGTTTGTCTGTGTGTTTTCCTTCATTTTTATCAGTTTTATGTGACGTCACAGCGGGCCGGCGTTTTGTATATGGCAAAGTAGTTTCCCTTTCTTATTCCGTTTATCGTTCTATTCTATTCATGTTGTTATCGTATTTATTTGTTTATTATTTATTTAGTATTCTTTTCAATTTTTTGCAGACACCCAACCAGACATTCTGGAGTGTTTCTTTACTTTTATCACAAATTTGGAATTAGTCATCATCAGTTTGTGGGTATGCCCATCTATAGTTTCTACATTGCTTATCTTATAAAATCTTTAACAAATATTTAATTCTCTCTAATTCGAAATTTCAAAACAAGATCGGATGCCGGATCTTCTTCGCGGTTGTACACACTCATATATGTTTATACATATATACACATGTATTCTTGTCTAAGAGGTCAGACTTTTAATTAATCATAAGACAAAATTAAATGGTATATATTATGATACTTTTAATCAAATGTTTTTATTGTATGTGTCAATTTGATTATTTTTTATACAAATATTATATTCAGCACCAGCCCACCAGCTGGCAAGTAGAAATCCAAGTGAAACTAAAAAATGGTTATTAATTAGATTAATATCACTGCTAACAATTTGGTCTACCTGCCGTAAATGCTGCAATCTTTTGACGTGTTTTGCTTTTACATGAACATCTCAGATAGTGGCAATCAGTGCTGGCGGTGTTTCCCAAGTTTCCGTTGTCATCGTCACCAAAACAAAACCTTTCCAAACGTATAGAAATATTGATAAGGATATATGGAGGCATAATCGCGCACACATACATGACTTATATATATATATATATATAGGCAGAGACATACAGTTGGTCCGATAAGTATAGTCGCGCGACCGACGCGTGATGCAACTTAATCAAATCGGGTTTGGTCCCCGTTTCTCTCTCGCTCTCTTTCTCTATCTCTCTCTCTCTTCTCACTCTGTGGCGTCTGTGGGGCTGGGTGGTACACTGTGCCGGCTCAGATAGCCATATCTTGCTGTCGTCCAATCGGAGAGGCAGCCAAACTACACACACCGGGGCAGCAGGGAATGGTAAGCGAGAAATCGGGGAATCGGGGAACGGGAAACGAGGTACGGGGAACGAGTTCGACCGTTTGCTCCGATAATAAAGTAGCTACCGAGCTGACGAGCGTTACTCATTGGGTGTTGACTGTTGCTTGTTGTTATTGGTGTTGTTGTTGTGTGTTGCGTTTTTGAAAAGGTGATATGAAATGTGCTCTGATAAGTTTTAATCAAGAATATTTTACTCGTATTGCTTTGGTGGAACTGGGGTCTCAGTCTCACGAGTAGCATTTGAAAAGTTGTAGTAGTAGGATCGTTTCAGCTCCGATCGGTCGGACAGATGCGGGTGCCGTCTTCCATCTTCCGTCTCCGGTTTCCTGTGGGCCGTGCCGGGTGATAATCACACCGATTGCCAGTGGGCGTGCAACAAGGCAAGCATTTTTAACGCGAAATCTTGTTATGGAAAATTGTTGCGCCGGCGCATGGAAAATCCTTTGGTAAAAATATTTGACCACAAAACATGACGGAGTTTAAACAACAGCCCAAGGGGCGCCCGGAATACCCCAAAAGAGTTGACTGTGACACATCTATATGGTCGCATAAACAAGGTTGACGCCTACGAAAATGTCAAACGAGCCCAAACGCAAACGCGCTAACAAATTACAAATTTAACGCTTGCTTAACATGCGTGTGTGTGTATGTGTGTGTGAATGCCAGATGCCCGATCATCGATTTTCGGTCCTCGTTCTTCGATCTCATCATCAGCCATAGACCACATGTGTCTACTAGAACGCCCCTCATAATGAGCGCAACGGATCTGATCCCAACCATGGATTACTATCCAATCGATCGAGTTATTCCTAACTGGGCTTTGCACGCGTCACAATGACGCACGTGTTGCATGGTGAGTGCTTCAATGGATTTCAGTTAGCCATATTACTTTTATTATAAAGATCATAAATATTGTCTGTAGAGCAAGAGTGCTTTTTATCATTGTTTCTAAGAAAAAAACTCGTTTTTGTTATATGTAGTTGATTAGATAATTGTTTTTTCCTCCTAATTGTTGTTTCTTAAAGAAGTTTTAAGATATGCATTTTTTACTTAGTAATATAATCAGTTTTATTTATAAATGCCGTCTGAAGATTGTTGTTTTTATTTTCAGTTCTACCAAAAACCAAGACATTTTTTAATTTTGCAAATGGTTTTCCAAAATGCTATATGTATTGTATATATATTTATGTTATTTTTTTATTATAAAAAAGATATAAGTTTTAGCTATCTAATTATAATAACAATATCGTTTCCTTATGTTTCGACTACAAATATTTTCAAATGTTTCTAGTGCTCTATAGCTTAAGTAAGTAGCGTGTAGCCCATGTATACTGAGTAACTATGAGTATAAAATACAAATTTGAAAAAAGGAGAATTATGACGATCACATGAAACCAGCATGACGAACAACGAACCCAAACGCGTAGCTACAAATGCTCCGAGCCTCACTATGGAGCAAGTGCAGAGTAGCAGGAAAAGGCAGAGGTAGAGGCGCACAGGCAAAGTCAGAGACGCAGGCGGACTGCGTTGCTGGGTAGAGGGGCCAGTGGCTACATTGTGTATGAGCACTGGGGTAGGTTTGGGGTCGCTGTCACTGAACAAGTGCTCCACAAATGTATGTACACGGTATATTTATATGTATGTGCATGTACATATGTATTTACATATATAAATGCTACGTACGATGTGTGGGCATGTGTAAGTGTGCGGAGCAGAGCTGTGCCACCATAGCAAAAACTGCGGTCCCTCGTCGACTCGTGCATATATATGTCACATATTGAGTGTGTGTGCGGTGTGTGTGTATGTATATGTGTGTGTGTGTGTGTGTGTATGTATGAGGTTGACGGGCAATGACGGGCCTTATCAATAGGCCCCTACAGTAACAGAAACAAAAACGAAAAACAAAATAAAAATATATTCAAGAAAATATAAGCAACGTTGCCTCACAACAATTTGAAAACAAAAGAAATATAAGTATATATTATACATACAAGAGAGTTATTAATTATATAAAAATGAGTAAATGTATATATTTAAATCTGTATATGTATATATATATGTATATGTATATGTATCTACAGATATTTAGTCATAATGACTGAAGTCGCGCAACTTTCTGTCAAGGCTCAGCTCATTGCCATATTTAAAATCAAATATATTATTTTTTCAGCAACTAAGATGTAATATGTATTCTCATCCTTTCCATTAGCGCAGCTTTTGAGTGTCATTTTAATTCAAATATTAATATCAAAACAAAATTCAACCTTTAAAAAATAAACGTATACTATACTACGAAAATAATAAAATTCGAAATATATTTCGAGCCCAGCAATAAATAGTTATTTAATTTAAATAAATATTAATTAATATTGTGTATATTTGATTTATGTAATGTGTAAACACTTACTTTTTTTTAAATAAATAAAGTAATACAGTTTTATTTGTTATAATTCTATCTTTCACTATTTATGCGGCTTAAGGTTTTTCAAAGAACCCTCGCATATACCCTTATAAACAAACGTCGTCACTTCGATAAATGCCTCTATTGTTAATTATATATATATATATATATTTATTGAGATTTATAAAGGAACTATAACTGCAATATATAGTTTTAGGTCATTGCAATTGTTGTTCAACAGTTATTTTCTAGAAAAATTTGATTATGCAAATAGATGACGAGTAACAAAGATAAAAAGCTGCTCTATTTCGATTCAGAAACATGCAAAGCAGGCCGGACCAGAATCGGTTGAACTCTAAACAAAGAGCGACACGTGCAGTTGCCTGATGACATATTCTTGTAAAATGCATTGCAAACACAAGAGCCGCATAAAATGCGTTTGCTCAAGAACAATGGAAGAAAACCGCGACAACAAATACCGCAAAAAAAAAAAAACAAGAACAAAAAAGAATGAATAAGTAAAATAAAGTAAATAAGCCCTAACCAAAACCGAATCACGGAAAGAGGAACGAAGACACATGTTCGTGTACACACTTAGATTAAACATAAAAATTGTAGCGTATAAAAGGAATTTTGTGAAATTCCGAAAGACAAACAACAAGCAAACAAACAACGACACACAGACAAGATACAAAGATACATTTCTGGTTACGAGTATTTGCGTTGATTGCCACAAACACTCACATAGAGCACTCAATCCACAATTCCAACCAATATCTAGGATCCATGGCCAGCTAGACAGATAGACCCATCGGCCCTACCTTAAGAACCGCACCTACAACCAACAATTGCTGCTCTATTTGGAGGCAACAGCGCGTGTCTCTGCTCTGAACTGAAGTACCTGTTGGACTCTACCTGTTCATAATGTGTTTAACAGGATATGACCAAGACGTTGACGAACACCCAGACCCAGACCCAGCGACCGTCCAGACAACCTGCATTGTGTACCGAGTTTAATTACCCAACCTAACTTACTTTCACTGCCAAATGGTAGTCGCATAAAAATTAATGAGATTGAGCTGAATTTTCGGACCATTTTTCTGGTTTTCATTCATAAATTTCGTTTGGGAATTTCCTGACAGCCGATGAATGAACTTTTTATTTCAGTTTCCTTACACTTAACTAATTGGTTTTTAATGTGGAAATTCGAAAGTCGGACTAAGCATATGACTGTATGGCACGTGGTCAAAGAAGTGGCCTTTCTAATTATTGTGAATTATAGCTGAAACGCTCAAGACAAACTGTTTACTGAATTTATTCGTGTATGTCAAATTGCAATACAGTATAGCTCATATATATATATATATATATATATATATATATATATATATATATATATATATATATATATATATATATATATATATATATATATATATATATATATATATATATATATATATATATATATATATATATATATATATATATATATATATATATATATATATATTTATATATTTATTTGATTATAAACATATATATTCATATTATACTATATATTTAGATAATAATTTAAGAAGCTCTCCAAAAGCGAAACATTCATTGCGACTTTTTTATGTTTTGCCAATTGTTTTATTTTTAATGTCGTAATAATAATAATAATAATAACAATAATAATATTAATAATAATAATAATAATAATAATAATAATAATAATAATAATAATAATAATAATAATAATAATAATAATAATAATAATAATAATAATAATAATAATAATAATAATAATAATAATAATAATAATAATAATAATAATAATAATAATAATAATAATAATAATAATAATAATAATAATAATAATAATAATAATAATAATAATAATAATAATAATAATAATAATAATAATAATAATAATAATAATAATAATAATAATAATAATAATAATAATAATAATAATAATAATAATAATAATAATAATAATAATAATAATAATAACAATAATAATAAAAATAATAATATTTTCAGCAGTAATTAAGAAAGCAGAAATAATAATAATAAAAATTAAGAAAATTAAATCAAAAATGAATTTTTCGTTATATGTTAATTGTATATAAATAACAAATCAAAATTTAGTTTAGTTTAGTTTTGGACTCTAAGATGTGAAAGCCAGGCGCAGCAAGGTAACCCATTATATTCATTGTTGTATTCACTGGGCGACAGCTCAAAGAGCATTAAACAAACATTGGTTAAAAAACCATAGTTAAGTAGACGCCCTAATTAGACAGCGCCAGGGATAGAGACAGAGAAATGGACAGGGCCAGGAAACGTAAAGAAAATATGTTTTCAAAATTATATAACCCAACAGAGGAACGACAATTGTTGTGCTTGTCACTGTCAGGCAAAGCAAATTTATGACCATTTTGTTTATTTGCTTTGGCTGGCAGAAGCGCAGAGAATCCTTCTATATAGTGTGTAAGGTACCTAGATCTGCTGGCCATCCATAGCACACGAATAACAAACAACAATTGGACGACGATCTTGGCAATGTCGTCCTTTTCTTGTCACGATCAATTTTGATCCTGTCGGCGCGTGTTTCCATTTTCATTTGTTTATCGTTCGACAAATTGCCGTCTGTCTACCTGTGCCAAGGCTCTACCTGACCCAGCCTTGACCCTTGGCAATGGCTGCTCGATTAGCGCTGATCAGTTGGTTTGATCGTGGCTTTTCGACAGTTTTTAATATGACGTCTATTTAAATAGGTTCAACTGCTGTTTACTTAGACTGTGGGAAAACTCCTCAGAAGCGAAATGTGCATCAAAGATGTGTGTTGAGTGTCAAACTAAGTAATATTGCATAAAGTCGCAGAGTGTTTATTTGTATTTAGTGATCAGCGCCGAGATTTGGATTTTGTTGTTTGTCTTATAAATTAGCCAAATAGATAGGGTAATTTGTTAAAATTTGTTTTCTTAGTTGGTTAGTTGGTTCCCCATATGGGAACCAGAGATGGAAATTGCAGAGAAATATCTATGTGTAAATACTCTATTATATTTATAGTAAATAAGTAGATATATTTATATTAATAAGGAAGAAGAATATCCTATATATCCATATGTTTTAAGCATCAAGAGAACAACAATAAAAACACTTGCCTACTTCAGATTCCTTCAACTCTTTACTAGCAAGTAGAAGATTCTTATCACAACAAGAGGCAAGCCGACAAGCAACAAGAAGAAGCGCTGCAATTAAAAATCGTGTTAAGGACATTTTCTTGCGGGTCATAAAGTGGTCCAGATAAAAATTCAATTGTGCACTCACAGCAGCTACACCGCAAGCCACTTGACTGAGAACGTTTTAATTGATATTATCAAAGGGCCGTAACCAGTAAAGCTAATAGCCATTATATTCCTACCAGATAACGATGCTGATAATGACCGTGGATCTAAGCAATTGCCACGGCTCAAGTGCGAAATGTTTGGGATATTCGATTACCAGGCACGCTAGGATAATATTTATGAGGAGACTGCGTGAATGCTGCCTATGCTCAGAATATTAAAAATGCATAAATACATCAGCGACGATGATATGTGAGATACTTTTGTTGTTGTTGTTGTTGGTTGGGTCTGTGTCTGTGTCTAGTTGGCACTTGTTAGTGCTCCAGGCAAACCCATTTTTGGGCACCATAAATATGTCAAAATAATGTTGAGCCAAGGGCTTAAGTGTGCGCCACACAGACATAAATATATATATATGGATATTCTTTTTCAGAATATTTACAGAGTCTCGTGGGATATTCAAACATGTACGTACTATATGTACAAAATTTATATTACTCGCTTTATTTGAACCTTGATGAGGTTTTATATGCTGTGGTTATAAAAAACTCATTATTTTTGTATTTCCAAGTAATTATACTCTTGCAGAGGGTATTACATTTTTCTCACTTTATTTATATATATATATATATATATATATATATATATATATATATATATATATATATATATATATATATATATATATATATATATATATATATATATATATATATATATATATATATATATATATATATATATATATATATATATATATATATATATATATATATATATATATATATATATATATATATATATATATATATCCTATGATAACATTCTCTCATAGGTTTTGTGCCTAGAAGGGTATTTAACATTTTTATTTTTTTTTTTAAGTTTTTTCCCCATATTTTATTGTTGTTCCACTATATTTGGCCATAAACATGGGGTATCTGATATTTTAAAGATGGACAGCTCTACGATACGGCCCATTACCAGTTGCAATTCAAGTGTGAAACGCAGCACCTAACAACACACACACACAAACATACATACGTAGAGAGCAAGCAGTATTATCCTTTAGGGATACAGCTCGCAGATCTGTAATAAATCACATCATTAGCATCTCGCACTTGTGCTGCCTGACATTTTCTACGGCTCATTGGTGATTTATGGAAACTTGGAAACTGCTCTGATCACAGATTTGTTTGTTGACATCCACCTCCTCGCGAGCCAGTCACAATCTACATAGATTTAAGGAAAAAAATACACATATATATAAATATATATATATACATTTATATATATATATGTCTTTAACCCTGACTTGTTTGCTTGAACGGTTATGGTTACAATTTACATGTAGTTAGTTGTTTTTAAGGTCATTTACCGTTATTAGCATTTGTTCCCAATGCATTTAGTTTATAAGGCTTATACAACTTATCAGAAGAAACAAAGCATGACGTTTGCCAGTTGGGCTTACACTATGGGGTCTTAAGGGGGTCAAAAGTTCTCGTTCTTTAATGTGAGAACTTCCAGTGCAATATGTGGGTATTGTTGGTAGCCTCTATATCACTTGAAGTTGGAATATACATATTAAATTGAAGATCAGTTGTTAAAAGAAAAGCTTATTATTAGAAAAACTGACATAGGCAGAGAGTACAAAAATATATGAATATATAAACATAATTGAGTAACAACAAATTATTATTAAGTTCTGGCTCGATCCATGAAATTATTAAGATTCAGAACAATTTTATTAAGTTTAAGCATTAGACAAAAATTTCGTGCATATATATAGAAGTATTTAAATAAATATATAAATTAATATATAATATTAAAAATATTTAAGCTAAAACATCATTCCTTATTTACTTTTCATAATACATAATATACATTTTTAACATAATATATAATATATATTATGTAAAAATGTATATTATGTATATTATATATTATGTTATGGAAAGTAAATTAAGAAAATATAATAATAATATATTTTTTCCAATTAAAATATTTGAAGAGCTCTCGCAATTTCGTGATCAATATTTATGAAAAATATTTTTTATTTTAGCTTTATAATATATCAAGCATTTAGCTTTTTAATTAAATTTTATGGTTCTTCCAGTTAAAATAAATTTAAAGCCTGCACATGCATGAAACGCGTGTTAAGAATTGTGACGTCTAGGAAAGGTTAAGGTTAAAGTTCCATATAAATCACAAACACATGCAACACAACGAGCTAAATATTGAAAATGAAAAAAGTGCGCGCAAATGTGACTTATAAGAAATTGAAAATTTGTTAATGAGGCAGAACGTAAAAAAATCGACATGAATTATGTTTACATATACATTTAAAGATTTATATATATATATATATATATATATATATATATATATATATATATATATATATATATATATATATATATATATATATATATATATATATATATATATATATATATATATATATATATATATATATATATATATATATATATATATATATATATATATATATAATAAGGTATATATTGTAACAAGTATATAGAAGCGTTCATAGAACTGAGTGTAAACAAGAATCGGACGTCGGCCTGCGGCATGTGTTTCAGGCCCTAGTGAGGAGCCTTGCGATCGGTCTCATCTGTTATCAGTCTGAAATGTATTACTTTTTTCATTTTCATTTTTAAAAATTTTTATTCATGTATTAGTATGATTTTTAAATTGCCACAGAGGTTAACTGAAATCAGAGACAGCCGACGACCCACTTGAGAAGTCGCCTACTTTTTAGTTGAGCCTCGTAAAAATGTTGTCGAAATGTCCAAACAGATCGTTGGTGCCGCCTATTCAAATAACGATAAAAATGTCATTAAAAATTCGGAGATCTTTTACGACTCTCCTGCTCGTCCTGGTTCAAATATAACAATATTTTAATCAGCCATTAGAGCAGGGCTCAAGTACATAGACGCATTGTCGTCATCCAAAATGAGTTTTATTACTTTTGGACAATATTTTGGCGCGTCGTCTCGGGAATTGGCAAAAGAGACCGGCCCAAGTGAAATGTGCGGCTTTCCTACAGTTTTTCTTTTACCAGCTACGTTTTCTTAACTTTCTCACGGCGCCTTTC
Organism: Drosophila anceps; assembly: GCA_035045945.1. Lineage (NCBI taxonomy): Eukaryota > Metazoa > Arthropoda > Insecta > Diptera > Drosophilidae > Drosophila > Drosophila anceps. The sequence continues at coordinate 21,900,378 of JAWNON010000225.1, read as the reverse complement.
GCTGTTCGCTTCGGCTCCAGCTCCCCTTGTAGCATATCCTATGAAATTCAACACGCGTCTCGTACGTTACTCGATTTTATGTTTCTGTCCTGCGTGGGCATGAACAATATTCTATATACGCATGTTGTTTAAATTTTTACAAAATTTTGATTTTCGATTCTCGCCCTTGTTGTACAAATTACAATTTTACGCACAATTTGTAAGAATTTCCATGAAATGCTTCGTGGTTATTAGCCAAATCGAAATAAACGATGAAATGCTCAGGGTTTTAAATTTATGTTTATACAAATACTTGGGTAGGTATTAGATCTAAGCCAACACTCATAGTTGTAATACCTTTAGCTTATTCTGCTGAAATTAAACTATTTTAAAAAGATTTTCTATATTCATCTCTAATATAAATCAAAATGGATTGTAAAAATGTATTATTTTTGATATTTGTCGCTAGTCAATGTTTTACCTACCTTTAGATTATTTTAATTTCGCCTAATGTCTTTTTATTAATCTAAAAATGATACTTTTATTTATTTGAATTCAATTTGTTGTTAAATTAATAATATATTAGCAAATGCTTAAGGGTTTAACATAATAAATTTGATTTACAAACCATTTTTTTTAAATTTAAAATAAATTTCCAAAGTAATTTAATATTATATAGAATTTTAATATTGTATAGATTAGTATTATAGATTATGATGCATTCTGCTAATTTTATATGACAACTTTAACTGGCTTTAGCAAATTTGTGTGTCAGTTTATATTTTGAAAAGTAAGCTGATTTTATTTAAAATGTGCTTCTGCTGTGGTCGTGTGAGTTTGCGTATGTTCGGCCTCATTGGATTCTAAAACGTTATTATTATCTTTAGAGATATTAATATGCCAAGCATTAGAGCATCAGATACTAAAGTGATAATTTAAAAAAAAATAAAAAATTTAAATATATAAATAAATAAAGTTGTTTGTGAAAAATTCTTTTATTTGATAAAAAAAAATTATTAAGCTAAATACGATTACCATGTTTACACCTAAGTAAGCAAAAATATAAGTAACAAAAAATGCATATGTGCACATCTATGTAAAATAATGTTTGGAATGAAGGAATTGGAACTATCAGGAAAATTATTTAAATATATAGGTTTTGAAAAGATTATTTTTATATTTTTAAAAAATCAATGACTTTTTATTAATTTTACTTATTGAACAGAAATATGCAAATTATTGACGGAGAAACGCTATATTAAAACCATTTTTTTAAGCAATTACATTATTCAAGTTTCTAAATCTCTTTTAAATATCTCTAAGACCTTTTTTTATTTTTACTGTTTAACTTATACAATACAAATGGTACGAAATGCACTGCACATATGTATATATATGTATATAAGTACATACATACATATGTATATACATTTATATGTATGTATATATTAACAGAAATGTACGCTGGCAACAGCCAACCACAACAACGACATTAAAAGCAACAACAACGAAAGAACTACACTTAAACAGTACAATAACAAATTTGCCTTAGCAGCAGGCCCGGCTTTGGTCTGCCTCCCTCGTGCGTTGTGTTGCGTTTGAGAGGCGTTGCTTAAAACTGCCGCTGGGTGAGCGAGAGAGAGAGAGAGAGAGAGAGACAGCTGAAGCAAATGACAAAGCGGCCTACGGTATGGACGAATGTGCGATAAGGTCGGTTGTCAGCAGGCAATATTATTGCAGCCAAACCAACAACAAGAGCGATGTTCGGTTCGAAGAGAGCGCGAACAAAAACTGTGAGCATTGAAATAAGCTCCAAAGAGAGGGAGAGCGGTAGAGAGCGAGCGAGTGAGAGTGTCAAAGTGAGCGCCAACTGTAGTTCGTAATTGTTGTGGCTGGTGTACCCGCTGCTGCTGCTGTTTTTGTTGCTGTTGTTGCTGTTGTTGCTGTCCCGCGCAGGCGTTAGAAGCTGGACACAGAAACATGCATAATGATTATGATTATAATATAACGGCATGTAGAGCAAAGGCAAAGTGCAAAGCACAAAATGTAATTGTATGAATGGAGGAAAAAACAAGTGTGGGGAGAGCACCATAAAGGCGAGAGAGTTTGTTATTTGCTTTTGTGCTTATTCCATCTACATACTTCATCTGTGTACATATATACATTTTTATATACATACATATGTACATACATACATATATATTTATGTATTTGAATTTGTGTAGTGTCGTTTAAAAAACACTTTTTTGTATGATTTTTGTTCGTTTCGAAATTAAGCGTGTGCCGAGCTCAGTTTGTATGAAAAACGCGCCGGACTCGGACACGTACGATCACAAGCGCGGATCATTGAAAACTTCTAGGCGAGTGCGCTTGCCTGGTAAAGTTCTTACAAACTAAACAAGACTTTGCTTAGCTTACACTGCGTACGGTGTACCTGTGTACCTGTGGACGTTGGCTAAAATGACAAAAACAAGCAAAACAAAGGAGAAGGACAAGAACAGTGCAATGAGTAGGCTGCCCAGCAATTTGTTGGCGAGTGCTGCCAAAATGAAGATCACCAAAGCGCTGGCCAATGCCAAGAAACAATCAGTGCAAAAGGTTGCAGGCGGCGACAAGGCAACAGGATCAAATGCAGCAGCAGCCACAGCCATAGCCACAGCCACAACCACAGCTACAGCCATAGCATACGGCCAAGCGCAACAGGCGGTCACAGTGAAAGAGACGACAATATCGGCGCAGGAGAACGGCGACAGCGACGACGCGCACAAACAGCAGCAGCAGCAGCAACAACAACTACAGCTACAACAACAGCAACAAGCAGCGACGTCGACGTCGACGTCGCCGTTGTCGCCGCTTGCCACAGCGAATTTATCGTCGACATTTGAGTCGAAGGCTCACACATCAGTTGCCAGCGAAACAGCGAAGCAAACGGTTACTACCGCAACAACACTAACAGCAACAGCAACAGCTTCATCAGCAGTAACAACAACAATCGCAAATATTTTAGTTTATGATGGGAACAGCGTAAGGCAACAGCCCAACAGTTGTGACGTCATTAATACTAAAGTTGTTGCAGACGAAAGGTCTAATAGTAATCAAGATAAAGTCGAGCCTAAAGCCGAAAGCGAAACGAAGCTAGACACAGCAGCAGCAATAACAATAACAACAAGCGATAAATATTACAAAATCGTTGATAAGTGTAAAAGTGAGATAAGTGATGAAAACGCAACAACAACAACAACAACAACAAGCGCTGAAAGTTTGCCGGTAGTAGTGATAAATAGTAATCAGCAAAGCGCTGAGAGTGAAAGTGTTGACAACAAAATCAAAAGTGAATCAAATGAGCAAGAACAAACTGCAACAGCAACATTAGCAACAGCAACAGCAGTAGAATTGCCACTACATTATCGCGGCTTAAACAACTCGGTGATCATAGCCAACTATGCTCATCAGCAGCAGCAACAGCAACAGCAACAACAGCAGCAACAACAAGCAGAACAACATCAAATCTACGAACAGCAACATTTTCTGCAACAGCAACTGCTAACGCAACACCAACAGCAGCAACATCAACAGCAACAGCAGCAGCAGCAGCAACAACAGGAGCAACAGCAGCAACACGCCAATTGGTTGGCGTACAATAATTGTGCCTACGACTTAACTAGTAACAGTGCAACAGCAGTAGCAGCGGCGGCAGCAGCAACACAGCAGGATAAGAGCGAGTTTTATGCATTGGCTGCCTCGCAGCAATTGCTGGCGCATTTACCTTATCATCATACCCATTTGTACGAACAGCAGCTGCATCAGCAGCAACAGCACATAAGCAACATCAGCAACAGCACGGATTCCATAATGCGTAACAATTTTGCGCTTTATAGCGTTTATGGCGGAGGCGGTGGCAGTGGTGTAGGCAGTTCCACCACTCACGAGCAACAACAGCTACAGCAACACGTTGCCGCTGTGGCGGCAGCAGCTGCCAATTCGGTAATAGCGCACACAACTCATACAACGCCAAACATTGATGAAGTTATACAGGATACGCTGAAGGATGAGTGCTTCGATGATAATCACAGCTCCAGCTATCACATGCTCACCGCTGTTCCCGATGTGCACGTGCTTAAGGAGGCCAATCCAACTCTTTACTCTATGACGCACGATCAATTGATGCAACAGCAGCATCAGCAACATTTGCATCAACACCTGCACCAGCACCAGCACCAGCACCAGCAGCATCATCAACATCATCATCACAACAATTCGGCCAGTTCGGTGGGTGGCGATTCACCTTCGCCCTCCCACACGCTCGCCGCGCATGCCAGCGATGTGGCAACACTGCAAAGTTTCACACAACTGACAAGCGCGCAGCCTAGCAGCGGACTGCATCGCGACAGCTACGGCAGCCTCTCGCCGGAGCATGGCAGCTACTTTACCACACCGCTCAGCCCGGTGTTGCAAAGCAGGTGAGTCCCAATATCAACCCATCTCTCTGTGTCTCCCTCTCTCTTACTGCCCCAAAATGAGCTCATTATTCGCTGCCGCCTCGCACGTGCCTTTCGTCGAAAAACGCAGCGCCGCATCGACGACTCGCACAGCCAAAAGTCATGATCAACAATTGCTGTTGCTGTTGTTGTTGTCATCGGTTTCTGATTCATGTTGTTTTTTTCTGTTTTTTTTTTTTTACTATTCTGACTTTGATTTTGTGTTACGTTTCTTTATACTCGTCATAGGTAATAATAACAACAGCACAAATGTCACAATTGTTGCACTTGTTGTTTGCCTGCCTACCCATAGACTTCACACCAGACCCCCCCCCCCTTCCACTTCTACCAATATATAATATATATATATATATATATATATATATATATATATATATATATATATATATATATATATATATATATATATATATATATATATTTATTTATTTATTTATTTTTTATTTATATGATATTAATATATATATGTATGTGAATATATTTATATATATATATGTTTGTAGCTAATACATTCTAATACATTCGCTAATGGCATTCTCAGGTGGTTTGCATTCTATGTATACAGCTCTATATATTACATTTATTTATTATATACATATATATTAATATATATAAAGAGTCATACATATGTATGTATGTATATAGAAATGTGCATTCCGTTTGGGCCGGCGAAAAATCTGTTCCATGTTGCATCTTACCGTGGGGCGTCTCGCACCCAGTTGCCTGGTTTAACTGACTTTGGAATGTTTTTCTACATTTGTTTTTCTACAGTTGTTTTTCATTTTTTTGTCATGCACATTTTCGCATTGCTACGCAGAACTCTTGAACCAATGCACAGACATACATACACCTACGTAGCTATAAGCAGTTAGTTAGGGCAGGTTAATGCTATAAACTGTATAAAAGATATGTTATACATATATATATTTATATAGCCATATATACGAGTGAATATTAAAGACATTAATTTTTCTTCAATATGGAAATATTTGTAATTTAAAAAATTAAATTTTTTTAATGTGTATTAGTCGAAAGCAAAAATAAAGTTCAGTTTTTGTTGATATTGCAAAGATTATTCAATCGTAAAGTTTAAATTTTATAAAATCAGTTGATGCTGATTTATATCAACTATTATGATTTTGACAAATAACTTAAGAAAATTTAAAATCAAAATTGAAGACTTATTTATTTTAATTTTATTATTAATTATTTATTTAAAAAATATAGAATGACACGAAGTAATTTTTAATTGTATTCTAAATATCTTGATTAATTTCCAAGCCAAGTTCTCAGTTCTTTTGGAGCTGTCTCTCTGAACTACCTTCAGCGCGATCAAAATAAACAAATGCAGAACAAAACTTTTTTCTTGCACGTATTTGTATAACAATTCGTTTACAATTTCACATTGTGGATTTTCAGAGACGCGCCTTTCAGCCATTCAGAGCTTCCTTCAAAATAAAAAAAAAAGAAAAAAAAAAACGAAACAATAAAATCCAAAGGCAAGCAAAATATTGTAAACGTTCGCTCCGATTTCATAAACAAAACCAAAAATATCATGCAATGTGTTAATTGCGGTTATTACGGACGTTGGGGCAGCGTTTGAGCCGTATTGCTGACTCATGAGCCTGCCCCCGAGTTGCACACAGAAATACACTCATATTTTTCTTCCTTATGCGTCGCGTCGAGCCAGAGGGCTCTCAATTGAAACACGAATTTGGGGGTGTCACACGTGTTGGACTCTTGCCTAGGTTGACTAACTGAGGCCCACAGAATACGGCCCACAAATGGAAAACAAGAGCTTATAGTTATGCTGGTTGACTGCAACACGCGTGCGCACGTGCCACGCGCTCAGCGAATGTGGCATATGCCAAAGGGGGGCATGACCCGCATTAGGTGGCAACAAACAAGCGTTTGACGAAAAACCTGCACTCAACAAATGCAACAAATATGCAATGAAAGCGCATTTTTTCAACTTGTTCTGCATATTCGGTTGCAAACTGTCTACGTGTGCGTGTGTGCCTGTATGTGTATGTATTTCTGTGTGTGTGTTACAGGGAGAGAGCAAGAGAGAGAGAGAGAGAGAGAGAGACAGAGAAAGAGAGAGGAGGATACTCGATGTGTAGCACCTCGATGTGGTTTTGAGACTTGCGACTTGGACTTGGACGGCGTAATTCAAAGCCACCTTCTGACATAGAAAACTGTAAATGACACAGCTTCAAAAATACAAAAACACATTTAGCTCAACTTCGTAGGGTAGTCGTAGTCGCGGCAGCCACTGAGTCAGCACAGTGTGCTTTACTCCGCTGCGGTAGCTCCCCTGGCGACGAGCCTCTAATATTCGAAAAAAAAACTCCCTGGACCCGCACAATGCTCTTGCCCGATTAACTTTGTTTTGTGTTTCTCAATATTTTTGCATTTTAGCTTTTCTTTTTGCAAAGTTTTAATTGGAAAACGTGTTTTGCATACACACAATTACACGAAACTAGCCATAACAAATTGTATATGGCAATACTGTATATATACTATACACATAAGGTAACTACTACTTAGTGCTCGTATACATATCAAATTTTACACAAATTGTCAATAAAGCCGGGTTTAGGCTTCTACGTGAAGGCTTTATATACAAATGAATTGGCTATTTCTGGTTTCTAGACTGAAGCCCTGTTCACACTCTAAAACTTTTTCAAGAACCATATTTATTTAGAGCACTAATTAGAGAAATTGGACATAGCTTAAGTTGACATTTAGTTACCTCAAAACTCCAACTCAAATATAAATATAAAATTCATTGACATTCGAAATCAATTAACTCTTAAAAATCAAAGTACTGCTAGTCAAGTTCACATATATATGTAAGTACATATGTAAAATATTAAGAATTTAGCTGTAATATTCTGAAAACTAAACTTCCGGAAAAAACTTAAACCATTTTTTTGAGATTATTATTGAAGAATGCATATATTTGATATTTGACTCTTGCTTAGCGACGTTAAATGATTTGAGAATACATTTTTCAAATTTTTTCAACTTATGTATCAGTTTAACTATAGAATAATATAACTTTATATATGTTATTTAAAAAGCTGTACATCTTTATTAAATCCACTCTCTCTCTCTCTCTCTTTCCCTTAACCTTACCTAGCGCCCCCTCATTTATCATTTGATTAGCCTCTTTTTGTGGGGTTAAGTCTCCAAATATACTTTGCTTGGGTTCTCAATCTCTTAATTCTTAGCGCTTTGGGCTAGCGGGAGAGACCGGACGGAGTGGGGCTGGGTGACAAGCGCGCGTATGTGACTTTTGGACAGTTTGTTGCTGCAGAAACCAGAAGAAGATACGAGATACGGTGGCTAGCTCACATATTCCACATGGAAAACAAGAAGTCTGCGCAAAATACTCACCTGCAACAAACAGCCACAACAAAAACATACACATATACACATACATATATATATATATATTTATATACAGCAACATTTAACTGAACACTGATAAAATAATATCGTGCATTTTTATTGTCTTGGCACTTCCTATGTACTGAGAACGTTTCCAAACAGCGTGCGACATCTCAGCTTCATATATACTCACATATAAACATATATATAGCGCTATATATAATGCATGGGCAATTGTAATTGTTATATTCCAAGATTTGTCATGCTTTTTTATATTATTTGTATTGTTGTTGCTATCGTTGCGCGTGTGTATCTAGTTTTAAGCTGGCAGCGACCAAACTGACTTGGATATAAAATTATAGCATATAGTAAATATTGCAAGAAATGCCAAGATTTTATACCATTAAGCAATTCAACATGTTCCTAATATATAAAACATGCTTAGTATACTTACATGGCAATTTTTGTTTAATCGCAGGGTTTTGTCAGTATTTTAAAAGCAAACCGAAAATCTTGACCAAACTTTTCGGTAGAAAACATTAGTTATTAGGTTGTTCGCATCGTTGAGTCTGATTGAATTATTCAAAGCCACAAGTAATATTTAAAGTGACTATCAATAATAATACAAATAAATATAAAACAAACATAATTTCAAAATCAATTCCATTATCATTTCTTGAGATTCTAAGAGAGTTCTTAAATAGGATACTATAAAAACCTTGGTTGAGACCAATAAAATCTAGGGTTTACCTTTTTTAATCCAAATCTAATAACATTTTCAGTAATGTAAATGTAAATGTAAATGCTAATAATAATAAAACTATAGTATGTGTCTTAAAAAAGTTACTCAATGCTTAAGAGAAAAGAAACAGTTGAAGACTATTTAGGAAAAAGAAAATAAATGATTCAAGAACAGCTAATCCCTTATGCACTTAACATGTGTATCATTGCTAAAAAGCTTTTGTTTACTGTAAAAGATGTTTAAATTTTTTCTGTATTTTTGCTTGAATTCCCAAACAATTCTTGTTGTATATAAAGTAAAAATATATTATATAATTTGGCTATATATGTATGTTACCAGCTGAAAGCGCATCTTGTTTAGATATTTAGCACTGACTACTTGTTGGCTTAAGCTGCAACAAGAACAACAACAATAATATTAAAGCTGAGCAGCGACGTTGGCAGAGCGAAGAAAAGCGTCAACTGCAACTGGCATAAAACTAAACCCGACTCAATTCATTATGCAAACGCGCGTGCCCCGTTTCGGTTGTTGTATCGTCTGACCAGTTGAGTGTATTTTGGCTTTGCAAACATTTCAAAAAATAAAAAATAAATTAAAAGAAAAATATGTATTAAATATATATGTGTATATATAAATATATGTGTGTGCTTATGTTTCCTGTGCAAATACAAATCGAAATAAATATTAATAATAATAATAATACTATTTTAGTTCTCAGTTTAAAACAAAAGGGCCGTAAAGACTATAGAGTATAATAATGATTGATTTTCATAAGTTTTATGGTCAACATAAAGAATATTTAGATTATTAATTGCTTATGTGTGTGTGTGTGTGTAAAGGATTGCCTGCCCGTGTACGATTTTTCACCATCGGCTCTTTTGTGTTGGTGCCACGCTTCTGCCACAAGAACTTCCGATCTGCCACAAAGATTTGCAAGTCAGTCCCAGCAGACATTTGTCCAGTTCGCAGTTTTTGCCTGCCACGCTGCTTTGTTTATGCCACAACGAACCCCAAATAAAAAAACTTAAGAAGAGGCAACACAAGCGGCCAAGTGCAGCGAAAATATTTGCACAGGCTACCGTTGCAGCAGATTCTCGTAGGGAATTCGAGTCGCATAAACAAAAGTTGAAACACTTTTATTTTTAATTAAAACTGTTATGGGTACACCCACACACAAACACACTCACACATACACACACAGCTCCTTGTAAACATGCCAAAAGTTAACGCTGGTGGTCTAGCAACAGCAACAACAACAACAGACTACTCTGTTATTTAAACAACGCAATGCAACGTTATTAACAGTTTCATTTTACATAAGCCGCGCCTTAACGGTACCAGCAACAGTAACAGCAACGCCTGCAACATTGCTATAACAGTAACAGTAAAGAGTATCAGTTTTTAAAAACGCCCGCAAAACGCGCACAAATGATAAGAGTGCGTTTTTAAACGCGCTCTAAAAGACATTTCTATTGAAACAATCTGAAACCAAAAAATAATTATACAGCCCCAATATGTTTTTCTCCAACTATAATAATATGTATTTAAAAAACTACTGCTATAGGTAAATTATAAAATTATATAATTTTTAAAAAATAATGTTATTTTACGTCACATATTTTATGTGTATTTATTAATGTTTATTTTCCATTGCAGCTCTGTCTATGCGAGTCCTTTACTGGCCTCGGCCGCTAATGGCATGCAGTACGGCATGCAAACAATTGCCTCGCCCACCCACACACACGCCCAGCTGCAGCAACAACATCACCAACACCAGCAACAGCAGCAGCAACATCAACATCACCAGCAGCAACAGCATCATCAGCATCACAATTCAACGAGCAGCAGTCCTGGCCCAGTGGGACTGCACCATACTGGCAACTCAACGCTGCTGGATGATGGCTACGGCTCGCCAAAGAGCAGCCACAGTGGCAACGGTAACGGCGGTGGTGGCACCTTGCCCGCTTTTCAGCGCATTGCACCGGCCAGCGGTGGTGCGGGCTATGGCAACGGCGTGGCCAATGGCTCAGGCAGTGGGGCCGAACGGGCTGGTTACGCATCGCTGGGCAATTATCGCACACACGTAAGTGTCAAGTCTGAATGCGGCTGCTCCAACATTTGTTTAATACTCGCCACTTTGCTTTCTTTCGGTGTTGCAGGGCGATGCCTGGAGTGGTCATTACGAACCAATTAGCTACGCGCCTACAACCACCGGCCAGGGGCAGCTGGGTGGTGCAGCGGTGACCAATGTGATACGCAACGGACGCGCCGTTTCTGCCGCAGCGGCAGCAGCAGCCGCTGTCGATGGTGCCGCCAGCGCTGTTGATCCTGCGCGCTTCCTAGCCAATGCCACTCATCTGTCCGCCTCGGCATCTCTAACAGCAAGTAAGTCACACATTTACATACATATATCTATCTACATATATGTACATGTGTATGTATTTAAAGGAATCCTAATATACCACATATTTGTCTGCCGTCTGGCCTTAGGTAGAATTTCACACTCAAACAGTTGCTTACAAAATATATATACATATATATATATATATATATATGTATATATATATATATATATATATATATATATGTTTGTATATGGGTCAGTTATTTGCGTAGCCTGTGTAAATCCAATTTGGGTAACGAAATTTGTGGCCAACTGTTCATCTTTTAGGTTTTAAAAAGTTAGACAGCCGAAATACTTAACACTCTCTCAATCAGTCGACATTTGAGTATGCAACAACATATATACACAGATTAGATTTTTAAATTGTAGACTATAACATATATGAGCATATAAATATGATATTCAAATAGATTTATGAGCTTCGGGTCAAGCCTTTTTCGTTTACTTTATTAAACTGATTAAAACTAATAGATTTTTAATATATTTTCAAAGTGTATTTATTATCGTTTTTAAATAGAAGTACAGATTAAAATCAATGAGCACAAAAATGATGCAGCGTTAGAAAAACATAAACAAATTTGTTTTATTCAAGTTTTTTATTTTACAGTACTATTTTTAAAAATTTTGAGCGAAACATGAAAATTCAAAATATTGGTGCAATATTTCAAAAGAAAGGTTTTTATTATTATAAATATACATCAAAAAATATAATATAATATAAATTTATAATAATAAAAAAAAAACAATATATATTTTTTTATTTTATAAATATTACGGATTAATAGCATTTTTTGCTTAATTAAGTATTGTGTTCAGAAGCAAATAGCTATTTCTTTAGTTTATCAACTTGATTTTATCTTATTTAAGAATTTTTTTTTATATATTACATATATTTCTATTGCTAAGTATAACGTATAATAAATTCAATTAATTTTTATCAACTCTTGAACAACATAAAAAGAAAAAATACAACACAAAAAAAAAACAAACAACAGTATAAATCAAATGTAATAATAAATACTAATTTTTTTCTATAAAAACAATAAAATGAAACTCAAAGCGTTTCTCACACACCCACACATATTTACAACTACAACAAAAACAACAACATGAAAAGAATACAAAAAAAAACCACTTTCAATACAAATTTCGATTTTTCTATACTTGAATTTCCAAAGCATTGCTCGATGCCGATTTTTTCACTGAGGGGCGAGAATGTGTGAATTGTGGTGCGATTTCGACCCCATTGTGGCGCCGCGATAACACGGGACACTATTTATGCAATGCGTGCGGCCTGTATCATAAAATGAACGGCATGAATCGGCCGTTAATTAAACAGCCTAGAAGATTGGTAAATGTCAACAACAGCAACTACAACCACTACTACAACTACAACAACAACAACAAAATCAATTACAAGTATTACTAACTCAAACAACTACAACTACAACAACAACAACAACAACAAACTGATTATTTGCTTTTGTGTGGAACAAAATTTTTAATACCAAAGAGCGCTCTTAAATAATGGGCTCAAAGAACTTATAGAAATCCGCCAGCCAGACTGCAGTTCTCGCTTCTATCATTGAACAAAATCCGAAAGCAGAAATTAAAAAAAAAATGGAACTAAGAAATGCATAAAGAGAAAATTAATTGAATTTATTATATTAGTCAAGCGCAATTTAGTTTTGTACGACTGAAAAACAAATATTTAAAAAAACCAAAAAACAAAAAAAAAAAAACCAAACTAAAACTTACAACAACAAACGCTTTTCTTCATTACAAACAAATTCTAATTGCCTTATTACAGTGGCCGCTGAATCAGGCGGGGATTTCTATAAGACCTTCCCATTTAATGTGACCGCCGGTAGCCGCAGTAAAAGCTCAACAAATGCCAACAGCGCTGCCGGCGTCGGCGCTGGCGTCGGCGCTAGCGCAGGCTCAACGTCGGCGACGACGTCCTCAGTGACTTCAACAGCGCTCGACGAGCAAGTTAGTCGCGCTAATTCGAGACGCTTGGTAGGTCGTCCATTAATTACGAATAGTCAAACCCAACCAAATCAAGCCAACCAAATCAAACCAAACCACAACAAACCAAACCAAACCAAACCAAACCAAGCCAATCAACTAAAACCTACAACTAACATGTCAAGTTGCAAATATTACCAATCAAATAATTGAAAATCCATAGAGAGTATGTACAGATCTACAGTAGTTCCTTACCCTGCCTAGACTAACAGCAATTCTTAACCAACAATTCGTAGCATGCAGAATACTGATAGAGGTTTATCCGTTAGTTAAACAGCTTGTATACATATATTAGTGATTTTGATTAACTAAATTATAAAAGTTTTATTAATTAATATATTTTATGACCTAACGTTTCTTCTTGTATAAGAAGACTTTGAGTGTGTCTGCTCAGACTTGATTTATTTTTTATTATTTAAACAGATAGATACAAGAAAAATACATTTATTTGTATTTTTATTTGAACTATTTTTATTATTTATTGATCTAGCTTTTCTTTGCTAACCCTTTTAGTAAGCTTGGTTTATTTCCATTCTTAATCGTATAATGTAGTTTGAATCAGAAATTCCCTAGTTTTTTCAATATTTTTTTTTATCCGTAACAACTTTTAAATAGTTTGGTTTATTTAGTTGGTTGTGCAAAAAATTTTCCTTTGATAAAAAATATTGTTCCACATCAAAAGCAATAAAAGTTCCACACCTCCAACAACTCATTAAACACACACTCTGACACACACAAGCACACGCACACACATGCACTAACCGGTTGATGTTTTTCCAAAAACTTTCACAGAGCGCCTCCCGACGTGCTGGCATGTCCTGTTCCAACTGCCAGACGAGCTACACATCACTATGGCGCCGTAATCCTGGCGGCGAGCCCGTCTGCAATGCCTGCGGCCTTTACTTCAAGTTGCACAGTGTGGTTCGTCCGTTGACCATGAAGAAGGACACCATACAGGTGAGCTGTTGTTGTTGGTCTTCGACAGAAAAGCTTGAAACTAATCTCTTGCCTCATTTTGCCCCGTCAATAGAAACGCAAGCGCAAACCGAAGGGTACCAAAAACGAAAAAACGAAAAAGATGAGAGCCTCACAGGCCGCTGGATTGGTGGCCAGCAATGCCAATGCCTGCCACAATGTGAGCATGCAGCTGGATTCACATGGCCAGCAGCAAATGGATGTCACTGATGGAGGTGGGTTGATATCTTCAATATGCATTTTCTCTCGCCCGCGCGCTTGCGCTCTCTCACTATTTGTTACACGCATGCCTAATTTGTGATGTCTGCTTTCTCTCTCTCTCTCTCTCTCTCCTTCTCTCGGTGAACTCATTAGAAATGAAACCAATTGCATATATGTCATACGCATCGCACCAGCAGCTACAACAACAACAGCAGCAACTAAACACTGAGCTACATTCATCAGCGGCCAGCTCGCCGCATAGCATGGCATCCTCCTCATTATCACCCAATGCTGCATCTCAACATCAACATCAACAGCAGCAGCAGCAGCAACAGCAACAGCAGCAGCAGCAACAGCAGCTATGCGCTGGCCTGGACATGTCGCCCACATCATCCTATCAAATGTCGCCCATTAATATGCAGCAGCAGCAACAGCAGCAGCAACAATCATGCAGCATGCAGCATTCACCTAGCACGCCCACATCAGCCATGTCTCAGTCCATTTACTCCACGCCATCGCCCACGCAGCTTCATAATAGCAGCAACAGCAGCAGTAACAACAACAACAATAACAACAATTCATTATTTAATCATAACAATAACAATAGCATCAATAGTAGCAATGAAAATAATAAGCAAATTATACAGAAATATCTACAAGCTCAACAATTGAGCAACAGCAGCAGCGATCATCAATTGTTGGCACATCAGCAACTTATGCACCTGATGCCGACCTCCATTACGGCGGCAGCAGCAGCTGCAGCAGCAGCGGCGGCGGCGGCAATCAGCACAGCGATCAAATCGGAGGCGGTCACCAACAGCACCACCAACACCACCACCAGCAGCAAACAATTAGCTGCCCCAACAACAACAACACAGACCACGGCATCGAACACACTATCCTCGCTGAGCAACAGCAGCAGCAGCATTATCAGCCTCCAAAATCCCTATCAACAACAGGCGCTTGGTCAGACGGAGATGCCCTTGTGTAAGTCGGCACTGAGTGGTCGCACTTCGTCGCCCTACTATATAAGTCATCTAGCCGAGGACGAGTCGCCGGCAATAATAAAACTGGAGCAGTTAGATCACCATCAACAACAGCAGCAACATCAACATCAGCAGCAGCAGCAGCAGCAGCAGCAGCATCAGCAACACGATGATATGTTGCTCAGCCGCTCAACGTCCATCGATGAGCACTACGAATTGGCCGCATATCATCGCCAGCAGCAGCAGCAACAACAACAACAGCAACAGCAGCAACAGCAACACGCACTACAGCAACATGTTGCACTTAGCCAGCATGAGCACCAGATTGCCAGCTATGCACTGCATGCGGCTGCACAGCAGCAACTGCATGAATTTGGACGCAAATATGGTGTTGAGCGCGAGACAATTGTTAAAATGGAATAATGCCAGCCGATTCTGAACAGACCTGACCAAAGATATTCTTGTTATACATAAATCTCACAGCTCCCAAAGAAATTGAAATCAATTTGTAGCCTAGGCATTCAAATTGCGTATACCAAAAGTTCTATAAGAATTTACAACAGCACAACACTAACACACCCACACACACACACACAGACACACGTCTTGTATATACATTTAAGCAAATTGATGTGACATTTCCATAAGCTATAGAAATGCCCCTAGCGACTCGAGTTTTGTTATTGTAAAATTTAGTTTAATTTTGTTTAGCGAAATGTCTCCAGCAGCATAAAATTGACTTGTTGTTGGATTTTTGTTATTATATACCCCCAATACTATTTTCTATTATGAATATGAATAACTCTTGAGATTTCTTACCATCAAATTCCAAATAGTTTTTTAAGTTATTTTTATGCATCAGCAATAACGAAAATACATATATCAGAAATCAAAGAAATAATCTCATGCAATTTTAGTTATTAATTTATACGTTTTACACATACGATTTATGCCAAATTAAGTCTTAGTTTCGTTTAACTTTTTACTTCTTTTTGCAATATTAATATCATTATTTTTGAACAAATAAAGGACAAGTATCCAAAACAAATAGTTCTCCAATTTTAAAGGAAATCAAAATATAATTATTATTTGTAAGGGAAACATGGCTATTATACACATTAGCAATAGTTATCTAAGAAATAAACTTAAAAATATTCTGAAAACAAAACAGGCTGATGTTAAATATTTAAATTTAAAATACAACTTATTGAAATATATGTTATCGATTAGCCACCATGCGCATTAAGAACGCAATAAAGAGCTAACAGAGTGTAAACGCACTAGAAGGCTCCTGTTATTGCAAAGAAAAACAGATGATAAAATGTGTTGCATACTCCTAGGCTGTACAAAAAATGTAGGAATATGTTGTAAATAGCCAATTGGATTTGATAGGTGATCCAATAAGAACGCTTGATCATGTTAATATATATTATTTAGTTGATATGCTGGAAGCAACTCCTCTTATTTAATGCATAGATTCATTTGATATCTTTTAAGTCCCTCTTGGCTCTAAAGTTGTAAATATATAAAAATCCAGCAAATTTATTGAATATATAAAAAAAAAATTGTTTATATTACAAATCACATTTATAACTTCGCAAGCAAATCGCTGCTGCTTTGCTGATTAGCTCCAAACGTAAACTATAAATAGTTAATACAATTTTAAGTTTTTTAGTTGCTTGGATGTAGAGCTAGAAAATAGATCTTTTATAAATATTATTTACGACTGATATTGAAAAACAATTTGATTGAAGATATTAATACGGTTTAATATACGGTTTTAATATATTTTTTCTTTTTACTATTTTCTTAATTAAATGATTTAAGAGACTGTAACTTATAAAATGGAAAACTTATTAAATTTTTCAGTAAAATCCTAAATTGGAAGTTTTTGGGTTGCCAAGATTTGGAAGCTAAAGTTGAAATATTTGGAACTGTAAGATAATTAATCAAAATTATTCTGATAAAAGTAAATACACAAATCTAAATTGATTTAAAACAGTGAGTTTAGTTTCAAATATGTTTTATATCCAGTTGCAGCTTGAACTATGGGTTTTCTTTATACATGTTTATGGGGACGGGGACATATAATATTTGTTTTATACGCCACCATTTACGAAAGCGACAATTTTTTTTCTGATAAGATAAGCTATGGTATTCTGGCTTGCTGCTGCTGCTGCTCTCTCTCTCTCTCTCTCTCTCTCTCTCTCGCTTTGTTTTACTTGTCGTCTCTATCGCTCACGCTCTCTGTTTATATTTGATTTTTGCTCTATTTTTTGTGATTATACTTTGAGTACATTTTGTTCATTTATTTTTTTATTAGAGTCACGCGTTCCAAAACGCCAGTCGTGGGCGAGCGCGAGAGAGCAGGAGGGAGAGAGAGAGTGCTGACTACGTGACTGTACTAAAGTCGCGCATTGGGGGAAAACCTTTGAAGCTGTCAACGTTCAAGTGTGGGCCCTGAGAATGTATATGGGAATGGGAGCGCTGCAGGCAGGCAGGCGGTGCAGAGTTTGATTGATAGCTGATAAGTTGTCACCTGGCTCCAGCACTCTAATAAGTTTAATTTATAAAGCATTATAGGGTAAAAGTCAACATTGGCATATGACATTTGATAAGCATATTGCCTGGACTGGCTCGCAAACATATTAACTAATTTCGAACTGTTGCAGCTAATACCTTTATTTACTCTTATTTCATACTGAAATAAACTAAAATCGTTTCGGCTGAAAACTTTCACTAAAAACTGGGGCTGGGTCATGGTTGCTATCAATGTTTTTGCCCAGATAATGGGATGATAATGCCAAATACATATGTATGAATGTATGTGTATATGGAATGCAAGAAATCGTCTTACATGATATCATATGTATGTGTATATACATAGGCACGATAAGATATAGTTTTAATGCTTTCATTTCTGCTCATTGTGCGATGTTATTGCAAGCCAATTGTTAATGCTGCCTCTATCTGTGTGTATGGGCTTTAGTAACTGTTTAGCTTTGGGATCAGTTAGTTGGGCTATTAGATCTTTTCAATGCGAGTTCCACTTCAATGCATGTGGCAACACTTGAGAATTTTCGCAACAAACGATGACGCCAGGGGAATACGCGTAATAAAGCAATAAAACAAAAACAAAAAAAAAGCAACAACGCCAGCGCGCCAAGTACTGGAAAGCTTTATCGTTGTCGCCATCTTGATTTCAAAATGGCGGCGCAGTTGTTGTTGCCGCACGCGCAAAACGAAAAGCAACAACAACAGCAACAGCAACAGCAACAGCAACATAGCAACGGCCGTTGTACATAATGCAGGCATGAGAAATTGATTACGTATGTGTGTGTGACTGTGTGTAAGTGTGTATGTGAGTGTGTGCTTGCACGTAGTATGTGTAATGCAGCGTAATGCTAACAATTATTGGCTTTCGTTTAGCTGCTTCATAAAATGGAACATGGGTGGCTCATACCAAACCCATAAAGCTTCAAACAAATACAATTCGGTTTTTTTTTTTAAGTAAAGATAAGAAATCCTTGTTGGATAATTTCCATTAGCACTTAACGTTTGTATAAATATTTTTACTTATAAGAAATTACATTCAATCGCCACAAATATTGTTAAAGTAATAAACAAGAATAAATTCAAGCACTTGAAACAAATATATATTTCATAGAAGGCTGCAAAGATAATTTATGTTCGAAGCTTGTGAATGTATTCTTCGTTTTTTCCTAGAAGCAGTCCATAAGAAATTCATATTTGCAGATGAATAATGTTGGAGTTTAGTAAGCATTTAGAAATAATATTTCATTCGACATACATGTCAATTAAAATTCTCTGAATATTTTTTCATCAATGATTTTGAAGCCCCCATAAATAGTATTTTCTTTTTGTTTTTTTTTTTCGTTTTTTTTTTTTTGTTTTTGTGCAAACAGGCAACAGCTATTTTTTTTCATTAAGTTCGAACATTTTTGCTGTCAGCGCAGCAAGTTGTTATTTGCGCACTCGTTTAGGTATGTACAGGCACCGCAAATAGTATATGTACCGAAACACACAAAGTTCGTAATTTACGACATTCAACTTTTTATGGCACTGTTTATGCTTTATTTTGTTACTGTTTCAGCGTTTTATTAGAACGGCGCAGTTTCCTTTAGATTTGCGACTGAGTTGTCACTTTATGATATTGTCGCACACACACAGACACGCACACAGACACGCACACACACACGCACACACATTATAATAATAATTATAAAATAATAATTATTATGTGGGTTAAGTGTCGCCAGAGAGTTAGACGGAGGGACACGATGGTGCGCGTTTAAATGGAAAGTGCAAAACTTACTGTGCGAGCAACGAAATAACCGCACGGTAAGATATTATTTTTTTACATGCCCATTGCCATAGATAGGCAATCTGTATCTGCGCGGCAACGATAATGCTTATAAATAAGATAATATGATTTGATAATGTTATTTACCATATGCAGAAAGTACAAGAAACGGGCATGGCGAACGCCTGCCACATAAAAAGTGCAGGTACATTAAAGTGTCTGACAAATGCAGGAAAGCCAAGCTTGCTTTCTAGCCTGCGGTGTGCCTAATTCAGTGTTGACAACTGTTTGTTTTACTTCGTTTGAAATTCTTGGTAGAAAATGCACAACATTTGGCTGCCTGCATTTCAGCTGAGTCTAGGTGGAAAAACAATTCCGGGTCTTTGAATGGTAATGCAAACAGTTTGCATTCAGAGCAACATTTCATTGCTCTGATTGTTGTTGCCTGTCTGATGTCTTTCTTGGTCTTATCGCCAACTGACGTTTGTACTTCAAATTGTGTACTTAAGATAATGAAATAAAGTAGAAGCAGTCGTAACAGCGAGCGGGACTGTCGACGCAATGGCAGAACGACGAGCTGACATGCCAACAGACACATCAGGCCTGAGGCAAGGGGCAGGCGAGCGAACTCATCGACTCAAATGAAAATATATGTAGACACAGCGAACTGTCATTAACGTCGCCTTTCAGTCAATGCCTTGGCAGAATTTGAACTTTAATGAGAGACTTTCGACATGAACAACATATTGCTCGACTAAATACTTCACATACAATAATTACCACGCGGAATGTCGTGTTGTTTCTTTTCTTGCTACCTTAATTACAACCAACATTTAACATGTAAAAGTTCAGAATTTCTCTTAAAAAAGTTGCTTTTTTTAAAAATTAATTATCAAATTGAAATTAAATTTTATTTATATGAAATATTTTTATGTTAAAGTAAAGTATTTAGCAGTTAAATTTATTAAAGTAATTCATATGGAAGCTAAAATATTTTGACAGCATCTTTTGTCTCTGAAATTTTATTTTTAACCAAATTTAATTTTAAGAAAATTACACAATTTGTATGTTAAATATATATGTTATTCAGTCAAACTTTAAATATGTATTTTTTATCAGAAGAATATTTTAAATAAGTTTTATTCATCTATTTTTATTTTGCTTCGTATACCCCATAATGGACTTTTGCACGAAGCTACTAAATTAAAATGCTCTAGGAAATTGTTTGAGTTAATGCGCATTTTTATCTTATCGTAATGCCAAAAATTGTTTATTTATTTCAACGGCTACTTTTGCGTTCAGTGCTACTCGTATAGGTTCTTTTATAAATATATGTATATATCAATATAAGTATATATTTAAGTATATATAGATATATATTTGATTTGTTTGTCTGGAATTTGAACCTTTAAAGGCTAATTGGAAAATATAAATAACAAATTAATATTAAATTCGGATTGAGCTTTGATCATTTAAAACATCAGTTAAAGGAGAACCGTTTAGATGCATTTTAATGAAAATTAAATTATTTTTTAAGTGTATTTATGATATTCCCGAAACTTCACTCTTGAATTTATTTACAACAATTTAACCATGCACTTAACTGAATTTATGTATTGTATAAATTACATTAATGTAAATCACATTTTGTCGGGGTTTTAATTGTATTCACATTGAAAGCGAAGATGTCACATATAAACAAATATATGATATATAAATATATCTATAGGTCAATTTTGTTATTTTGTTCTATTTTAATATAAAGCGAGCGCGGTTCAAAAATAACAATGTTTCCATGTTGAAAATCCCAGTTACACTCGCCAACTGTGATTAGATTCCATGCCGTTGGGCGTCCAAACTTAAGGAATTACTGAAAAATTCAAATTATTATCGCTTATTATCTTGGGACATTATCAGTTCAAACACTGATATACTGATACAGAGCAACAGGCGACAGAGACCAGCACCAGAAACGGAAACCCAAGCAGAACCAGAAGCACAGCCAGCCCAAACCCAAAGCAATCAGAGGGCCAGGCGCTGGGGAAACCTAACAGATACCCAAAAAAAAAAAAATAAAAAAAAAACTTAACTGATACCGATATCCTACTGCCAGAAGCAGTAACAACAACTGCAGCGACAAATTGATAGCAAATCTTCATTATCTTATAAATACAGAGGCATATTATGTGCATATGATTGTATTTATATGTATATTATATATAAAAAAAAATATATATATATATGTATATTGTTGAAAAGCCAAGATTAGATACTTTTATCTAGCTAGGTCACCGCAGCAAGAAATTGGCAACGTCACGCGGCGCACGCATTATCGGTTAAGCAAATGAACTACGATTACAACTCACACCTGGTGGCCATCAGGTAAGCCCTAGATGTTGACACAGCCCAGCCAGATATCGCACGGACTGACTCCCATTGGAGTAGGTTAAGGAGCAGCTGTCTCTGAGTGGGATTCTCTCTCTGTCTCTCTTCTCCATATTTGGGGGCCTGTTGCCCCTCTCTGGGAGTGAGTGTGGCTCGAAATCTCTGTTAAGATACGTTAACTTATCTAAGGCCACTATCTATTCTCAGATATTCGATATGTTTACTATATATATAATTTTTTATATATATATATATATATAGAGGTGTATTATATGCGACGACGATAGGAAAAATCACTTTGTTGATAGGAACAATCAGTTGTGCACAATATGCCATTGGGGGTAACGAGCAAAGTTAACAGAACCGTAAAACACTTACTCAGGTTACGCGGAAAAGTGACACGGGCTCGACGCTACGCTTACGGGTATCTTTCTTTAAGAAATTTATTGGTACCGCAAAGCGTTTGGCTCTTTTAGTTTCACGTCCATTATCGGCTGCTGAAGTGGCATGGCCTAAAACGCAATATCAAGTGCAAGTGAAGCTCTTATAAACAATTCAATAAATTTAATCGGGTTACACAAAACAAAGAAAAATATTTGTATACATTCATATATATATATATATATATATATATATATATATATATATATATATATATATATATATATAACTGATATATATCAATATTTTGTGATTTTTTGCTTGGCTCATAAGTAATTAATAATGTTCATCATATCTGAGGGTCTGTCGGTGTCGACTTGTTTGGCTACCAAAACAACCAACCCGCAACAGAAGCCCCTTTCAACCCCAGTGCCAGTAGCCATGATTGTTAATGGCGTCGCTGTCGTTGTTGAACCTTCGCCACAAAGGCCAACAGCAATGACAGCAGCAGCAACAACAAAACCAACAGCAAAGACAACGGATTATTATGGATTGTCAGTTATTATGATGAGTCATGTCTGGTCATATTGGTAAACAAAGGTGCGTATAAAGAAGGCAAACGGCAATTGGCGTTGCCAACCGACAAGCAAATGAACCAGAAACAACTTTTTTTTCACTGAATCTTGTCATTGGGTACATTAAGACTTTTCAGATTCCTTTTCACTATAAATATGATGAATGATAATAACCTTTGACTAATTTTGATTATAGCTAATATTATTATTATTAATAATTTTTAATATTTTTATATGTTGATTTAAAAGTCTATAGTCTAATAAGATTTTCCACAGTGCGTATGAATGATAATTAATTAATTGTATTGGGCGATAACTACAACGCGAGTATTAAAGTTTTCTAATAATAAACTAATTAATCAAATTGTTAATAGATATTCAAATTCATTGATTGTATTTTATCTCATTTAGCTTTTAAAAAATTATTTTATTGGATTTCTTTGGAATTATCTTAATCAAACACTTGATTTAAAAGGCTTAAGCAGAACCGAAACACATTGATTCTTTAAGATATGTAGAGCCACTATTAAATAAGTTGTTAGTATTGGTTTGAAGTAAAGAGAAACCTAAGAACAAGACTCAGTTGTAAACCATAAGGTATTTTTGATTGAAAATTCCTAGTTGCTATATGATATAGTAAACCAATGTGGCCATGTACGATTGGAACAGAAAATTGAGCTTATTTACTACTACTCATCTGCTGAAGCTTAGTCGAACGAACTGAAGAGCAAACGGACTCCCTTGAGCAAGATTCTGTAACATTTGCATATAAACACAGTAATAACCCAGTTGATTCATTTTCTCTTAGCTTACTATTGATAATGCCAGTAAACTGAAAAAACTTTGCTCTATTTCTCTGTTAGCTCAGTGAGGCATCATTCCTAGCAGCAGAACGCAGACACATTCAAGCTCAATGCTTGGTGGTTGGTAGCTGAGGGGATAACATTGCGTGCTTTAGATGATTAATGGTCAGAGAGTCGAGCAGGTTAATAGAAATTACTTGAACTCAATTTACTTTCACCAAACCGAGCACCGTCAACAACAACAGCCAGAAGAAACGCCATTACAAAATTTTCATTTTTATTTGATTGAACCACGCCACAAAGCCATGGCCATTATGGGTGGGTTGTTCTTCTTCAGTGGTGGTTGCAGCCCCGCACATGGATTTAATGAAAAAATGAACCAAAATGAACAATTTGTTGCTGTTCCCAATTTTCAGTTATAAGTAATTAAAACTATGGCGCGCCTTTGTTGGCATTTTTGGCGTTTAATTTCCTTGGAGTTCTTTATCAGCCGACCCGCAAGCAACAACAAAAAGAAAACAAAATTAGAAACGAACGGTAAAAACAAGTCAAGCAATTGCGTATATATATATATACATATATATATATATATATAAAATTTATAAATTAAGTTTCTTATAGTCTGATCGCCGATACTGTCAAAAATCGAAGAAGTGCTGATAACTGAATTTTCGTTTTCATTTCGCAGAGCGCCAAGCACTTGAAACTGCATGGACAAGTTGAAGGGTGGCAAAGTGTGATTCTTGGAAAGATAGGAACACCAGTCTATATACTATATACTATATATGTGGCTGTGTTGGTCAGAAAATCCTACGAAAGATTCGAGCACCATAAATTCCTTAGTTTGTGCCGCCAATAAGTCTTGCGTCTTATGGCCATAAATTTGGGCTTCAATATTTTAAGCTAGGCGGCTTGTGTCATCAATGTTGGGGTATTAATTGCACGACTTACCCATCGACTGGCTGGCCGGTCTCTCAGCTGCAGAGTATGACAGAATATGGCGCTCGTCGTACCTCTGCAGTTTTTCAGAGAGTTAATCGTAATGTTGAATTCATGTTGCGCCATTTGTAACCACTTCAGAGTCGTTGGCCAAGGGGAGCAACGGATGAGGGCTGTCAGCTTGTCAGCTTTTGAGTTACATTTTGCATTTGTTATTAATCACCGTGTTGATATTCAGCGACACGCTCCAGCCACATATCTTGAATATGCCTCAAGTGTGGCTACTTTAAACAGGCAAACTATTAGATACTTTTGTTTTGGCTGTGCCTTTTAAGATTTGCCCCATGATTTATGTTTGCCCCAAGTCGAAACAATTAAATTTTATCAAGCACTGCCATTGTAGACGATACAACTCTTATGCATTATACACATAGAATTTCTATTGGGCATAAAGAAATTTGCAAGCAATTGAAGCGATATAAAAGCCAAAACCTCACCAGTTAATTTTTCATCCAATTTAATTTATGTGTGCGCCCCTCTTTTGCTTCGCTACGCTTGGTTATACTCTCTAGCGGGCATGTTTAAGACCGTCATATATCTGTTTGCTTTATGGCTGCAACTATAAACAATTTATGATATTGTCAAGACCCGGTTTTGGTAAATATACTTATGCACGTAAATTTACCTTAACGTTAAGCATACAAAAGATCTTTCTATAGAGCCATTGAGAGCAATAAGTGAAAAAAGCAAGACTGTAAACCGGTTTCAGAACAATCCAGCTCGACACCACAATTTTGATTCATTTGGAAAGGACGGAAAATTAATGCGATGTAATTAATTTACAACACTCGATGAAACTAGCTACAAAACATAAATCATTGAAAATTAAACCAAAATATATTTGTAATAATTTGTGCAACTAAAATTTAAAATATATTTAAAAAAAAAGAACAGAAATTAAATTTAATCAAAGCCAATTTTTTCTGTCGAAATATCGATTCCTAAACATATTAAATACTCAGGAATTTCAAGAATGATTCTGTCATCATTTATATATTATATAGTAAAGAATAATTCATATATCGTTTACTTTAAGCTTCATTCGCATTTATCTTGAGTTAGATTACATTTTTGGCATGGCACAGCGCAGCCAAACTTGCCTTAGTGATTGCAATTCATATTTCTATGGCTGTGGCTTAGTCATCGTCGTAGAATATTTTAATATAATATTTTACAAAATATTAGGCGAGTAACTTAGTCAAAAAAAATATCGTAATTCCAGTAAGTGCGATACTCAACCACGTGTGTTTGTTGTGCGTACTACAGCACGGGCTTGAGTTGAAAGTAGCTATAAAAATAGTATGTGCATGTGCTCTTATGCCCGACACACAATGCTTGTTGTAGTCAATTGTCATTTGTTACAACACTTGAGACAATTATGAAGTGGAGCAGAGCTGCCCACAACTCTGCCTTCACCCCCATGCTGGACAGGTGCCTAGAGCCAGGCCAGCCTGTGGAGCAATGTGTTGACTAACTTGGCATACGGTTTATTAGTTTGCCAGAAAAGTGTTTTACGACTGCAATTAGAAAATGGGCTTGAATTGCACAATCGACCGAAGGCTGCCTGAATAGCGCGGACTGCACTCGAATCGAAATACGAAATTGGAGGGAGGAGGAGCTGGAACTGGAGCTGTGTCCATTGAGTACCTATATTACAAGTGTCTGGGCTGGCTTTCAATTTGGCTTTGGCTGAGCACGCATGCGCAATTTGTATCTAAAAGATACGTATCGCTGACAACGCTGACGCTGTCGCCGTGGCCTGTTGTTGTTTGCTATACACACACACACGCTCACACACAGGTAATCACACAGACACACACACACATTTACAGGCTTATCGCTGGGCGATAAGATAACCAATACCAGAGCACGAATACACCGATAGCTACAACAAGAGCGTTGCAATAGTATAGAAATAAATCATAACTTGCACACATACACACAGTTATTCACACACACACACACACACACACAGATATATAGAACCAAATATGTGCTATATACAACGCAGAGAAGCGCTGCAAACTGCGTCTGTGTGTGTTTTATAATTGGGCGTTGTGGTAGAGGTGCTAAACGGAGCAGGCACCGCAATGCGTTGCGTCCACGTCGAAGTCGACATCGGTATAGGTATCGGTGCTGTCGGTGTCGTTGTCGGTGTTGTCGTCGCCATCAGCCCGGGCTCGAGTTGGTCTCGAAAAAATAGCACTTATTATTATTATTAAATGCCGCGCGGGAAGCAACGAAAAACGCTCTACGGATGCCAAAAGCCCGCACTTCTAATTTCACCCAATCAACAATTGCGCACAATTTTCAACCAAAATCCGAATTGTACCTAACAACTGATAGACACATTTTCCATGCGCGCGCTTTTCTAACAGGTGTTTCTGCAGCATTGAATGAGAAAAAAGAACGCTTACCCGTGCATGTGATAATTTTTTAAAAACAAAAAATCAAGTGATAAAAACGCCACTTAGATAAAACTAAACAACAATTGACAGGAAAGCGAAAAAAGCGAAAGAAAAAAAATCAAAAACAACGAACATTTTGATGGTCTGCAACAGTGTTGATATAGTCGATATCAAGATGCAGCTGAAGGTTCGTATAAATACGACTAAAAAACTAAAAAAAAAAAACAAGTTTAAGAAAAAAATTAATAAAATGACCACATAAATAATTAATTTTCTCAAAATCAATGAAGCTCCTAAAGTGCTCCTCGCTCTCCAAAGACAGTTAAAATTTTTCCAAAATTTAAAATATATATATATATTTTACACATTTTATTGTCAATTTAGTGTCAGCTCTCAAATCTAGATTCAACTTGAAAAATTAACTGAAATGAAATTTAGTTTCAAAAAGTTCAGTTCCATTTGAAATTTATTTATCTAAAACCCAAATATACTTTAAAGACTTAAGAGCAGCCATAAAAAGTTTCCAAAGGTTTCTCACATCGGTTCATTATATAGATAATCAAGAGATGAGCCACAGCATAAACTATAAACTTTTTATGTTTTTGTCATAAATAAATTCAATTGTGCGTTAAACTTAATGAGTCGAATGTAGTTCCCAAGTAGCTGTTGTTGGGTACAACAAATTATACATACATAAATAAAAATAATAATAATTGGATATCGTTAATGATTAATGATTTTTCTTTTCAATCGAAGTTAACCATTTTGCTTGGCTCATAACAGAAGCAAGAAGGGCAGACTAACAGATTCTTTTCTTGAATTTTATTTTGTTCTTTTTTCATTTTGAGACACAGGCAGAGACAATTGTCACTGAGATAAGCCAAATTGATTTATAATGAATGACTCATCTGTCTGCTTGCAGGCAGATCCACAAATGCGACGCTTGGTATACTCCTTCACAAAGCGAAACGAGTATATTAGTTGGGTGTTATGTATGTGAAACTAGAATACAAAATAAGTGATAAAAAAGTTTAAGTTTTTTAAACAGTTAATGGGCTAGACTTCTCAAAATTGTAAAGAGGAGTATGCTGATGTACTGCTCTCAAATGGCGTACGTAAATAAAATCGAACAGGCTCTAAATAAATTTGGCAATCTCAACTATTATTGAACTATGAACGAGCATTACGCAGTCGGTCGAGCGCAATTAGAACTAGTTTATTTTTTTGTATTTCGAAATGCATTTAAAAAGTCAAATGTGGAAAGATGTTTTATCTTTATGAGGCCAAAAGCGAAATTGGCGTTAAAATACCTTAAAAAAAAACACGCACACATCGGTAACGAAGGAGAGCGAAAAAGTGGACCTAGCTCTGGGTTCAACACAGCACGCGTAGTTGTTTCATTCAAAAAAAAGGTCAAATGTATTTATATATATATATATTTATTCTTAGACCTAAAGTAATGTGAAATTTATGTGAATCTTATCGCCTTGCATTGAGCTCGGAGCCAGACAAGGGATGAGCCTATCATCAGATGTGGAAGTGAAATGCCTTATGAATGAAATAATTGCCAACCCTTAGTGTCATGGGGGTTGCGTCTAATCTGCAGCGGAAGTACTGCAGAGTCAGCCAATCGCAATCGAGGACCAGTTAACAGTTGGTCAATGGCGGCATCGGCGGCAGCAATTGATTGCGATAGTCGATGCAGGGCAGGGTTAGATACTCGCACTCAGATAGTTTTATTAGACACGCGTCGCCAGTTGACAGTTGACGTTGAGTTCTGATAAGCTCAAGGGTCAAAGCGGCTTACGCCATTTACTACAGTTGACGGCAATTTAATGGAGTTGTAAATGCAGCTGCCATCGGACATCTTATCGGCCGAACTATATAAAAAGTCTTTATATTGAATTAGAAGCAGGCATGGCCCTTTAATTAATAGCTATTTACCTATATATAGCGCACAAATTGAAGCTCTTGACTTTTGCCACGCCTCTTGCCAACGAAAGCGAAAAGAGGTGCGACTATGCATAAAGCCAATATCTTTTGTTTATATAGATAAAAAAAGCATTGTAGGTGTGACTACACAGATTTCATTCATAAATGCGTATCCGCACCCATGACGAACTCTTGACGAAAGCCAAGTAAATACTCGGCAAACCGCATGCCACTTAACTTATGTATCTCCATGTCAATCCATGTCTGTGCATGTCTATCGATGACGTAGCCAATCAAGGCGAGCTGACCTCCCTGCTCCAGCAGCAGAAGCAGCAGCAGCAGCAGCAGCAGAAACAGCAGTTGAAACAGCTGATTGTGTATGCTGATAGCAGTTAACGGATAAGATATTGTCGTTTGGTAGCAGTATCTTAACTAAACTTTCTGTTTCATATGTATGCATACACATTGTACTACATAAGCGCAAACATTGGCACGTGAATATGGCATATCGTACGCGGGTATCATATCGTACATCCTAGATTAAAAACAATCACGTTTTCATTATATTATCTCTATCTTATATAGATATCATTGAACTTTTCGTTGAACCTGAATCTATTCTAAAATATTTGCTTTTCTTCAGTTTACATTGTTGAACATTTTTTATAGATAGAAAATATAAAATATTTCATATGGCGTATATATATGTATATTTACACATATATATATATATATATATATATATATATATATATATATATATATATATATATATATATATATATATATATATATATATATATATATATATATATATATATATATATATATATATATATATATATATATATATATATATGTATGACTATTATGACCCATGTTTATTTAATATTAACTTTGGCAACCAATTTTTCATTTTATTAACAATGAGACTTTGATACCCTGAACTTATTCATTGATAATGAGTCATTCTGGAAATCGATCCTTAATCGATAGCTAAATCGATCATATCTGTCAAATAAAACGGTATTTGTATTTATTTATGTGTAATTTCAAAAAAAAAAAATTGATTGAAAATGTTTGCATTCGACTGCGTTTGCATATTGACTCAAGAAATATTTAGCATATAATTTTTAATCAATTAAAAGGAAATGTCACAAAAATATATGCGATATTAGATTTGATTAATTATCACTTCTCAGTTCTTAATATTCTTTTTATTGTAGTTCCATATACTATTAAAAATAATATTCTACTAATACTCCAAAAATATTGTATTATTTCGAACTTTACTTTATGATAGATTAACAGATATTTCATTATTTGATGCTCACAAGAAGATTCATTTCAATTTAATTATTTATTTGTAATTTTTAATGTCGGAAATTTTACAGAGTACGTTTGTCCATACATGAAAAAATAAACAAATAATATGTATGAAAGCTTAAACTTAAATATATTTCTTGTGAATTAGTTATCTTACACTGAAGACTTATATCATGTGTATGTAATACCAAAATATTTAACCAAAGTTTAAGTATTGTAATAATTTGTCCCACTATTTGCACAATGACTTTTTTTATTTGAATACCAAGTTTATGTGCAGCCCTGAATGATTTTAATGTATTCATGTATATAGTATATAGTATATATATAGTGTTCTTAGTATTCATTGTACTTGGGACTTTCCCCGAAGCGACATAAAACGCGCCTAAAAGCTTTGAAATTTTATGGAACTCGTTAAGAGTGAGGAGTAAAGCACAGTAAGGCCCGCAAAGCACCATCATGAATCAGGTGACAATGACGATCGCCAAGTGTTGACACTCAGCTGCGCCACCCCCACCAAATGAGGTCATAAACCAAGCAAACTGACGTACGTTAAGATCAGAGCAACGGGTTTTATTTTTTTATAGTTTTCATGTAAGACTTGGTTTTTTTTTATTTTTTTTTTTAGACGCGAAATTGTTAAATTTTATTTCCGGCCAAGACCGAAAACGAAACTGAGTTCTGGGTGCAAACAAAAAAAAAAGCCACAGCTTGTTGCATTGTAATTGGGAAAAGTGTGTAGCGTTTTCTGTGTTGTGTGTTGTGTGTGGTGTGTGGTGTGTGTTGGCACAGCACTGATGAGTAGGCAGACAGCAAACAGAGAGGTACAAGCGGAGGCCCGGAGAGTGCAAGTCGGTCCGTAGTTGTACTCGTATTTTGTATTTTATGATTTGTAGGCGACAAATTGAGTTTCGAGCCGTGAGTTGAGCTGAGCTGAGCTGGGCGGCACCTTTAAACATTTGCCATTGTTTGCTTTGGGTCTGAGTTGCTGCTCTTGGGTTTTGGTTTTTTGCGCTTGTTTGAGTTATTGTGGCGGAAATAGAGGCGACCGGCCAAGTTCGCATTGTGTGGCCGGAACTGGAGCCACACTTTTGACAACAAGCTGTCAACAGGTTGTTCATTCATCATTTGCGCTTTGGTCATTGCAGATGGAAGCGCAAGCAACACCGCAGCAACAGCAGCAGCAACAGCAACAACAACAACAGCAACAGCAGCAACAACTACAACAACAACAAGTGCTGAGCAAACAACAGCTGCAGTTGCTGGATAAAATCAAAATCGAGTCTAGCAACGGCAACGATCCACAAGCCAACAGCGTGCTGGAGGATCAGCAAGAACAGCAGCAACAGCCACCCACAACTGTTGGCGTTCTGGTACAGGCGAGCAGTCAATCTAGTGAATCAGATGAACAGCAGCAACAGCAGCAACAGCAGCAGCAACAGCAACAGCACTATGTCGTAGCACCACGCTCCCAACAGCGACGCATTCTAACTACAGCAGGAACACTGTAAGTAAGCAGTACCTAATCATCAGACATACGTTTTTAAAGTGAAATTGGTTTGCACCTGCAGCGAGTTGAACGAGACACGAGAGAGCGAACACAGCACCAACAATAGCAACAGCGCCAGTTCTGAAACCCACATTGAGTATCAGCGAGGATCGCACCACTCACCACATTATATTCAAATGGCACCACGGAATGTTGCCGAGGTGGCCGAACAGGTGACCAATGCGCCACCCGGCACGTTGTATACCTATCCCTCGGGCCAGATTATATGCAGTAATGATGACGTGGCACCGATCAAAATAGAGACAATCGACAAGAGTGATGTGCCCGGCGAGCAGCAACAGCAGCAGCAACAACAACAGCACGCGCACCAACAACAGCAACAATGCCCTACTCCAAATGGCGTGATTTATGGCGATGGAATTGGTGTCAGCGAGGCTGCACTGCAGCATCATCACCAGCAACAACAACACCAACAGCAGCAACATCAGCAGCATCAGCAAGCGGTAGCTGCTGCTGCCGCCGCTGCTGCTGTCGGACATCCACACGTGCGCTATGTGACTGAGGACGGACGCTTTGCCACCGCCAGCGGCGATGCAGAAGCGCCTGGTGCGAATCTGTACTATGATGCGCCCGTTGTCGATGCCAGCGTGCAGGCGAATGAATCGAAAACCTATGCGGATTTGGGCAACGCCTATGCATTTCCACCAAACTCCACGTACGGCAGCAACAACTATGCGGCTACACTGCAGCAGGGCAACACTATTTACAGTGTGCCGGGCACAGCTCAATTTATAACCAAAGCCGATCCAAACTTGAATCCATTGAGACAAACAGCTGCCGGGCCTTATCAAACGATATCCTTCGTTGATGGCACGAATGCCACTGACGGGGGCCTGTGGACAACCGCAGGCGCCGAATATCAAAATGTTTCATTTGTAAGTAAAGCACCTAGCAGTAGACACTGATTTTAGTTTAATATCCTGACCAACGTTCAGTCAAACTATCCTGCGCAGGTTATTGATGACTACTCCACAGCCAACATGAGCGGTGGCCATTGGGCGCCAGCTGCTAGCATTAGCAACTACGATCCCAACATGTCAGCCAGTGCGACGCCCCCCTCATCGCTCACCCTGCAGGAGATCAAGTGCGAGACCTGCCACACACCGTTTATCCGCAAGGGCTCGGACTGGCCCAACTGTCCAAATTGTACCAGCTATGTACGGGCGCAGACGGTTCGCCATGTACCACAGCGTCAAAAGCCAAAGGCAGCTGCCACACCCAACAATCGTCGCAACGGCGTCACCTGCGCCAACTGTCAAACCAACTCAACGACGCTTTGGCGGCGCAACAACGAAGGCAATCCCGTCTGCAACGCCTGTGGCCTCTATTTTAAGCTGCACAATATGAACCGCCCACTCTCCATGAAGAAGGAAGGCATACAGAAGCGTAAGCGAAAACCAAAGAACAATGGGGGACCTCTGCCCCATCGAGCACTGCCAAGTAAGCAAATTTGATTGCATATTTTCTTCTATCATAGTATAGTGTGACTAAGGCACTACAACAGTATTTAATTCGTAAATTTTTGGTTATTTGATTCGTAAATATTTACTTTTTATTTAAATTTCCGTGCAATGCCATAATATATTTTTCATCATCATTTTTACCGAGTCCTGGCCTTTTTTTATTTCAAACTGATTAATTAATATTTATTATTATTAATTATTACTTAATAATTAATTATTATTAATAATTTTATTTTTTTACACAGGCATGTCGCAGGGAGTTAACCTAATGGTTAATGGCGGTCCGCTCTATCCATCCCAGGTTGGATTGTTGAGTGGCCAACAGAATGGCAGTCCCGAGCTTCACGATATGTCCACCACTGGCCCCGGCGGCCGAGCACACGTGGTAGCCCTTACGTTACCCCCAGTGCCGACATCGGATGGCACCTTGAATATGTCCCGTCACCATGTGACCAGCGAGAGCCACTCGCCTTATAGCCAGCAACAACAACAACAGCAACAACAGCAGCAGCAGCAACAGCCTCCGACACAGAGCCAATCGCCGCATCTGCCCAATTCGAGCACATTGAACCGCCAGATTGCACAGTCGTAAGTTAAAGTGATGCAAGTCCAGCTGCAATTTCTATCATTAACCAATATTATTTATTTCGCAGTGTTCCTCCAATCGAAAGTGGACGCAGCTCTAATAGCGAGTTAACTCCGAGTGTCATAACACGCACAGGTCTGCCGGAACGCTCATCGAATACCTAAGCCATAGAATTTAAGCTATAGTAAACTTTACCAAAATGTCAAAACTGACCAATTATTTATATAAGCTTAATTTAGTCAAGAGATGCCCAAGTCCCAGTTAAAAAATGTTGCAAATGGTGGATTTGATTCGCGAAAAGAACAAGTTTCAGTTGCAATTCTATTTCAGATTCAGTATGAGTAGTTAATTAAAAAAAAAAAAACATTTTACCTAAGAGTCCTGTAGGTAATTTAATTTATTGAAATGAACAAGTTCCCGTGCTTTTCTGCTTCAGCTTCAGCTAAATTCTGAGTAAACTTAAAAACTATTTATCTAAGTACAGTCATAGGTAATTTTTTATTAAAAAGAAGAAGAAGAAAATTAATTAATTAATGAAAAAAGTAGTTCCAGCTTGTTGAATGTTTTTAATATGGGAACACAAATAGATATTTTTTATATCATTTACATTTGTTTAGTTTCAATATAAATTGAATTAGTTCCGGTTCATTAAAATTTGCATTTGATTTAAAAAAAAGAAAAAAGGACTAGTTTCAAATCATTAAATCGTCTAATATAAATTATGAGCATATGAACTTATAAATGAATGTACTGTGCTTTCAGTCAGTTAGAAACTTGCAATATATATTTGTTTCTGATTCGAATAATCTCACCATTTGCAAGGCAACTAGTTCTGTGTCTTCCGCCGCTTTAGTCAACTACTTGCTACAAATTATTCGAAATGATTTGTAGACACTACTTAGGGTCTATCATATGCCAACAATATTATATAAATGCAGCTTAACACTTTGGAGCTAATTTAATACAGAAACATACAAATGTCTACGATTTTGTATATATTTAAGATCTACTTTTTACATAAATAAATAAGTTGTAAACGCAGGACACTCAAGAGTTTGATGACTCTACTCTTCGCTGGATAGCCTGTCATTTTTCATTGTCAACAATTTGGCAGCTCGCCAAATTGATCCAAATTAATTTTAATGACCTCCACAGAGGAGCACAGCAGACCATAAAATATCAACAAGTAAAAAGACTTGAAAGAAAGCCCAATGTGCCCTCGCTCTGGCCCTGGCTCAGCCTCAGTCTCTCGAGCTCTCGGACTGTGTCTAAATAGCGATTTGGTGTCATCGCTTAAAAGCCTGTCCGCCGCGGAGTAACGCCACCGCCAAGTGGCGCTGCCTTTGAAGTGTCGTCGATGGTATGGCAAAAATTCCTGGCCGATTGCGAACCGAGCAAGCTTGGTATAATATTAACGCCTTGATGTGAACATGTACCGTGGATTGTGGATCGTGGATCGGTCGCAGTTGCAGTTCCAATTCCAGTTCCAGTCGTTGCCTTTGTCTGATTTTCTTTGGCCTTTGGGCTTCTTCGTTGCCTCGCCTCTCTGTTCCATTCTCATATCTTTTTCGTTTTTTTTTTTTTTTTTTATTTTTTGGCGTACGCTCGATCAATTAGGCAAACTTGTTTTACGACCGCTTTTATTAGCGTTCGCTGGCCGGCGCTCCAAGTATCTTAAGCCCCGACTCTGGCTGGAGCTGCATGGCTGGCGACTCGAGGGAAGACGGCGAATGTGCGCGAATGCGAGTGCCTGAATGAGTAATGAGACGGACGAGAGACCGCAATACGCAGTAGCGGCACCAGCAACGACTCCAGCAGCGACTCTTTTGGAATGTGTTTGCACAAATTATGCGCTTCGCAGCGTTGTGCAAGTGCAGCGGCTTAGTATTGGTGGGTCTGACAGAAGCAGCTATTTGTTACCCCTGAGTGGGAGTTGCGAAACATTTTGCTAAAGCAGTCAAATGGGCTTCTATCTAAGCTTAGCCTAAGTGTATCTTTGATGTAACCAAGATAAGGATAAACACTTCAAACAAAGACTAATGCTATCATAAGCAAGACAAAAACAAATGAGAATTACTTGACACTCAGATGATGCACCTGGACTGGCTTACACACGTATCTGGCAAAAATCAACTAAATAAGTCATTATTTCTTGAATTGTTAGTCTTAAGTCATGGTTCATCCCCTGAAAAATCTCGATATACTAAGGTTGCAATAACAACTAAAAGTTGTAGTACGGTTATACTTGTCTATTCAATATTAAGCAATAAGTTCCTTCTAGAAAAGCATTTCTATTCAATGGTCTCGAAAAGATGCCACACCTGTTTAGGTCCGATCCGCTCTGCTGCAGCAAATTAAAACATTAGCGAGCTGCGGTAATGCGGCTGCTACTGCCAGCGAACCAGTTCGGTTTCTTGGCCAATTGCAATTCTAGAACTGCAAAAAACGACCAAGCCGACCATAAAATAATAATTCAATGTGACAAGCGACAAGATACGACTGCGGGGCGCCATTTTTCACACACCACCTCACCCTCCAGCACAGCTCCAACCACAGCCAGACCCGCAGCCGCAGCCACTGCCACAGCCACAGCCCCAACCACATGGCTGTCAGATGCAGAGCACATGGCGCACTTGTGCCCGGTGACACTATCGCAGAAATTATGACAGACGTACAACTGTTATACGGAGAGCCAATTGAGACCATACTACAAAGATAGACAGGGTGGGAGAGAGAGAGAGAGAGAGAGAGAGTGGAAGAGAGTGAACAGGGGAGAGCGGGCTGGGCGACACTGGCAACACTTTGCTAATCTCTGTGCCTGTGCATGCATTTGAATTTTTATTAAGCTAATTGCAATGCATTTCAAGCATTTGCTCATGTACACACACACAATTTTATAATAATAATAAATAGCTGATGCGTTTGTTTATTGTTTAGATAGACTTGGGCGAGATACCAGCTGTGGTGCATGCCCGCGATAAAAGCCAACATAAAGTGTCCAAACTGTCCGGCGAGCTGCATTTAATTAGCCAGATGAAACATGTTGAGCCATGCGCTGTTGTTGACCACCAACCAAGGCGGCCTTTTGAACCCGCCACGAACCAAGCGGGCTTCCAGGCGCCACTTAGGCAACTTCAAAGCGCCAAAGCCGCTGCCCAGAGAGAGAGAGAGAAAGAGAGAGAGTTTGTGAGAGCTTAGCCTGTTGGTTGTGGTGGTTGGTTGGTTGGCTGCTTGGTTGCGACCGTGGTGGCTCAACTGCATCTCAACTCCATTCCATCCCAGTTGCCATCATCGTTGTCCAGCATTACAAATCGACAAACGACATGAAAATGCGCTTTAACAACGCGCAGTTAAAATAGATAAAAGAAGATAGGCAGACGCCGCCGCTGGCTATTGAAGGTTGCCAGTTCATAGAGGGAGAGAACAATAGACAAACTGGGAGAGATAGAAAGAGAGAGAAAGAGAGAGAGAGAGAAAGAGTGAAAAAGATCATGAGCATTAATTCAAGCTGAGAGCGAAAATCGGCTTAAGCTAAATTTATAGACAAAATTTGTTTAAAAGTTTAAGTTTATATTAACAACTTATAGAGAATTATAAGAGAATTTGTTTATATTAATTTATAAACTCAATTTACACCAAGTATTGTTTTTGTTATCTATATATATATATATATATATATATATATATATATATATATATATATATATATATATATATATATATATATATATATATATATATATATATATATATATATATATATATATATATATATATATATATATATATATATATATATATATATATATATATATATATATATATATATATATATATATTTTATATATTTATATATATATATATATATATATATATATATATATATATATATATATATATATATATATATATATATATATATATATATATATATATATATGTATGTAAATAGTATAAAACGGAATATTCTTATTTTTATTCGCCTCTTCCGTTCAAACTTCGAATGATTTCTTATGCAAACTGTCAGCTTTAACATATAAATGAGAATATGTACAACTTTCTACCTTAACATGACGCCCACTTAGTGGAGCTATAACAACGTGGATCCAATATAAAGCCTGGCCAGCCTCTATGATCAGATGACGTCACAAAAGCCAAGTCAACTGAAACACACACGCAATCGTTTGAGTTCTAGGAAAAAATATCGAAATTCCACGAATTCACACGAAATACAAAATGAGATTGGCTCAGAGCAAGCGACGGGTTAGGTTAGCGGGAACGATGAGGCAAGGTATTCCCTTGTCTCTGCTGCTTATCACAACTCACGCGCGTCTCGTTCCATTTCTCGTTCTTCGGTCGAACCCAAAATCACATTATCTGAGTTGCCCAATACGAGACGACAACGACGACGGCGACGGCAACGGCAGCGGCAACGGCGACGGCGACTCAACTAATGGATACTCTGCGGCGTAAAGCATATCACTGATGATGATGATGGGCTCTTTGGGCAACGAAATGCAGACGCCGCCGCAGTCGTAGAGGAAGATTGAAGATGCGGCGCTTATCGAAAAAGAAACACAAGGCAACAAAAAAAAAAAAAACTAAGAGACAAACGAACCCAAAAAGAGTTCAGCTGGCTTACAGGATAGCACACGATCTCTGGAACTGTGTAGTCTGAAGTCCGCAGCACTCTGCGCATATTTCTGTGTCTCTGCTTATCGTCGGAGCCGCGGACTTTTTGTTTGCATCTTCGAAACGCACATGGGCAAAATGATCGCAGCTGAGAAAGGGTTCCATTCCACTTCCACAACAGAAATGTGGCGCCAAAGGAAGCGTTGAAAATGGTACTTGATATTGATCACGATGCCATGTGTGTGTATATCTTTCTATCTGTGCGTGTGTGTTTGGCTGGCACTGTAATTTAGACGGCGCCTCGATCCTTGTTTCACACTAATGCACTTGCAGCTTTTAAATGTCACCTCAACCGGTGCGGGGATGAGGTTAAGTGCAGACGGGAGAGAGAACCAACATCAGATCGGACGGCCGGACTGGTCTGCTTTTCAGATATTGCCTCTAGCCCATTTGTGAGCTCCAAGTTTTATTTTGTTGTTGCAGATGGCAGAACAAGCAAGACGATTGTGTATCCAATTGGAATAATTAGTAGTATCAGGCTCAGGATTTGTTTATGTTGTCATGCCAAGACACACATCGAAGCCGACTGCAATAAGAAAATACAATACATGATTTGTAAGAATACTCGTATTGTAACGTAAACGTATTTATAAATCGCTTACAGCAATCTATAATGACGTGAGCATGCAATATTTTATTAATAATATTATATTATGAAATATATATGATTATTAATAATAACTGATCAATTTCAGACAACTAAATGATTTATTTAATTTAAGTTAAATAGTGTACCACTATTATAAATACTCTGAATACATTATAAAAATAACTTTAACGTTATTTACTACTATAGAAGCAACTCTTTACCACATCGGATTTAAACTCTTGTCATATATTCTCAAAACTAAATGTATTTTCCTTTGCTAACAAAATTGTCATTCATATTTTTAAGCTATGTTGTTATTGTTCTCTGCTTGGATTGCGATCATCTTTGTTATGTAGTAAAATTGATATTTTAAGATAAATTTACAGCGAACATCCAATTTTAGATATTGTCTACAATGTACTATAAAAGTTAATAACGTACAAATGAATAGAATTTTATGTCTTTCAGATACTGGCAGCTTGGTGCATTGACTTTGATTCCTTTAGCTATATTATTGCAAGTTTTTGAACATTTATTACTTCGACCACTAAAAGGTAATTAAATACGTTTTATGTGAATTGAGGCTAAAAAATTAACATCTGCAATTTGTCAACAACAATTAAGGCTACAAAGTTGTTGAGTCGTAGATATGGCTACTTTGTACGGCACCCACTTCATGTTTCAGATAACTCAGCTCAGTCCGAAGTGCCTGGACAAAATATATATATATATAGAGAGAGAGAGAGAGCAGCCATTTCCGAAATCTATGACTGGGATGCTCTTCAATTAAGTGCTTGAGTATCTCGTTGGGCTTTTCATTAGTTTATCGACAGCATAAATTTTTCAAATGCTGCCGCATTGACAAAGTTGTTAGACGAGTTATGGGTTGACTACAGGACTTGTCTCTGGCTGTAATTAAAAGGTCTTTGGATTATGGGGAAGTGGCGCCGCGTTGGCCAACTTTCGAAAGCCCTTAACGTGAGAAAATTCCATTGCAAATGATATACACAAAATGTCTTATCTACCGTCAGCATACCTGAACAAAAAGTATTTGCGTATGCTTGAGATAGCGCCAAACAAAAAGCGTAAATGTCAAAATGCCAAAATTAATTGCAATGGCAGTGCCATGGATAAAGCCTAAAAAACTGTCATGCCGCACTGGCCTATGGGTCAAGAAACGACAACCTCCGAGGGGATCGGAGGCGGTCGAAGGGGGCTGGCTGGCTAAGCGGAGAGAACCAGTCAGTGACCAGCCCAGCACAGCCCATTTTTTGTGCCTGGGCGCCATAAAGGCGACTTGCTTGCCACCACAGAAGGCATGTTCACAAAAGACGTAGCTAAAACATTTTTAAGGGGATAGCAACACAAATGATAATGGAGATTTATATGAAAGTCAAAAAAAAAACAGATCAAACAAAGAAATTAAATTTTAACTTATATAATTATCGATCTGTAGCAATTTTTAAAAAGTTTTGTTTTAATTTTTATATTATTTTTTATTTAATTAACTACTTTTTATATATTTAGATAATTGTGATTATAATAAAAATAATAATATATAGTAAATATATTTAAATTTAAATTATTATTTTTCAATATTGTATTAAATTATATATAAATTAATTACATTTTTTGTATTTTTTTTTAAATAATAATTCGGAAAATACTGAAGTGAAAGTCTCAATGCAAAATTACTATTGACATTTATAATTCAATTTTTTATTTAACAAAATTTTCGAATGCCCAAAAAAATGTATTTATATAAATGTCAAACTCTTCAATAATTATATAAATTATTTTTAAAGTCCCTTTTTTGAGCGCCGCCTCTGTTTTGCAATTGAGCGCTGTGGTTTGCTTGCCACACTGGCCACCATTACAAATTCTACCACTTTTGGCTCAGTTGCTTCTGCCACCTCCTCGGCTCTATCCCACAATCACTTGAGATCCAGTTCCCATTCGAGTCAGAGTCGGAGAGTCACAGCCAGAGCCATAGCCAGGA
Source organism: Drosophila anceps (assembly GCA_035045945.1). NCBI lineage: Eukaryota > Metazoa > Arthropoda > Insecta > Diptera > Drosophilidae > Drosophila > Drosophila anceps. Next base: position 21,859,136 of record JAWNON010000225.1, on the reverse strand, counting down.
GCCAGGAGACCACAAGTTTGGTAACACGCGCTCGCGGCATTTATCGCGCCTGGCAATCAAGCAGGACGCCGCGACGTCCCTTTGTGGCACGGACCTCGCCTGCTTGCCACATGAGAAACTTGTTTCGTGCACTTCATCCCGTTGCGTGTGAGGGGCAATCTTTTTGAGTCCCCATTTTGAGGTGGAGTCATGCAACGCGTCGCGCTCATTGGCCAGCCCAATTTGTATGAATGTATGCATGTTTGTGTATGTGTGTGTGTTTGTCTGTATATATATGTACGTGTGTTTTAGTATAATACATTACTGTCCATATGCGTTTCATTAAAGTTTCGCATAAATTTTGTTGCATGTTTGCGGCATTTTATGGCCGGCCGCGTATCGCACACGCATTTCGAGTCCATTTCATTTGGAGCTTGTCAGCTTTTCCTATATATAGTTTTCCCATAAAAAAAATTATATATACACATAGTCGAGCCTGCTTTTCGAACAGGTAGCCGCACTGGGTTGTCGTGTGGCGTTTGTCTCTTTTATGAGGCAGTTTTGTTTAGTTTTTCTTGGACATCTTGTTTCTTTTGTATTTGTCACATTTGTGGCGTCTCGCATTTTGGCTGCGCCTATAAATAATTGGGTTTTATCGCCACTTGGTTTCTTTGCATTTAATAAATTTAATTTGTGGTAATTGAACTTGTTGTAGACACTGTCAACTGTGCCCACTGATTTTTCTTATCGCTCCGCCACTAATTTATCAATCTGTTGTATATAAAATTCTACATTTAATTGCACCGTTTTTTAGGCGCACGGCACTATTAATTAAGCAGGAAGCATAATTTTTTGTTGTCAAGTTGTGTGAGATGCTCTTTTATACGGTTGTTCATAGAACGTGATATGAAGAGAGAGAATGTATATTTTTTATTAGATAAACATTTAACGTAGGATGAACGTATAATTAATCATTTGAGAAATCTTAACTTATTAGTTTTTGTTAGAATATCACTTACTTAACATCCTCATAACAGTTTAATCAGTTCAATCAATTTGAAAACAAAATTAATTAGATTCAAAATCTAATTATATGTTTTTTAACTGTAAGCTGCTAAATAGTTTTCAAATAAGTATAAATATTTATTATGTTGTATTAGTAACGTATTACCCACAAAAGTAGGAATTGAAATTGAGATTACATTTTATTTTGTCTTATGAATCGTGGCATAAAGTGAAACGATAACTTTAACGAAAACCTAAACAACCAGACTCTATTACAAGACTAAAGTAACTAACCAGTGATCTTAAATTTATCTCAACATTTTTAAGAGATGTTGAATATTTTTGCAAATCGAACTAATTTTATCTTGTAGATGCCTATTCTTCGAAATCGAAGCAAATTTTATGGATACATTTAGATTTAACAAACATGTTTAAAATGAATTAAATTCGTCTGCGTCGGGTTTCGACCACTCATCAAATGATCCACAGATTCCACTTCATATGCGTTATATATTAACAAATTTTAACTCTTCTATTAAACAAATCAATTTAAACAATTTTGTGAAAATTAGAAACGATATCCTAAATATATAATATAAAATAAATAATATAATAAATATCTGAGCTATTAAAGCTTAAACTCTAGATTCAAAGATATAGATGTGATTAAATAACTGAAAGTTTTTAATCGATTTCATGGAAACGGACGATATCTTCGTTTAGCTAAAAGAAACTGAACTGCGAGTGCCGTAGATTTTGTAATTTGAAATTCAATTAACAAACTTTGTGAGGTCGGCCAAGCAGCTTTCTGCTTAAAACATGAAGTTTAATAAAGCTAATATACCCATTTCAATGGGTTCAAGCAATAACGGTATGCAATAATAAGTATGCAATTCGAGGTGCTATTGATGTTTTTACATCAATTAACGTATATTAAAAACTATTAACAGATGGAAATCAAGTATACTTAAGCTGCGACATGATCACTCAATTAAATAAGATTGCAAGTATTACAAATTAAATAAATTATTTGTGTTTACAGTCAATTCAATTATGGCTTTACTTTAATATGCACCTGATAAGAAGGTGTGAGAATTATCAATTAGACTTGTACGCGAGTATTTCATAAGCTGCAACTAAACAATAAATTAAAAAAATAAATTTAAAAGCTATTTAAAGTGCACATAAAATACCAACGCATATTTCTTTGCAAGATATATGGTTAATTTACAGATTTTATTTTAATATTAATGATTATTAGGTTGCGAGTGTGTTATATGATAAATGATTATAATTATGGCGAGCGCACATAATTCAAAATGTTGCGCATACGCCGCGACAGCCAAGAAACACGGTGCACGAAAGTGGGCAGTTCCAAAAGAGCAATACACACACAGACACAACTACAATCTCACACACACATACTGTCAACTACACTCATACACAGTCATGCATACACAGCGCGCACACAAATATCTAAACAGCAAATCAAGCAAACTTTAATATGGCTACAATTTGATTACTAGCGCCAGCAAGAGAGAGTGAGAGAGAGAGAGAGAACGAACGAGTGAGCCAGCGAGCGAACAAACGAGCACACAAGAAAGAGACCGAACGAAAGCCACAAAGGCAACACCCACTGACACAGCGCGATAGCGTGTGGATGCATGTGTGTGTGCTTGTGTGTGACGTTAAAGGAAACTCGTTTGTTTGCCCACTGCGGCAGCCACTGGCAGCCACAGCGCGACAGTCGCGCTCACAGCGTACGTCCAACCGGAAGCTCTACACAAGACCTCGTTCGCTCGTACGTTCGCTCGCTTGCTCGCTCCATCTTGTTGCCCTATGCGTGCTTCCCCATTCCAATCAGAAAACAACTGCAACAATAACAACAAGAGGCCGCTGCAGTGCCAAAACTTTGGCAGTTCGAGTCGTGAATTCAGTTGAAATTTGAACGTTTATACGCGAAAATGCAGAAATGCCGCGTGCCGCGTTGTTGATGCGTTGAAAAGCCGTCGCCAATTGTGAATTGTGTGTCAATAATTCAAAACCTATTAAAAAACCTAATAAAATAATAGCAGCAACTTGCCATTCGCTATCGTTGCTGCTTGTTGCTAAACTCTATCCATCGCGATTTGCGTGTCGCCTTATCTGATAAATTTCTATTGTTAATTATGTGTTTAATGCGCTTGTGCTTGTGCTTGTGCTTGTGTTGGTGTTACTGTGTGTTATGCTAATTATTTTTTGTTTTCATCATTTTCGCCAGCGTTATGCAAATGATGTATCTATAAACTGTGCGGCGTATCTCTAAGCACACTTGTATCTGTATCCGTTTATGCAGCGGTATCTGTAGCTGATATAGGTATCTGTATCTGTGTATCTGTGTATCTGTAAGTGTCGTGTCATTTATGTCATAGCGCACGCACTGAAAAACGGCATTCGCTTAAATTTATGTGCACTCGCATTTTAATATAAATCGCATAGTTTAGCAAAGCGAACAAAACGTTTGCTGTCGGACAATAAATGCGATTTAAAAGCAATTAAAATTCGTATAACAAAAATACACAAAAAAAGCTATAAAGAATAATAACCCACTTGATATACATTGGCTCATTTACATACAACAAATAACAAATCAAAGACATCAATTGGAACGAAACTCGGCATTATACGGCTAAGTAAGTAGACAATATATTCATAAAAGTTTTATGACAATCCCTTGATTTTATTTGGCATTGAGTTAATCGGACACGTTTTGGGTATTTGACATAAAACAAAATGATTTCAAATAAATTAGATTCAGGTTCATTTCAGTTTGATAGCAATCAGGAAAAATATTGCACAGGATATTGGATTTACAACAGCATTTACTTGCATGAATCAATTTACATAAAAACTTTCGATGATAAAATAATATAATAATAAAATATAAATATAAAATATTAGCTAAAATATAAAAACAAAAAACGGGACCCGAAAGCAACGCCCATGTTCTCTTAGACAACTTCATACGACTAGCCACAACTGGTAATGTTAGCATTTTGTAACTATATCATTAAAAGTAAGTAATATTAATTAATTAAGTCAGTCAGTTGATGCCATTCTCAAATGCAATCAATAAGCCATACAAATTAGCCGCAGCACAAAGTTAAGAATTTAAATTGTAATTGATATTGTCGCACATTTGCTATTGATCTAGTTTGCAAAACGATTCGCAATAACATTTGTTCTTAGCTCATGCAACGAAGTTAATGAAACACTTTAGCAGTAGCTCATATTATTGAATTAAGTTGCAATCTATAAGCAGAGCAATATCAATTATATTCAATAAACCAACTGGCGCATGGGCATGCATAAATTTAAGACTTTATGTTTATAGCTCAACTTAGTGACCAACTCAGGCTTTGAGGCTATACTTAATGCTTAGTTTGCTTTTAACAAATGTGAAGTACGAGAAAATGTGATAGAATAAATTTACTTGTTGCGATTCATAAACTATGTTTTACATCTGTAATACTACCTATTTTAAGTATACAATAAAAACTTACTAAACTGATTTGAAGATCCCAATTATCTTTCATATTTATTTAAACATTAAGTGATAACATTTTGGATACCTATTGTAACGCAATAATGAGAACGAATAAAAAAATAAAATTAAAATCAATGAAATGCAGCCATAAATTGAGATTGTTGTTGAGAACAAAGCAAAACAAATTGGAAGCCTCAAAAAATCTGCAGCTAAATTAATTTCAATTATGACTTGTACAACAAATTAATTTCGCTTTTTATTCGTTTTTTTATTGAATTTCAATCGCAAATTTATGCGACTGGCTGGCTATCAGCTATTGTATTTTGTGCAAAGTATGGGTAAAGCAATACAATAAATTCCCATGTGAATATTTGTAAGCAATACCATAAATTTGTCAGCAATATTTCAGCGATATTTTGCATAGGGAGATCTCCATACGAGCATGCCATTCACTGCCTGAAAGTCGGGGCCAATATCACCTGTGTTGCAGAGATAACAAAATACATTATTCCCTTGCCTTTCTTATGAGCAATTACTTGGGGACTATGGCCAAGTGCGAAACAGCGTCAAACCGGAAAGTTGGCATGCAAGTTTCATCACATTTCCTTCAACAATTACAGACAACACACAGTAGTTGAGCTACGTACATATACATATGTATTTATTCGCACAATTTCATTGCAGATAACTAGCAGTCAGCATAGCCACAAGTCAACAAAAGACTTAAGCTCGAAACTTGGCGTATAGAAAACAATGATGATTATTCATCAAGCGAGCATTAATGGCATGCACATAAATTAGAGCAATGTGTAAGCTGCTGATAAGCTAGAGCTGTTGTTAAATGCGGTTCATAAATTATTTAGAACTTATGCAGGTTAATGAGCTTCCATTATTACAATTGTTATGTTACTCAGAACGAAGAAGAACTTGCCACTAGTTGCAATCGTTCAGCTGTAACCTTCAACTGGCTGAGTCCTATCTCAATTACACGCCTGCTCTTAACTCTTGCTACACTTTCACTCTTGTCTAGTGGCCGAATCTCGGCACATGCGCGACAAGTGCCATTTCATTGGGCAATTAAGTGCTGGCGCCACCAAGCACAAAAACAGACAGCCGACAACAATGCTGGCTCAATGGTTCCGTACTGCAGAGCACTGTCATAAGCCAACAATGACACAACATGACAGCAGTTTCCACTTCAAGTACATTGCAAAAAGGCCAATAAAGTCATTAGCTGGAAGTATAAACGAGCTGGGCCAAGTGTGTGCCTGTGTTTTGACCATAAAAACGGACCAAAAGGCAATGGAAACTGTGCCAGCATAGCCCAAAGAGAGTCCAAAACGCTGCGTGTGACCAGTGGCACAGGTTGCATGATACGTATATATGTATATATACATATACATATCTATCTATGTATATATATATATATGTGTGTGTAGTTAAGCGCCTTTTAATTTATGACACTTTTATGAGACCAAAAGGCAATAAAACTAAAATCGGTTTCTCGACAAAAAGGCAAGGCAAGCCAATAGCTTGCCTTTTGGGCAATTGCATCATAAATCTTAACCAAAATCGTTTAGCAAGGCAACTGGAAAGGTCACTGGGTTGCGCACAGGGTTGCCGACTGCATCAAAGCTAGATGTAACCATTTTAAATATTATTATCTCTAATATGTAAGAAGGTTATTAAGAATCAAATAGACACTATTTGATTGGGCTTTTTTTTTACATCATTAATTTGACATTTTTATATATTATATAAAAGCTAAAACAAAGTAATACAAATATTTTAATGTTTTTAAAACTGTATTATTTATTTTAAAACATAAATAAAAATTCATAGCAAGCTGCTCATAAGCTGCTTGGCAACCCTGTTCAGCTCAACCCTCAGCAAAATGCAACAAACGTAATTATGCAATTTTTAACACTCGGTCAAAACTACTGCAAGCCTACACACACATACACACACACACACTCACTTACTAATGCAGGTAGCACAACAAAAACATTAAATATGAAGCACGCAATTCGAAAATAACAAGCTGAACGTAGCAGGCAATGATATATGTATGTGCGAATTGCACACTAAGCAGGTCAACGGGGCAACGGGGAACATGTACTGCGAACCCAATAGGAAACACGTAGAGGCCAAGACCCATTGACCCGATGAGGACGAGAGCCAGGAGCAGGACCAGGTCCAGGGACAACAGCAGGGGCAGACAGAAGTCATGTCGTGCGTTACGCGGTGTTGTTAATTGCACGAGAGGTATTTGGTTGACAGACAGGAACTCGACCTGTACACGGACCTCAAGTATCGAGCTAATAGAAACTGTTTGGCGTCAGAAGTCTGAGTGGCTTGCTGTGTGGCAGATTGCAGAGAGTCAAACTGCTTTTCCAAGGAAAACATTGCATAATAACATTGGTTATATATGGCTTATATACACGTATGTAATTGAACTTTTGCTCATACCCAGTTCAAGTGCTACATTTATTTATAGGCGCGATCACGCTTATTTTATTTTTATCGCGCCCATATGTTGAAATTTTTAATTTATGTTAATTCTGTAATATATTTTTTTTATTTTTTATTTTATTTGAAAATAATTAATATTCAATATTATTGGAAGCAATATATGAGCCCATATATTATGTCGATTATCGTGCCTGCTGCGATAAGTTAGCATTATTCATAGTGATTTCACAATATAGTACTTATCAGGCAAACAATTCCAAGTGGAACTGAAATATATAAAACAAAATCAAAGCTGTTATCGTTAGTAGAAAGGAAGTAGCTGGCCTATAAGCTTGACGATAAGCAAATGAGTAAATCATGAACTAAAGTTTCATAACGTCCGATAAAACAAATCCAGAAAAACAGAATTTTATATTTCTTACTTATCAAAGTATTCCCCATCTAAATACTGGCGCCAAAAGTCGTAAAATCCTAAATCGTGGAGGCCTCGACTTTCAAAAGTTTTCTACACCTTTTTTTTAGTAAATTATTACGATTGTAATTAATTAATTAAAGACAAGGGAAAATTAGGCGAGATCTTTTCACAGTCTGCGCCAAGCAATCAAATAAACGAATGTTGAGTTTTCCACAGCTATTAATTGTTACTGCGTCTCTGGCAATGTCTCCGACAATGCTCTCACAAATGTAAATGTCACGAATGAAACGACGCCGAGAGACGAAGGCTGTGGTAGATACAGAGACGGCATAAGCCGCGCCGACGCCAAGACACTTAAAAGCTTTGGGCATGGACAGACAGACAGAAAGACAGACAGACACACAGAAAGATGTATATATACTTAAACATATACATATAGTCAAGCCACATTTGAATTCCTGTTGCAGCAAAGGCATGGAGTTGGAATTTGTCTGCCCGCGTGCCGAAAAGTTGTCATTGCTGCTGCCGGTGTGGTCGAACGGGCCAGAGGAAGAGGAGAGCGAGAAGAGATAGCGTCTGAGATCAATCGTGTTGCCGGCACAGATCAAGCGAAAGCGTTGCTTAATATAGACGCCAGCAGAAGGGTCAAATCGAAGTTTTAAGGGTTTTTGTGTAAAGCATCTACGATAACTTATAGGACTGGCAACAAGGATATTGCCAGCAAGTTCGTTGCTTAAGTCTTTTGTTTCGCATGCGTTTCACACATGATGTACCAGCATAAAATTGGATATTGTCACGACTCCCAATTAATTATAAAACAAAATGCATACAAATTAAAGCACTATCAACTATTTCTAAACAAAAACCAACAACAATAGAGCACCATTTCCGCCATCATTTCAGCAGTTGATAAGCCAAGTGCGCCGCTCCATAGAGTAGTATACCAGTACGAAGTGTTCGAGTATGAGCTATGAAATGGAATTATGGGCTAACACTGTTCTTCTCACAAAATCACCGATTGGAACAATCAGTTAAATGCTCAAGCATGCTTATATCGTTGTTTGTTTTTGTTGTTGTTGTTGTTGTTTGGGGAAGGCTCTTTGCTTATCACTTGAAATATTCAAATTGAGTTTTGTTTCAGTGTTGTTGGTGAATATGTAAGTAGTCGCGTTTCAATTGCGTTTTAGTTGTTGTCAAGTGCCTTTTGGGTAGCGACCCAACTCCCCTGCAAATGTATGGGACATAGCTTCAGTGCGGTCATGTGTCACGGCTATGAGTAATTGCTACAGCTGCCTGCTGCACAGGCAAAAGCCCTAATTGCATTGCGATAAGCCATGCAGATATACACATGTTCACATAAGTAGAAGCACCTATTGCCATCAGGAAATTCTCTATTACGGTGTCTTATCGAATACATTCTGCTAAATTGAAATCTTGAATAGGTTGTTTCATTTGAATAGTCATTTGCCACAATGTCGCTTATGTGCAAGTAGACAGTAGACAGTCTTACAGATAAAATACTATATAAAACTCAGTTCATCAATTGTATGACTTTCAATAATAAAGATATAAACATATTTGGTCATTATAAATAAATGTATAAAGAACTAGACTTCATCTTATGCCATTATAATAAACACAACATTTTGGAATCACCACATATGGGTGTTAGAAATATAATTGTCAACGTGAAACCAAAACTTCTTTCATCAACATATATAATTTTCAATATGCAAAGTAACTGCATGTAAACCCCACAAATCGCTTGATACACTCTACGAATGCATTTGCTACATAAAAACGCTATAATTACAACTCCAAACTGCCTAAAACACTCAAGAGAGCGACGTCTGCATCTGAAAAGATTCTCATAATTACGCATAAGAAGAAATAAACATACAAATTTGAATAAAATCGATATAACCACCAGACATGGGTCTGAGAGTGGAGTAGAGTTGAAGGTGGATGAGAGCCGCTGGTGCTGCTGCTGCTGCTGCTGCCGCTGCTGTGGCTGCTGGCTGCTGGCGTACTTTGCCATTAAGAATCGAACCACAAATCCACTTAAAATCACTACAAAAACCAATAAAGATTTCTTTCATCTTTGCCGAAGGAGCGCGTGAGATGACAACAGAAACAGAGAAAGAGAGAGAAAGAGAAAGAGAGCATGTATTGATCGAGCGACAATGAGAGTGAGACAATCATGAGGCGATCAATAGACATTGTAATCAAATGCAATGCACTAGAGCGCTTAAGGGGACTTATGGAATACTTGGGATAGACTTTGGCGGTGACGCCACTTTGAAATTTCGGTGACATTTTTCTAAATTTTTGGGCAAGGCAACTAAAAGGGTATACAGGATTAGTGGAGCCAGAGCAATTATCATTTGTCTGGCTGTTATCAGTCAAAATAATATGCATATCAATGATTTTCTTTATACACTTTTCTTTACTTTCATTCAAATTTTCAAAATCGAAGAGTTTCCCATTCTGACTCGCTTCATTTGTGGTTCCAGGAAAGCGCGTGCCAAGTCTTCTGCTCATATCGTGGCCTTTCCTTCAACGTATTCGCCTGATAAACGTCATAAAACTTAATCACCGCAGCAGCTTGGGATCCAGCTACATATGGTGGCTGCGCCTCGTCAACAAGATCGTGTGGATGATCACATTAACGGGCCGGCGCATGATATATAAAGCTGTTCACAAATTAAGGTCCATTAGCGCAGCAGGATGTGTCAGCGTCGATTGAAATATGCGCTTGTCTGGCTTGCGGTTTTTTTGTTTTGACATCTTTCGTTCCTTCTGCTTCAGCAGACTCTCTCTCTCTCTTTCTTTGGCGTATGATTTGACTCAGTTTTCACTCGCTCTGCTTGCTTTTTGCATTTTAATGGAAAGAATTTGTTTAGCATCCAGCTGGGGAGGAACGTTACCAACGAACCTTTTTTTGATGGGTGAATTATGTGATTTCTCTGAGCAGAAACTAAGGCAAATCGTTTGATTAATGAACCACACCATGGCTATTAACAATATTGTGAGTAGTGTTTGACCAACTTGTGGTAATCTGTTAAGCTGATGAGTGTCAACGAATAAATGGCCAATAGAAGCCAAGTGCATTGGTCAAAGAGTATATTATTTTCATATATATATATATAAATATATATATATTTATATATATATATATAAATATATATATATTTATATATATATATATATATATATATATATATATATATATATATATATATATATATATATATTGAAATATATGTGCATTGATATAAATAGTTCTAAATATATCATTTAATATTCCTTCAGCATATGTAGTATCGGTTGAAATAACTGAAAGTTGAATACACTCATCGAGTTAATCATCAGCAATGTACGATATAAAACAATAAAGCAAAGACTGACAGACTGAACAATTATCTCTGTGTTATATTTTTAGTAGGAAAAAAATGCATTTTGTTGCCCCTAGGCTGAGGCCCTTCTATTGCCTATGCTGATCTATGAGTTGATCAAAAAGTATATTTTTGACCATTTCGCAAAGTGGTCTAAGTATATTATTATCTAAATTTAAATGTTAACCTCTGAATATGATTTATAATATTTTATTTCCTTTATATACTCTCTAGTCCATTTTACCTTTCAACAGATTCCAAATCGGCATAGTTCTGGCATTGTATTGACGAAAGCTCATTTATTGTAAGATCGGTAAAAAATAATATATAGAATATATTTGTATCCAAACAAGACAAGACAAATTATTCTCTTAGTTCATATATACTCTGAGGGCTTTAAATGTTCATAATTTTTTATATACATATATCTATTTATCCAGTCAGTGAATATAAAACTCAGTTTCTGTTCTTAATTTCGTTCTCTTGAAATGCACACACATATATCATTTAAAGTGACGTTTTTCTAGAAAGAACGCAAGAAGTCTTTCATTTAACTACTATTTGGCTCCACACTTCTTTGAATCCCATGCAATTAGCGACATCACAATAAATAGATCCTTATTAGGCGCTAGACAAACACGCAACCATCAATTAATTAAACTATATCCTTCGATCTTTGTCATGGTTACTTTCTTATAGGGTCACTGTTTTAGGCACTTGCTCACGCCCACAGCACGGTCTAACGACCTGGTGACAATACGGCCTGTGAGCAGCGGGGTCAGCGGGATCAGAGCAGCTAAGCCCGGTCGGGTATCGATCAAGCGGATTACTTTCACGCAGGCTCATGCAGTCGAGTGCCTACCGTTCAGCTAAGAGCAAGTAGCTCGAGTGTCGAACCTGTTTTCGGTTTCAAGTGCGGGGCAATATCTATTTTCCAAGACTTACATCAAATTGACTAATTTCGCTGCAGCAGCGCGGTCGGCTTCGCAGTAGCTGCATTTGAAATGCACCTACAAATTTTTACCTGTCACTCGCCGACGGCATCTCCATCCCGCTCTTGTGTCTGCCATCTCGCTTGCACACGGCGTTTGTGTGAAGGCAACGCCTGCAAGTGACACTCGAAGGAAGGGAGTAGGCAGACAGACGCACGGACGGACTGACTTGCCTGCCCATTGATGAAATTGACTTTTTATGTTGTTGCCGTTGACTTCTCTTCGATTTGCGTGGCGCTGCTCTCGGGCACTGCCGCTGCTGCTGTCTCAGTCGAAGTTGACGTCGGCGTCAGCTGAAACTGGATTTTTGGGATTAAGTTTTTGTTTACTTTGAGGCGTTTTTTAGTTTGTTTGCACGCCTCAAGGAAGTCGGTTCGTTGTGCTCGCGTTCCGCAACAACAATCACAACAATAAACAATAACAAAAAAAGCAACAATTACTCAAATCTGTTAAGTGCTCGTAACTGGATTAATACGAAAATTTATTGCTTTATTAGCCGCATTTATCAAAAGGCTTACAACAAAGCCCATTAAATGCTCAATCTAAGCGATCGATCCATATAAATATTAATAATAAATGTAACCAAATCCAGCATTTTCAAGTCTGTTGCAATTAATTTCGAATTTTTGCATTTCTGTGATATAATTTGAACTTGAATTCCGCGTTACCATAAATCACTCCTTAAACAGGCTGCCAAACAGAAAATCACGCGCGCGCAAAAAAAAAAAACAAACCAATAAATTATGGGAATTTTGCTAAGTGACGGCGATGTAAGTTAAGCCTTTTATATTTCATACCATTCACATATTCCAACACACGTTTTATTTCCCATCTATAAATCATAATTTAATTAAACTGGTATTTAAATTCTTGAAATGTATATACTTAGACTAAATGATATAGCTAGTCATAGAAACTAATTGCCACAGCTATGAACTGGATCTATTTACATTAATTGTTTTACGACTTCTCTAATCAATAGACTACGATAAAAGCTAATTGAGTCATATGATGATAGTACGATTGATAATTTGTATAACTTTGTCCACCTTCGCTTCTCCGACCATAATTGAATATTTAAAAATGTAAACGCGAGACAAATTAAATCAAAAGAAAATTTGGTAAATATCCCACTACTACAAGAAACCTTAAAGCAATATTTAATTTATTAACATATTAAATCTTGTTTGATAGAAAAAATCAATAAAAAAATGTATACAAATTTAAATAAAATTATTTTTTCCATTCAAATATAAAAATTTAAAATGTACTCCATTCTCAATTGAAGCTTTCTTGTTTTAACAAAAATGATTAGGCAATTGGCACACCTTTCGCTCCATAATTAACATCAAACAAACGTTTACAGGAAAACTAAACTCTATAATCTTCAGTTGACATCCGCTAGTTATAGTTATGAGAAAGCAACGATCCATGAATGAGTCAAGTGTGTGTAGCTGTAGTGTGGGGGAAGACGGGGAAGAGAAGTATCTGAAACAGGATCCACTTGGCATAGACCTGGCTGGCGCTGCCGTCTACCGAACGAGCGCACCCGGTTTCAACTTAGCCTAAGCCGAGAGACTTATAAAAAACCACTTAAAGCGCCGCTTTAATCCTAAGTGTTCCCGAACCCCTCCTCGCTGTTGGCTTGTTTGTTTTTTTTTTTCTTTTATTTTTTTTGGTTTGGTTTTATTCCTTCACTTGGCCGCCGCTCAAGTGGTTTTCTCTGTTTGTTTTTATTCCTTCATTTGCAGTGACAAATTATTAACGTTCTACTCATCGTCCTCATCAGCATCGCGACCTGCTGATCCTCGATTTGTGGCTCATTTTTAGTAAATTGATTTTTTATTGCTCTTTATTTTAATTCTCTCCACCTTCATTCTCCTGTTGCGTCTTCTTCTTATTTTTCGGTTTTGTTTTTGTGCTCGCATTTTAATAAGCGCCTCTGCAGTCACTTCGAAGTGCCTGCGATCGCGCACTGATCCCATTCGGATCTCGATCCTGGCTATTCGAGGCTGCAACATGTTGACAATTTTTCGTGTGGTCGCCGCTCCTTTGATGAAGCACCGCCTCGAGTATCGGCAATGGACGGCGCTCTCTTTGATCGACTGATCTTCTAAAGGGAGCGACATCATTATGCACGCGTGGTCAACTCTTTGATGGCTCGAATTCTCGTTGTTCTTGTTGTTGCTGCTATGCTGTTCCTCGTTCCTCAAATGCGTTTGTGGAACGCTGCACATTTCGTTGGCATTTCGAGAATTGTGTTAAAATGTGCATCAATTGATCTTGCGCCTAATGGAAAAAGTGTTACAAACGGCTTTCTTTACCCACGTTTAATTAGATAAAAGTAATTAAAGAAACCTAATTAAAAACTAGCGCATCAACTAACCATCAATCAATTTAATTTCTTTTTTTTTTTTTGCAAACCAAGTAATTAATAAAAAAAAATGTTTTGTCATAGTAATAAAATTTTTATTCAGAGCTTTTTTTGACGTATGAAAGAAAACCAGAAGTGCCGCCGGCTAAAAAAATGTATCCAAATGTTCTCCTCTCAAACAATATACGTATTGCCCATTTTCTTGTATTAAGTAATATGTTATATAAATGCCACTTCAACAATTTGTTAAAAATAATTTAAGATTTGCATCCAAATTTTCATACCCCGCAGTGCAACAGCCATATGTGTATTTGATTTGTGGAATCAGCAGAGATTGAAAACGCAAACTGAAATTAAAAATTTCATACATCATCGCATTAATATTCTGGGATAAGATAAAGACGTCAAATGTATTTTGGTATATACAGCTGATATATATATGTATATAAATACAACAAATATATGAAATTGGCGCCTTAATTGATTTTGATGTGAAAAAACAGATTTCAATATATATTTGCTATTGGTTATTGAACTTTTTGTAAAGGAACAATAGCAACAATAAACCCAAAAGACTATGCGGAAAATGTATTGAAATTCAGCCAAAGGCACTTGAAGATATTTCATGTGGTGCAAAAATGTTGAATGATACATTTGTTTAAAGTAAGAAAGAATATTAAGAAAAAACTTGTAAAGCTTTACAAATGTGAAGAAAAATTTTGAAACTTTGAAGGTGAAGAGGATGATTTTTTCTGGTTTCTATTTTTGATGTATTTGATAAATAAAATTATGATCGCTTAAAAATAAATGGAAATCTGAAAAATGCACATTACACAGAAATATAAGCATAGTCAAATTAGTACAGACATAGTAAATAGTATAGTAGATACTGAAGAGCAGAAGAAGATACGATGTTCGAACAAGATTTGAAAGCAAAACCACTCTCCCTTTTTTGATCTCGTTGGCCTTAATAGCTAATACAAAGCTTCACTCAGTAAAGACAGATTAAATACTTACGTTTCTTGAGTTACTAACATTTTGTAGTCTGAAGACTAACAATTTTCTAGATTTGTACAGCCTAACTCAACTCCAGGCTCAAGTCCTATGCTCTGTTATGGCAATTAGTTTAGTTGCCAGAGCTATTTATATTGCTTTGCTTATATCGCCTATAAAACATCTACACATATACAATTAAGACACACCTTAACAGGTTTTTGTACCAGTAAAATTATGATTAATAATATTGATAATGAATATAATGCACCCCATATAATAGTTATGACCATCATTAAGTGAACTACGTCCAAAGCCCACGTACTTATGGTATATATATATATATATTTACAATATATACATATCTTGTATATTAATATATATGTAATGAAAGAACTGTGGAGCCTACGCATGGTAACCAGATGAAACTCACTTGTAAGTGCTGCAAATGCACAAAGATACAAAGACGAGTCACAGAAGATGCAGCGCGCCATTCATTTAAGATGAGTTGGAATGAAAGGGCGCCGTTAAGAAAACGAGTTCTGAGAGGAAGAGAGGGTGAGAAAAAGAGATAGAGAGAGCGAGAGAGATAGAGTGCGAGTGTGTGTGTGTGTGTGCTGAGGGAGCTCAGCAGAGCTAAAGAACTGCAGCAAGAGACAGAAACCAAAATGGCTACTCGCAACGGGGTGTCGCCCAATGGCAGCTGCACCTGGGAGACCAAAAACAGAAAAGAGCGAGGGAGTGGCATTGAGTTAGTGAAGAAGCCAGTTGGCCAGCCAGTAGATGGGGAAGAAGAGTGAGAGAAAAGAAAGAGAGAGGAATGGAGTATCGGTCACTTTGGTCTAATTTGTTGTATTTTGTGGTCATCTGTTTTTGCAGTCGACCTCGGATCAACAGTCAACGCGTGATTATCCGCAGTGGAGCGGCGACTACCACAACGTGCAGCTGCAGGTGGCCGCCGTCGCTGCCAGCTCTAAGATGTATCACAGCAGCAGCGCCGCTGCGGCTGCCGCTTATACGGATTTGGCAGCAGCAGGAGGAGCCGCCGGCGTCTCTGGCTACCATCATCAACAGGCGGTGAACGCGCCAGTATATGTGCCCTCCAATCGACAATATAATCACGTAGCGGCGCATTTTGGCAGTGCCGCAGCAGCCCAGAATGCCTGGACAACGGATAGTTTTGGATCGGCGCATGCACAGCTGCCGGCACAGTTCTACACACAAAACGCCGCCGTTATGATGGCGCCCTGGCGTAGTGCCTACGATCCAACTGGCTTTCAGCGCTCCTCCCCTTACGAGAGCGCAATGGACTTTCAGTTTGGCGAGGGACGCGAGTGCGTCAACTGCGGCGCCATTTCCACACCCCTTTGGAGGCGTGACGGCACCGGCCACTATCTCTGCAACGCTTGCGGCCTGTATCACAAGATGAACGGCATGAACCGGCCATTGATAAAGCCCAGCAAGCGACTGGTGAGTGCAGTGAGTAGCCACAGCTCCAGTGTCAGTCAATGTCCATACTAATCCCTACATAACTCCTTCAGACCGCTACACGTCGCTTAGGCCTGTGCTGCACAAACTGTGGCACACGCACGACCACACTATGGAGACGCAACAACGATGGGGAACCAGTGTGCAATGCCTGTGGCCTCTACTTCAAACTGCATGGCGTCAATCGGCCGCTGGCTATGCGCAAGGATGGCATACAGACCCGCAAGCGAAAGCCGAAGAAAACAGGAAGCGGCTCCACAGCGGGAACAAATTCGGGATCGGGCTCAACCACAGAGGCCATCAAGGAGTGCAAAGAGGAGCATGGTAAGCAAAACAAACAAAAGTATTTTACACGGAATCAGAATGAGTAGAAATAGGTTCAATCCAGTTGCCAAAATATATATAATATTTTATAATCTACATCAATATCAAGAACTACATCAATAGCAGGATATTCGCTCTTTGTCCGATCTTTCGAGACACTGGAAAGAAATTATTTTGCTAATGAGAAAGCCTCCTGGCTTTGGCGTTGTTTTCAAGTCTGGTTCTGTATACATATAGCTAAGCATTATTCAATTTACTATTACAATTTACTATTAAAATTTACTATTATCATTACAAAAGCAATCCCTCCACTCAACACAGACCAAAAGGTCTTATAATAGATAAAAAGGCTCAAGCACTAGTTTTAAAAGTCTTAGAACTGTATTTTCGTAAGACTAAAATGATTTGTTGATTATTCAAGCGTATGTGTTAGTAGTGAAATTAAATAACATGAAACTTAGATTTTTTATAAACATTAAACTTTTAGCCTTATGACAGATAGTATTCAATATACGAGAAAAATATATACAAATATCTATCCACGTGTAAATAGTTGCACATAGATTTTTAATTTATTATCAAATAGATTTTCCTTTGAAGATTTTCTAATTTTCCCTTACTTTTTACCTTGCAGATCTCAAGCCCACGCTTAGCCTGGAACGCCACAATCTCAACAAACTGCATACGGATTTAAAGAGCACCAGCTTAATGGGGCAACACCATAGCCAGCAGTCGCAGCAGCACTCGGTGCCGTCGCATCAGCAATGCTTTCCACACTATGCCCAGCAGCAACAACAGCAGCAACAACACCAGCAACAACAGCATCAGCAACAGCAACAACACCAGCATCACCAACTCAGCCACCAATCGCAGTTAAGTGCAAGGCAGTTGCATGCAGCCAGCTCACAGCTGTATACACCCGGCAGCAGCTCCGCTGCCTCTGCGTATACGACGCACAGCAGTAATGCTGCGGACACGCCCACACTAAGTAACGGCACGCCCTCGCCGCACTACCAACACCATCATTTGACGAGTAGCTCGCACGGCCACCATGCCACAGCAGCTCATCATCATCTACATGCTGCAGCAGCTGCTGCAGCATATGGAGTGAAGACAGAGGCAAGTGCCACCAATTATGACTATGTGAACAATTGTTACTTCGGCGCTTCGTTTGGTGCCTTGGGTGGTGCTGCGTCGTCGGCAATGGCTGGTGGAGCGAGCGGCGATCTGGCCGGGTATCATCATCAGCACAATGTCATCCAGGCCGCCAAGCTGATGGCCACATCCTGAACGAAAGCGATCTCTGTGATCTCTTACCCACACAGCGCACAGCAGACACCATCGTTGGAGCTTCGTTGGAATCATATTGAAAAGACTTTGAATTAGTTTTAAATAAGTTGCAATTAGTTCTTTTATGTAATGCCTGTAAATAACTGCACGAAAGTTTTGTACAAATATTTGTTTATAGCTTCGTTCCGTTTCATTTAAGTAAATCTAACGTTTAGCTACCATGTAACAATTGTAAAGTGTTTACATTATTCTATTTCTCTAATTAGCATAAATTATCCATATAGTATGTAAAGCACATCCAATCATAGATCATTTAGCCTTATGATTAGTATATTACCTATAAGTCCATGCATATTACCATTTAAATAAAAATTAACTTAAACATACATTCACTCTAGAAATGGTTTTCTTTTATTTAATATGCGCTCAAAAGTATGCTTCACAAAAAATCAGAACTTCTTTGTGAGCTCTCCAAAGTATGTAAAACAAAAATAAAATGTGGTAAGTTTTAACCAACTGAATGATCGATTTGATCAAACTGTCTGAATGATGAAAGCAAAATTTATATCTGAGTAATAAAAAATACTAAAAATAGTGACATTTCAAAGAGGTTTCTTCGTTTTACAAACTGCTTTATAAAATGTTATTCCAAATATATTGTGCTAATCAGAAAAAGTTGACATTGTTCAATATATGAATCGGTTTTATTTCTAAAGTGTTTTCAATATAAAAAACTTATAAAATTGTTCACATACAAATTTTTTTTATATTATTATTATTAATTTGTTATACGCTGTGAGCAAAGCTTGACTTCAAAGGTTCTCGAATATTTTATGCGTTAAGTTTCCCATCTTTATCATTTTATCGAATGTCTGTATTTCAAATAACATTTTAAAATGTAATTCGTTTACATCTTAACGTGAAATTAATAACGTGTTTATAACATTTAGTATGTACTTACATATTACCAATTAGGCTATTTAGGAAAATCCTATACTTTGTCAAAAAAAAGCACAAACATTTTACACTATAGTTTATGGCGCTTTAATCGGTCAATGTCGCCTCTATAAGTCGATGGTACGTCAGCTTACATTGCAGGCACAGACATTGCATATAAATAACTAATTAAAATTGAATCAAGTGAAGCTATTGAACCCAAGAGGGGCGCACTGAAGCAAACATGTGTTTTGACTAAGTGTATTTGGGTTTGTTTGGGTTTACTTAAATCTTTATTGGTTCGTCTGTAGTTATGTGTAGTTATATGAGTAGGTCAATTCGGTATTGCAAAAATAAGGGAGCAACTCGAATAGTTACGTGAATATCTATGCAGCTGTTAGCTGCAATATAATGGAAATATTCGAAACAGAAAAACTTAAGATAAAATTACAGACATAATAGTTATGGATGGATGATTCTAATCAATGTTTTACACTTCAAAATTTATTCAAAGGAGCCTATCTAAGCAACATAAATAAATAAAGTCTCACTTGTGGCTTAAAGAAATCAAGATTTATTTGTTAGACATGCTAAATATACATAAATAAATGTTATATAATAAACGGGTTTATTATTATTTTTTTTAATATTTTTTATGTCGGTCCCCGTGTGTATATCGCCATATTCGATGGGGCAGTCGGCGAGGAAGCGGCATCAGCGCTATCAGCGATAACGCAACAAAAATTAAAACAAAATTAATAAATAATAATTTTTGTTTATTACAACAGGCGGCTAATTTGGTAATTTCCGCACGCGATGAAGCATTTAAAGAGTAGAGAAGAGATGCTGATATAATAGTGAATGTTTGGGAAAGAAAAAAAAATTATAACTAGCCTCTCTATTGTCGCAATCACAACCTTGCCAGGGGGTCGTGGTCTGCACATGCAACATTATAATAAGTGGAAAAGAGAAAAGTCACACACGCACACACACACACACACACTATATGCATATTAATATTTTTTTAAACGCCGACTTTTATCTTAAACATCGGCAGAGATAAAACCAAATGATCAAGCACAATGTGGGCAATGTTAATGTAAGTGACTGCATAACAAAAGACTTGCAACCGGCCGCAGAGGCAATGAAGCACAGACAGTCAAGCGAGTTAAATCACAACCAAGCCAAACCAACAGCCATGACAGTGAAGCCCCTTTGCGGCGCTGTATGCGTAATACCAGAAGTAGTCAACAGGTGAACAACTTCAGTGAAGCTGCCCCAGGGCCCTGGGGGCATAAGCAGGTGAGGGAGGAATCACAGCGAGCGGGCGAGCGGCAGTGTGTGGCGCAATGGACTCAAAGAAAAAACAAGTTGGTGGCGTATACGCAATGAACGAAAGTACGATCCAAAACAAAATAAAAATCCAAATATCAAAGCAATAAATGGTTGATTAAACGCATATCTGGCTAAGGCTTAACTCGAGTGCGGTACATTTTTATTTGCAGAGAATTGGAACGTATCATAAATAAAATAATATTAGTGGAAATGCCTGAACCAAATCTGTATATGATTTATTTGCAAACATTTCTGAAACGGTTTTCATTGATTGTTAAAACTTGCAATCTGATCGATTTAATGGTATCATAAGATATATCGGTATTCAAAAATGCATTTCCTTTCACGATATCGAACTTTTGCTGCTCATAGCTATACAACCAATCAACCAATTGCAGGGTATTACAATAATTTAGCGACATTTGTTGCCATTGTCTTCATTGTCAGTGATCAGTTGGAAAGTGGGTGTAAACGGGTGTAAGCGGCTATAAGCGGGTATGAACAGGTGTTAGCGGGTATGAGCGGGTGTGAGCGGGTGTAAACGGTTGTAAGCGGGTGTGTCTTGGAGCTTGAGTACGGTTTCAAGTTTTGGTTACCACTTTGGTCTGCTGCTGCAGCAACGGGTTGCGGCATCTTTAGGACAAGTGCGAATGTAAACAAAAACTATACGAAAAGTGGTCGCACACACACACACACACTCAACACTAATGTCATGGTTTCGTACAACATTTCACGTGGCTGCCGCAGCAATTCGGTTTGAAACGTCGTCGGCAACGGACGCGCGAAACGGACAAATTTTTCAAGTCTCGATTACGCGAGCTTGCCAATAAAGGAAGCTATTCGAACAGGATATTTAGTGGTTAAACATGTTTTACACAGCGAGTTGGTGTTTATGTGCTATCATTTATCTAATACCAAGTGCAACTGCCTATACACGGGAAATATTCAATGATAAGCCGCCACTGCAGGAAAGACGTACGTATGGCAAAAATGGAATAAAATTATATCACTACTTGATTGAGTAATAATTTAATTTATTAACGCCAGCCAACAGAAAATAAGAAATTAACAAAAATCGTGCAATGCCAAAAGTGATAAGCCCAAAATATTGTAATTTTAATATATGATTTAAGAAATATTTGTAATATAAAGCAGATAAACTATTTGTAGTATAAAGTATAACAAAAAAATATTAAAACAAAAAAAAAAAATATATATATATATATATATATATTTATTTTTATATACTAGGTCATTAAAGTATTATTTTAAGCAGATAACTTATAATTTGAATGTATTATTATGTATACATTTTGATTTAAGTATAAACTTTGCATAAGTATTCCTGAAATTCGTATACAGTAAAATGAAAAAAATAATTTAATGAAGCTTTTATTATTAGGAGATCAAGATATAAGAAGCTAACAACTATCAACTTATTTAAAATGAATACAAATGTAAACTAACAAGTAATATTGTTTCAAGTAAACAGAGCAGGGAACTGCTTACAAAATTACTATAATCTAATAAAATGATTTTTTTTATTTTACACAGCGCCTTGGCTACAAACCTGTAAGCGATCCAGTCCCAATGAAAACAAATGTTTCCGCCATCTGTTCGAGGGCTGCTTCCCAGCTTTGGCTGCCGGAATACCAGAGATTGGAGTGAAAAGCTTTGAGCCATTGAACATTGACCAGGTGTCTGTTTCGAAGGGCAGCGGAAATCTAGTGCTATCCGGTGGCTTTCAGAATCTGGTCGTACGCGGACCCTCCAATGCGACAGTGCGCAGTGCCAGGTAGCTAAATATAAAGTGATGTGCCTATTCATATGCTATTTAATGCTTACATAATCTGATTAGCTTGGATCTGGCTCGGCGCCAGTTGAATTTTGAGCTGGAACTGCCACGGCTGCGAATTAGGGCCAAATACAATCTGAAGGGCAACATACTATTGCTGCCTCTGGTTGGCAACGGTGATGTGGCCATGGCTCTAAAGAATGTGCGTACAGCCGTCTACACGAAAATATCGCTGCATAACGAAACCCAGACTGGCGATGAGATCATACACATTGACGAGATGAAAGTCAGCTTTCAGGTGGGCGCCATGCGTATTCATCTTAAGAATCTATTCAATGGCAATGAGATTTTGGCTGCTTCCATTAATGCTTTTCTCAATCAAAACGGTAACGAAGTGATAGCAGAGCTGCGCCCCGATTTGGAGCTGGGATTGGCCGATATTTTTCACGGCCTCTGGAACAATGTCTTCTCAAAGATGCCCACCAAACTGTGGTTGCTCTAAACGCATTTGCCGTGAAATGAGTTTCGCGGATTGTGTTATAGATATAATATATATATATATATAAATATATGTATTATATTAAAATAATATATAATTTATTTTTGCATTCATTTTTGTTACTGCTTGTAGTTATATATGTTTTTACTACCTACCTATGATTAAATCAATACTTTATTTAAATTTCAATTGAATCGTTCACATTTTCATGGAGGGCAGCAGTTCATCGTAGCTAAAAGCATCGAACAATTTGTCTATGGAGGCGCGTAGAATATCCACCAAGGCTTTAATCATCAGTGGACGCACTTCGTCCGACAGCGATCTCCAGTTTTCGTTTAGAAAATCGTTCATGCGTTGGCCGAGTGCCTTGTCACCATTGAAAAGATTATCCAGCTGCATGTGTACATTGGCGAGTTCGTATTTCACCTTTATGTCTTTAATCTTCAAGTGGGTGGCGCCGTTCTTCTTATACTCCTCGCCAATCAGCTCCGTGGCCATTGTGATATTCGCTAATATATATTTAAAAAGATTAAAAGCAGCTCACGTTGCAATTGTTTTCTCTAACATACTCAGCTCGACTTTACAGGTTCCATCTCCGAGCATTGGCATCATCATGATCTTGCCTTTTATGCTATATTCCGATTCCAGCTTTAGTGTGGGAAATGTAATCGCTAGCGCGAACTTCAACTGGCTGGGAACGATTGTCAGATTGTGGAGCGTATGCTTCGATATGCCTGATATCTTAACATTCTTGTACACCGAATGCAAATAAATGGCGCCGGAATCCTGGTCCATTTTAATCTCGGGAACACGCAGTGGCTCCATGGGTGGTATGTATAACTCGGGTATGCCGTCCATTAGACGCGGCTCCAGCGATTCAAAGGATTCACGAGCACACGCATTCAAGTCCGGCGAGTCGCGATAACAAACCTTGAGAAACTCAGCTGGATATGACTTTAATCACTCTGTAAGCACTACGTATAAATACTAGATACTTACGCAATTTACTCGACTTTCCTTTGGGATTAGCTAGCGTCTGGATCGCCAGCCCCACCAACAATACGGTGATGAATATTTTACTTTCCATTGGTCAAGTGCGTTGATTGCTGTATGTGTACCTCTCACTGGTATCGAACGCGTTCTGTGAATTTTCAGCCACTGCTCCACTGCTTTTATAGCTGAGAACAACTGGCCGTAAGCTGACGCATTCAATTCTGCCAGACTGCAATTTTCCGTGACATTGCAATCCTAAGCAAATTTGCACAGCGCACCAACACAGATGTTTTCCAATCGAGTTGCTCTTATGTATTTATGAATAACGCTTAGCTTTAAATTATTTACCAGCAACTTCAATACCATAAAGAAACATACACATAAGTATATAAGATAATATAAAATTAAAAACTATAAAAAACATAATCAAATATATTATTACATTTGTTTCGTCAATTTTAATATATATCAAACAGTAATCTGGATAATATATATAATATATGAACTGGATATATATACTAGACATTATAAATATAATACATATAATTTAAACAACTTCTAATCCAACATTACATTTAACAGTCGTTTGATAAACAACCAGCTCTTTTCTGGGAAACTTTTGATATATACAAATCAAAACAGACTTTCAGCTTCTTAGTTAACTGAAATTTCTGTACGCCAAGTGAATAAATATAATAAACTTATGAATATCTTGTTTCATAAAAAAAAAAACAGACAAACAAACGAATAGTTAATGGGATAAACATATAAGTATATATTTATTTGATTAACAAATATCATGAAAAAAATACAATGTTTAAGCAAATGCTTAGTCCACATAATAAAAAAAATAATAATAAACATAAAAAATCAACGTTGCTTTACAAAAGCAATAACAATAAAAACATTATATATCAAATTGTGATTAAGTTAAAGCTCTAAAAAACGTAAAAAAATAATATATAAAAATTTTCACGAAATATCAAGCAGTAATCTGGAAGGTATTTCAATTATAGGGTATCTAACCGTGTTCGATGTCCATTTCCTGTTCCATTCTGAAAAATACGTTGAACAAATCAGTGGGTGAAAAATATAAACCGGAATTTAATTTACACACAATTGGCTAATATGCATCGCCTGGGAGATAACATTGTCGGTAGACAAACTATCGAAAGGATCTGAAGTAGCTGTTGCTTGAACATTAGCGACATCAAAACTCATCCTGTTCATTGCTTGGTTCAGTTGAAATATGGGCGGTGGTAGCATCGGAGCAGCACTAGACAACATATCCAATTGTAGTTGCAACAGCTCTCCCTGAACGACATTTAGATTCCGCTCGGCGTTGTGCACAACATTTGTAATTTTTCTAAAGCGAAAATACGTTACATTCATAGTCATACGTACTCTTTCAATGCTTTCATTCACGAGAAAGGCATTACGAGCTTGAGCAAATTCAATAGCAATATTTTGAAGCTCTGAGCACGTTATCGCATCGGCAAATATATAATTTCTTTGAAAACTCTTGCTGCAAAGATATTGAGAATTATTTAATGCACTTTTAAATATAATTATTAACGCTAGTTTTCTACGTACATATTGTAAATATCACTTTCAAGTATCTTGTCATTGATCTCTTCACTCGCTTTTATTGCATCTTTCCGTACGATACGCAATGTAGATTCATAATGATGCACGATGCTTTCGATAGAATTGACGATTTCACCATGTCTTCGGACAACACTCATCAACTTGGATTGCCATTCTTGGTCATTACCCTACAAGAATGAATATTATTTTTCAAAGTTAATGAAAACTTAAAATTTGTTTTTTTTTTTTGCTTTTTACCACTTGAAATTTGTTCTGTTCTTTTGCAGCAGATATCAGGGCGTGAAAGTGCTCTATGATACCGCAGCATTTATCCTTTTGCTTTTCCAAAGCTTGTATCATAGTTTGACATTCGAGAATTTCGTGCTCTAAAGAGAGTGCGTACTCCTTACATCCACAAAGTAGCATTTTAACTAGTGCTTGCTCTGTGCTAAGCATATAATGCATATCTAATATCATGCGTCTAGCCTGCCACTTTTCTAATTTTATATCACATTTGTTAACGAAATGCTGTAGTATATCGGGCATATTTGGAATGGGCGGCTCAAATTGTAACTTTTCCATTACATTAAAAATGTAGAGCATAACTGGTGGATTCCGCGATTCCTCGCTAGCATCTCGCCAACCGTCTACATAGAGATCAATAGGTGTGGTTTGCGATGTCAAACGCTTGTGTGGATGACCCGTAGGTAGCACAAAATAAATCGTTTGTAATTCAAGTTTTGTGTCGCGCTCAATTAGCTTAGCCAATTGGTGCATTGTCATGTCGGGCGTCAATTCGTATTCCAAAAATTTATAGATGCTCGCAGCAAAAACAGTCAGCACTTTCATCTGCAGCATACGGTCGACCTGTGTAAAAATTGCAGGTCCGGCAACTTTATTTTGTACTTCATCAGTTGCCGCTAGGCCACCACGCCTTGAATGATCGTTGTCGAGTGCCAGGCGCAGCCACTTAATAAATTTCGCCAACCACGGTTGGCTCAAATGATGGCCAATCGGTATATTGTTGTGAAAAAAGAAGCGATTCGGATTCTTGCAATCCTCTGTTATGGCAATACAATCCCGATTCTTTTTCACAATATTCAAATGAATATTGACGACAGTCTGGTGGGGTATGAAGGGCAAAACACCAGTTGCCACCTCGTAGGCAATCACGCCCATTGACCAGTAATCCACCGTCTCCTTGTACTTGCCGGTGTCCACCACCTCGGGTGCATAGTAATGCCTAGTGCCAACGACGCTTTGCTGAATCGTTTTCTCTGGCGAATCGCGTGCCAAACCAAAATCAGTAAGTTTAAATATTTTGCGACCATTGCCCGTACGATGTATTACAATATTATCTGGCTTTAGATCACGATGGCAAATTTTGCAGTTGGTGTGCAAGAAGTCAATCGCTTGTCGAAGAGCAAATAAAATCTCGCGCACCTCAAACTCCGACAGACCTAAAATGAAAATAATATTAGAACTAAAAACGTATCGGTTAAATCGAACCCAGTTTCAAAAAATTTTAAAAAACCATTTTCAGACACAAAATCAATAAATAAAAAATATAAAAAAAAAAACTGGTGTCATAACTAAAACTAAAGGGAGTAACAGAAACTAATTAAAGACTAAAAAATTTCCCGTGTTTTCCTTACTCACCATTTGCATTTTGTGGTTTTTCCAAAAGTTTTCGTACATCTCCTCCATTGCAGTACTCGAGTATTATAACGGGCAGTTTCCAGATGTGATTACGATTTAGGTAAGCAATAAATGTCTTAGAATCATTGTCAAGTTCAATGCCGGCTACAATGAAGGCTTTTTTAAATTTGCGCGACCATTCAAACTCCTGAAGCCAGCGATTTTTCATCGTTTCCTGCTGATCAACGCTTGTTTTATCCTGTATGTCATTCTTGATGTGTTTGGTTGCTGTTTTAAGATAAACAAACAATTCGCAAATCACTCAAAACAAAAACAAATTAAATTACAGCAAAGGAAGCTGTTTTTTTTTTTCTTTTCATTCATAGCGCTTAGGGTAAAAAAGTTCTTTACTATATCAGCTCACACACACAGAGACAACAGCTTAAAGTAAACAAATTCTTGAATCAGCAAATTCTAGGAATCGGCTTGCAGTTCCATATATATATGCATGTGTGTTAGGGCATTCATACCCATATACACATATATATGTATACTATGTATAGAAGAGTATACTATATAAATGTTTTACGAAGCACGTACTCATGTATTAATTCCATACCTATTTCCTGGTTCGTTGTGCGGTTTTTCCAATGCTTCACTTCGCCGAAGCCACCTTGGCCCAGATGTCCCTTTAGCTCCCATTCACCAACACGCAACGAGTTAGGAGGCATGTTGATATTTTTTTTATATACTACTTATTTAAAATTTAAAGATTTTTCCAAAAAATGTATTAATAGCGCAGACCATTCCCAACAAGTTAAGATCGATAGATGCCGCAATTTAGACTCACATTCTTAGCAATTACTCTGTCATCGATTCATCTAGAGAGGAGCGATATTCCATATTGAAGTGCTGCAAAGTTGATGACTCAAATAACATAACTCCGCATTACAATTTATTGAAATATCTATAGAAAAATGCATATAATTAAAAAAAATTTGTTTATCATTATGTGTAAAGCATTGCCTAAATGACACAATTATTTTTAATTGTCTAGTAAAATTGGCAGACTTCTGACAAAGAATAAATTATTTTGTAGTTAAATAAAATATGTGTCATTCTTGTAAGTGCTACCTAGGAATGGCAGCAAATAGCTGACGCACACATGCACGAGTTAATACTCACGTGTTATTACTCATCTCTAAAAAGCAAGCAAACAGGTTGTAAACAACAAACATTTGATTATTCTTAAATAGTAATTTATGTTTAAAAGCTACCCTTTATAGAGCACGTTTGTGTAAAAATGCGTTTTCACATGAACGGCAGCAGTGACGAGAGTGATATTGTGACTGCGACAGCCAGTGCCGAACACATTCGCAAGTTTGTATTTGGAAGCGGCACCGATGCAACCGCCGATCGCTTGGAAATCAAAATACCTGAGGTAAATACAAAAATTTGTTACAGTGATGATAAGAATGCCAGTTAAATCACTGTATATATTTAGATTCTGCAGGGCGCTTACTCATTCTATACCTGGCCTTGTGCTCCAATTCTCGCCCATTTTTTGTGGGAGCGACGACAAACTCTCGTCTGCAAACGGATACTCGAACTGGGCGCTGGAACTGCACTACCCGGTATAGTGGCCGCCAAGTGCGGCGCCCAAGTGGTGCTCAGCGACAATTGCATACTTCCCAAATCTCTAGCACACATAAAAAAGTCATGCTTGGCGAATCAGCTGCAGCCAGGTGTGGACATCGATGTCGTCGGCCTCAGTTGGGGTCTGTTACTGAACAGCGTATTTCGACTGCCTGTTTTGGACTTGATTATAGCTGCCGATTGCTTCTATGATCCCAGCGTCTTCGAGGACATAATTGTTACTGTTGCATTCCTGTTGGAGCGAAATCGTGGTGCTAAATTCATATTCACCTATCAAGAGCGCAGTGCGGATTGGTGCATCGAGGCATTGCTCAAGAAATGGAAGCTGCATGCCTCGAGCATCAATATGGATGAAATTGGCAAGCAGTCCGGGGTGGATTTGTTTGAGTTTATGGGTGGGCATACGATACATCTGCTGGAAATAACGCTAAACGATCCAGAGTAATAAATAAAGAAGTAAAACCAGAAATTTAGCTAGAAGTTTTTCGTATTTCTCTTTACAGTATTTCTTAACAGAGCTGCTCCTCCTCTGAGCAGAGCACTGTTATAAGTAAATGCGCCACTGCCATTCACAGTGAAATGTCCATCAGTATTTCACAGACAGCGAGCGTCGCTGTCGCCGTTTAAAAGTCGTGCACAGTTTTATTATTTATTTTCAAGACTTTATTAATTATATTATTTTGTAAAATAGTGGCGTGAAGCACAAAAAGGTTGGTTATTATAAAGTATTGTTGTTGACGCACCAGCTTGGAATTTCGTTTTCGCTTAGTGTCGTACAAAGCCGTGTGTCAGTGGCAGTGGCAGTGGCAGTTTTTCTCTGTGTGTGTGGGTTTGTATGGGTATGTGTGCGAGTATTGGCTTGCCTTCTATGCGCCTGTGAAAAATCGAAGTTATTGCATTACGTTGCGCCAGCTGCCCAGCTGTGTGCGCCCTATGGGATTTTGTTTGACTTTAATGGTGAGTGCTGAGTGCAATGGAATTTAATAAGACGCATATCAAAGCAGCTTTGTTGCTGTTGCTGCTGTGGGCGTTAATTGCCGATTGTTGTATAGGGCAACATTAAATTAATAAAACTAAATTTAATTAGCTGTGAGAAGAAACGGTAAACGACGGCATTTTGTTGACGCACGACGCTTTTTGAGAAACATTTGCTGTTATGATTGATCCGTTAATTCGAAAACGCGAGAGACTTGAGCAAGCGTCACGCTCAATAAGAGCGGACTGCGAAACAAACAAAAAGAAATACACGGCAGGGCTGCGCTCGCGAAAGGAGTAATTGATATAAACTACCGTTCATCTTGAGTGCTCAATCAGTGTTGAATCCTTATGATTGTTCAATAAAGAAATGTTGCAGCTATAAAGATAGCAACGAAATAAAAAATAATTTAAATAAATTTAATAAAAAAATATTTTAAATATGCTAATGTGACCAATATATCTATACATCTCGAAATAATGCTTCTTAAGCATTTCCACTCCAATCATTAAATATACTTAAAATTAATTTACTCAAATTTAATTATCTGCAAGATAAAACGCAAATGACAATATTTAGTTGACGCATGACGCTTTTTAAGAAACATATGATTGATCCGTTAATTCGAAAACGCGGGGAAATGAGAGAATTACACTCAATAATATGCGCTTCGTAAGAACGAAATGAGAGAAAGAGAGTCGGCTGCGCTGTGCTCGCCGACACAGAGTAAACGACATTCACGACAGTTAAATACTCTACGGTATCTACAGTTGCGTGTCTGTGCATCTAAAGGTTTTACATATGTATTAAGGGAAGAAACGGTTATTTACATGTCTGATTTATGAAATGTCGCGCTGCTGTTTGTTCGTGTATGAGTGTGTGAGTTTATGAGTTCATCATGGGCGCGTACCCAGTGCTCAATCCTTGCGATTTTTAAAAATAAATGTGTTTATGCCATAAGAATAGCATTTAGCATTAATGAAGTCAAATTCTAAATATGGCCATGCGACCTATTTAAATTTGTCGCTTCTCCAAGTGGTGCCTTTCAAGCGTATCGGCTGCATTTCTGGCTAAGCATTTCATCCACAATTAGGCGCAATTTTAAAACATTAACATTGATTTCCATCATCATCATCATCGGAGAGTTCTGCTCGATTGAGTTAGTTTTGCTTTTGATTTCCAATTTCATCTATCACCAAAAAGTTTCCAACAGTATTTTAATAACAATTGATTTGTTCGCTTTCAGCAGTTGCGTGTTCGTTGAGCTAAACTTATAAGCAAGTCACGGATAGCAACCATACATACATAGACATTTAGATAGAAATGGCCGAGGATACCGAATACAAAAAACTTCCAATTGAGGAGCGATGCGTGCACAAGCTATGGAAGGCGCGTGTCGATGGTTACGAGGAGGCTGCTAAAGTTTTCCGTGAACTGGACGACGAGAAGTCACCGGAATGGTCGAAATATGCGGGTCTCATCAAGAAAATGGTTGTTGACTCCAACGCTCTTGCCCAGGAGAAGGGTTTGGAGGCAGCTCTCATATTTGTGGAGAACAGCAGCCTAGCTGGCCGCACTGTTGGCGATGTGATGTCGGGAATTGTTCAGAAATGTATTGCCGCACCCAAGACCAAAACCAAGGAACTCTCTGTACAGGTGACACTTATGTATGTGGAGATCGAGAAGCACGAGGCAGTGGTGGAGGAACTCGTAAAGGGCATGGATCATAAAAATCCTAAAATTGTGGCCGCCTGCGTAGCAGCCACAACACAAGCGATGCGCGAATTCGGTTCCAAGGTAATCGGCATTAAGCAATTCATCAAGAAATTGGCTCCCCTCATGGCCGATCGCGACAAGGCAGTGCGTGATGAAACTAAACAGTTGGCCGTTGAAAGCTATCGCTGGATTGGCGCCGTCATGAAGACACATATTGCTTCATTGCCACAAGTAACCGTTAAGGAGTTGGAGGATGAGTTCGATAAAGTAAAGGGTGATCGCGCTGAGCCAACCAGGTGAGTAATTATGACTTAAGGAGTCAGTTGTGCACAATCAAACGATACTTCTTCGCAGATATCTTAAATCGCAGCAGGAGAAACAGGCAAAGATCGCTGACGAAGCCGCCGCCGTTGAGGATACATACGATGGTAAAAACTAAGCTTAACTTACTTATTTCTCAGTCTACTATAATGACCTATAAACAGAAAATATATCACCTCTCAACCGAAAATCAGTCAAGAAATATCGTAAGCAAGTAATCAATGAAAAGTGTATTTTTTGCTCGCCGAAGTATTCGTACCGGTCCTTACTAGGTATATTTGCACCCTTCTTCACAACACTCTCAGTTATTACTAATCGTAGGCCGCTGAGTAGCCATTTTTGCTGATTTTCAATTATAATTATTTACTTTTCTAAAAATGTATCAATGCATTTCACATTAGTTTTATATTTGCTCTTTTATCAAATGTATTATCTATCAGATTCAATATAGTACTAAATTGCAAAACCGAAAACAATTTCCATATTTTTTTAAATTTAATGTCAAAATATAACGGAAATATAGGAACTGTTTTACATTATTTTGATTCCGGCTTATCCATGTCGGAAAAATATTTTTTTTTTATCGAAAACTTGAACTTTTGTAAAAACTTGTATTGATTCAGTTGAGAAAAAAGGTTTTTAATTAAAAAATAATTTTTATAAAATAAATTTGATAACAATTTACACGAGGGTCAGCAAAAGTTTTTTATTCACCGGAAAGTTTTCACACTACCCTCGTTTGTGTCCTATATTATATATCTTATATTTTATCATATGTTATTTTTGCACCTATTTTTCGTGCAGATGAAGATGGCGAAGCTGGAGCTGAGGATGTGGATCCAATGGATCTTATAGATCCAGTTGATATATTATCCAAAATGCCTAAAGATTTCTACGACAAGCTCGACGAGAAGAAATGGACTTTGCGTAAAGAATCTTTGGATGCGTTGGAAAAGCTTCTCACGGAAAATCCAAAGTTGGAAGGTGGAGAATATGGCGCCCTGGTGAGCGCATTGAAAAAGGTTATTTCTAAGGATTCAAATGTGGTACTTGTGGCCCTAGCTGGCAAATGTCTGGCCATGCTGGCCAAAGGTCTCTCCAAGCGTTTCTCCAACTATGCAACGGTGAGTAAGACCAATTGTTGTAATATACCTGCTTGCTCTACTCTGCATTTACTTGCAGGCTTGTGTGCCAGCACTGTTGGAGAAATTTAAGGAGAAGAAACCCAATGTGGTAAGTGCACTGCGTGAGGCAATGGATTCCATTTATTCATCAACAACGCTAGAGGCACAACAAGAACATATTGTGGAAGCGCTGACAAACAAGAATCCCAGCGTCAAGTCCGAGACGGCATTGTTCTTGGCGCGTGCACTTTCTCGCACTCAGCCGACTGCATTAAACAAGAAACTTGTCAAGCTGCTGACCACTTCTCTGGTCAAAACGTTGAACGAATCTGATCCCACAGTGCGCGACAGCAGCGCTGAGGCACTGGGCACGCTAATGAAATTGATGAGCGAGAAGACGCTTTCGCCACTGCTACTCGATGTGGATGCGCTTAAAATGACTAAAATTAAGGAGTGTCACGACAAGGCCGAGATAAAAATTAAAGTAGCTGCACCCAAAAAAGAGACCCGTCCGGCCACCGCGCCGACCACTAAAGTAGCAGCCGCTGCAGCCAAGCCAAGCGGCGGCACCACAGACCCGAAGCCAGTTACGCGACCTGCGACGTCTGGTGCTCGCAAGATAGTGAAAAAAATAGGAACAGGAGCGACAGGAGCAGCACCCGCAGCTACGTCCAAGACAAGCAGCAGCAAACCCACAATTTCAGAACGCGAATTGACGCCTGAAGAAGTACAGGAGAAAGCAGATGGCCTGCTGTCAGCTGATATTCTAAATGGTTTGATCGACAGCAACTGGAAAAATCGCTTAGCGGCTATGGAACAGCTACTTTCGCAAATCCCCAGCTTTGACGCCCAACAGCCGGGCTTATCTCAAACTTTGGTGCGAACTATTAGTGGGCGCAAGCCTGGGCTCAAGGAGATGAACTTTCAAGTGCTCAAGCTTAAATTGGACGCGATTCGAAGTGTGGCCGAAAACTTTCCACTAACAGCTATCACGGTAGACCATGTGGTCAATGAAATAACAGAGAAACTGGCTGATGCAAAGAACGGTGGCGCCGCTTCCGATGCTCTTAGCGCTTTAGCCGAAGCAACCAAATTGGAGCATGTTGTTAGCAAAGTGCTGAGCTTTTCCCTTGAGCAAAAGTCACCTAAAGTACAGGCGGAGGCTTTTAACTGGATTAGCAAGGCCATCGTGGAATTTGGCTTCAAGCTTCAGCCAAAAATACTAATCGAAGATGTGCGCAAGGGTGTACAGAGCACGAATCCAACAGTTCGCGGCGCCGCTATCCAGCTGGTGGGCACCATGACAATGTACATGGGCAACGCATTGATGATTTTCTTCGATGGCGAGAAGCCAGCGCTTAAATCTCAAATTCAAGCCGAGTTTAATAAAAATCTGGGCGAGAAGCCGCCCAGGCCTGTTCGTGGTGTGTGTACTGGCACCAATTTTGACGATGATGATGGTGAAGACGGTAACAGCAGAACATCACCGGAACCCATGAATTTGGCCGATCTGCTGCCACGTGTCGATATATCGAGCCAAATCACAGAATCGCTGCTAAAGGAAATGTCCGACAAAGATTGGAAAACGCGAAATGAGGGTCTCACCAAGCTGCAGATGATAATTAATGAGGCCAAGCTGATTAAGCCAAGCATTGGGGATTTGGCACCAGCTCTCGCACATCGTCTTCTCGACTCGAATGCAAAAATTGCTCAAACTGCGCTCTCCATATGCGAGCAACTTTCAACAGCGATGGGCGCCGGCTGTCGCAGTCATGTGCGTGTTCTTTTTCCTGGCTTCTTACATGCACTTGGCGACAATAAAAGTTTTGTTCGTGCAGCCGGCCTTAATTGTATGAATAGCTTTGGCGAACAGGGCGGTTACAAGGAGTTCTTCGAAAACGAAATGATTGCTGATGCCCTAAAAAGTGGTTCGCCTTTGCTAAAAGCTGAGTTATGGGCATGGTTGGCCGAAAAGATGCCACTTCTGCCGCCCAAATCAATATCCAAGGAAGAGCTTACCTCAATGGTGCCACATTTGTATGCACACATATGTGATCGCAACGCGGAAGTGCGCAAGAACGCAAACGAAGCTGTGCTAGCCATCATGATTCATTTGGGCTATGAGGCGATGGCACGCGCGCTGGACAAACAGAAGCCTGCATCGAAAAAAGACATCTTGGCTGCCCTGGAGAAGGCTCGACCCAATTTACCCGTCAAGCCGCTTCCCAAAGGCAAGCAGCAAGCACCTATACCAGAAGAAACAAAGAAGGTAGTACGCAGTGGCGGCGGTGGTGCTGCTGCCCAAAAACAAATTGCAACCAAAGCAGCCAGTGCCTCTGGCGATAAGGCAGCTACGACCGCTGCTTCTCGCAAAAAGGAGGAGGATGTGGATACGTCGCCGTTGCTGGCAGTGAACAACATTAAGAACCAACGGCTCATCGATGAACAAAAGATGCGTGTGCTCAAATGGACATTTACTACCCCGCGCGAAGAATTTACGGAACTGCTTCGCGATCAGATGACCACAGCAAATGTGAATAAGGCAATGATGGCCAACATGTTTCACGATGACTTTCGGTATGTTAACTCGGCGAACGACCAAACCCCCTTTAGTCCTACCAAAAAAGAACTCCCACATTTGAAAAAGAAAAGCCATTAATATTTAATCCGCTGTTGCTGACTTTCTTGTCGGAAAGATGAGACGAACCAAAAAATTTAAGTTACCATTTCAGAGTCAAAATTCTTTGTTGCTTGCATTACAACTTTAAAAACATTTCTTGCGCTACTTTTATATGTAAATATTTTTATATATACTACAGTTTGAAATGAAATATTTGGTACAACATGCATAATAAAGTATCACAGTCTCAAACTGTTGTGCCACAATATATTATTTTAAATTTTATAGTTTGTATTGTTCTCCAAAAATAATTAGATTGAGTAACTAAACTTTTTGGAAATTGTCTTAAAATACAGCTTAACTTTCCTAAATTTTTCAATAACTTATCTATAATTGTGAAGCTTTTACTAATTGAAAACGTTTTGTCCATTGCAGTTATCATTTGAAAGTAATTGAACAGTTGAGCGAGGATTTGCCACATAACAGAAAAGCGTTGATTTGTAATCTTGATTTAATACTAAAGTGGTTAACGTTGCGCTTCTATGATACGAACCCTTCTGTGCTCATTAAGGGTCTCGAGTATCTAGGACAAGTGTTCCAGATGCTGGTGGAAATGGAGTATATGATGGCCGAAAATGAGGGCAGCAGCTTTGTGCCCCATCTACTGTTGAAGGTGAGCGTATTTATATTTTAGTATAGCAGCATTCGAAATTCTAACCTTGCGTGTTTCTTAACAGATCGGTGATCCAAAGGATGCTGTGCGAAACGGCGTGCGTCGTGTGCTACGACAAATAAATCTATTATATCCCTTCACCAAGGTCTTCTCGTATGTGATGGATGGACTTAAATCGAAAAATGCACGTCAGCGCACCGAATGCCTTGACGAGTTAACGTTTCTCATCGAGAACTATGGACTAGGCATTTGTCAACCATCGCAGCAGGTGGCGCTGAAGGAAATAGCGCGTCAAATTTCTGATCGTGACAACTCAGTGCGCAATGCGGCACTTAACTGCATTGTAATGGCATATTTCCTAGCGGGAGAAAAGATTTACAAACTGATTGGACAGCTCAGTGAGAAGGATCTTTCGATGCTTGACGAGCGTATCAAGCGAGCCAAAAAGACAAGAAAACCAGCTGCACCAGCAGAGATGCCGTCTGGACTGAAGCCACCAACACAGGTGGTGCAGCAAGATAGCATAGAAATTGAGGATGCTGTGGGCAATGGTTGTGACGAGTTGCCACCACCCGAAGAGGAGGGGTAAGTGTGCATAGTAAAAGAGGGAACAGCGGCTGTTTAGCAGGCAATCACGCAACTAGAACTTGAGTACATATTATTTTTAGCTTTCCAGGAATGGAAATTGCTCTGTTCTTAATTGGAGATTATCAAAATACCCTTTTCTAGTATCGCATTGCCATCAAAAATCTTTTATTACCGTTCAATATGTCAAAAGAGTTAAACATACACAAATAAATAGCGAAAGGTTTAAATTCTCGAATGTTTTAATCAAAATTTCAAATGAATAAATACAGGATAGGACTCAAAACTTTCTGAAGATTAAATCAAGAGATATATCAACATTTTTATAATTGATTTTGATGACTATGAAAGATAACAAATATTGCTCTTTGCTTCGCAAAATCTCAGATATTGCAAGCAAAAAGTTGTAATAATTTTTAAAAAAGTTTATTTAATGAAATTAATATTTCGTTAGATATTTTGTAATTTCCATTCCTGGTTATTAATTTTTTGAATCAATCTTTTGTTCACTTATTTTTATTTGTATGATTTTGCTTACTTTCTTTTCTATTAATTTTGTGACCTAGCTGCCAGCAGCATGAGTTAAATGAGTATAGTCAACGCAGCAGGTTGACGGAGCGAAATGCCACAAGCGCTGAAACCATCTTACATTCGCTGAATCGACAGGCGTAAAGTGGCGTTCCTTTCTTAGTATTTTAATTCACAATTTGTTTTGCTTTATGTGTTGTTTTGTTTATATTGTTGTTATTATTATTTATTGTTGGCCTGAGCTCTGTTTATTGCTACATTTTGCTCAAAAATATTTGCTTATGTTGTATCGATATTTGAAATAAGTATTCCATTTGCAATCATATCATACTCAATATATGTTCAAGTAATGTTTGTGTTGAGCAGATAAATGTACGTTAAATTTCAAGCTTAATGTAAATTGTTTTTCCCCTTACACAGTACATTTGATCAGGCACCGTCTGCGCAGGTGCTACAATTGCAGCAGCAGTTGCAACTGCATCAGCAGCAGGCTGCACAACAGCGAACAAATGGCCCATTTGGTTTGGATCCCAAGGTGATGGCTGAAATCGAAAAGGATTGGGTGCGCGTTGATCAAATGGTATTTAAGGAGCTGCCGACAGTGGACATATCGCTGCTTTACGAGCCCATTAAGGTTATACCTACACGCGAAGGCTTCCAGTATCCACAGGATAAATTCGATCGACTCATTGCGCGCTCGCGTTACATACAACAAAATTTAACCACATCGCCGCAATCGAATCCCAGTATGGCTAGCGGCATTTCCCCCTATCGCAGTCCCATGCGAATGCAGCAACAGCTAACAAGCCACACACATTTGGAAAGCAATATACCCAAGTAAGCTAAAAATTATTTCGCATCAGGAATCCTCACCAATATGTTGCTCTATACAGCCTGGCCGATGTGCTGCCCAAGCATGATCCGCATCTAGTGAAAATTATCAAAGCAGTCAGCAGCACGGACACGCTTGAGGCCCGTGCGGCCATAAATGAGCTAACAGAGATTATTGAGGCTCCCGAAAAACAGGCCGTGTTGCGCGATTACGAGGAAATATTTATACAAAATGTGCTGGCACAGTTGAAGGTGAGACTTTTGTGTAGTTTTAACTAAAATATTCGAATTTTAAACATATTTTATTATGTCTGTAGAATCTCTCGCATCTGCCTATAGGACAGGCGCAGGTTGTGTATCAACCGTTGCTCTCCATTTTGTACACATTCTTCAATGCTAACATTCTCGGCAAAACGCTAAGTATTGCATGTATAAAGAATCTTATGTCGGCACTGCTCCATCTGCTGGCTGATCAAAAACTAAACAGCGGAGATGATTGTCAATACAACAAGGTCATTAATGG
The DNA here is from genome assembly GCA_035045945.1 of Drosophila anceps. Taxonomy (NCBI): domain Eukaryota; kingdom Metazoa; phylum Arthropoda; class Insecta; order Diptera; family Drosophilidae; genus Drosophila; species Drosophila anceps. The sequence continues at coordinate 21,820,547 of JAWNON010000225.1, read as the reverse complement.
CATTTGCCTTAAAGTGCTAGACAAGGTCAACTTTACGAATATATACTGGTATGCAAACCTGACACTAAAACAAAAACAAATAAATACTTACGAAGTTCGCCAATTGCTTGCAGCGCCTTAATACGTTTGTTGAGGGAGACCTGTCCTGTCGCTGGTTTGCCCAAGTTCACCGATTTGCTAATGAAATGCATCTGGCGTAATATTAAAATGCTACCGGAACGAACCAACGAGCTAAACTATGATGCAGTCATCTTGGAGGTACATGAATTTATGCTGGCACTGCCCAGCACCTGGTGGCAGAATCGTCCATCGGATACGCCACTGCGCACCGTAAAAACGATAATTCACAACATGGCCAAAGTGAAGGGCAACGCCATATTACAGCATCTCAATCAGATACCTACACATTCGGAGTTGCACACGTACTTGATACGTATATTGAAGGTATACAATCAAATCTGAACATATTTATATACATGCCATAAAAACTTTTATTGCTTAATGTGTTATCTAGAATTTCCAAAAAGACGGCACAGTGTCTGGTGGTGCTGGCGTTTCGCCGCAACGTCAACAGTTTCATTCTAAGGATGTTGACGGAAAGCGCATATCCCATCAGACACACGACACAGTATCGCAAATCTTCAAGCTGATCTCAGACAAGGATACCAAACAACAAGGACTGCAGAAGCTTTTTGACTTCAAGGTAGGTTCGAAACCCGCATTGGCCAGAATTGATACTAACTACACTGTGAACACTGCAGCAGCAAAATCCTGATATTGATCTGAGCACTTTTTTGCAAGGAGCCAGCGTCACTTTCCACAGATACATTGAGGAGGGGCTAGCTGAAATCGAACGCAATCAAAATGCTGGCACTACACAGGCGCCGGATAATCGTACAGGTGAGTTAAGAATCCACAACTAACACACGAAATCCTTATATTAACCACTCGCACCTCTCTACTAACATTAATTAACTGGATCAATCGGCAGCTGCTACACGTTCTTATCTCACAGATGTTAACTATCAAAATACCGCGCATGATCCGGACTATTGGATGGCCCGTTTACAGAACTTGATGTCCACACGTCAAAACGGCGATAATGGCTCTAATATGCTTGATAATCGGGTAGCCGATGAGAATCTCTGCTTAAACTCGATGAACTCACAGAAAGTATCACTAATCAGACATGAGGTGGGTGTCGTTAGAACTCCTTAGCAATCAATATTTATTTCTTGTATTACGTTGAGCTCAAATCAAAGTTAATTAAAGGTTCTGCTATGTATATCATTCAATGAATTCTATTTCTTCGGCAGAAACCTGAATTGTCGCCCAATCGCCTTCAGCATATACAGGCCAAACTGGCGCAGATTAAAAAGGAAAATCACGCCCAATAAGTGTGAACAGGAACCGTTATGCTATTTAGTTAGCAGTGTATAGCCGTTCTGCTATGGATTAATATATATATTTAAATTACATATTATTGCCGATCAGCAACAAGATAAGCTGTCTATAACACGTAGGGTGTCAGCGGTAACCACATTAACAATTTATTATTTAACAAAAATATGTATGCTTATAGATTCTCGGTATAATCGTAAAGTTTAGTAACAAGTCGAAGCAAAACTTAAGTCAGGTTAACAACTACTACAATAACAATAACAGCAGCATACTGCACGAAGCCTACTACAATTATTTACTAGTAACTACATGTACTGCAAAAGCAAATTATCTATGTATTAGCACTGAGTTATATATTTGGTATGTGTATTCGAATTTCGATTGCCTGAGTTGAGATTACAATTTTAGTATGTTCCATTTGTCGTTTGTTAAGTTAGTTCCTTGCATATTTCATCATTTATCATTCGATAAAAGATGCGTTGAAATTTAAAGTTAAAGCAATTACCGTATGTTATGTATTAATAAAAGAGAACTGGTTTTCCCCCAAAACATCAAATCATATTATGTATAAACCTTATTATGCTGCTCCCAACTAAAATTGGCCAAGCAAAAGGCAGAAACTCTCAGTGCGAGTCAAACAACTATTTTTTAAACTTTAAAAACATACTACACGCAAGCTAGTAATTAGATAACGAACAATTTACTATGTTGCAGTTACGTTTTGCCTTAATAATTATTTAGCCCTGTTCTGTTTAACATACACACACTCACACCCACATACACTTTCATACTCACGAATTTTTTGTAACATGCCCATTATTTATGCAAACAACAATAAATGTTATATTTATACTTCATCTAATCCGCCACAGGCACGATGTCCTCCGTTATTTCAGTTAGCTCCTCATCCTCCCCGTCACCCTCGCCATTCTTCGGCTTGGCATAGCGTGATGAAATCGTAGCCACTCTTATGGCCGCCTTGAAGCCTACGCGTGCCTTCATCTTGGCCAGTTTGGCCTTCCAGTTTTCGTCGCGAGATGGCAACGCATTTAAGTACTCAATCATTTCCTCGTTTTTGGGATCAACAATGGCCAGAACCGACATGCAGCCATCGACAGTGCCCAGCACAATAGCACGCCCATCTTTGCTACTCTTGATAGCTGTCAGCTCAGCTTGTAACCTATAGTTGGCAATCATCTCAGTGTCGACAGTGCGAAACACACGAATTGTCTTCCTTCCGCTGTGATAATACGCCACATATTCGTCATTCTCCGTGAATATGCAAATGACTGAAAAGACACCCTCAGCCACCTTTGGTATGAAGGTTTTCACCGTGGTGCCTTTGCGCAGCTCCAGCATCTCCAACCCTCCTCTCGTTGGGGCATACAGCCCACATTTGCCATCACGGGTGAGACTGCCACCCCATTTGGCAATGGAGCGCACATGTTTCTTGCTCTTGATGTCCATAATGCTGCCTTTCTCGCTGCTAATCACAGCCACCTGGTTAGCCTTGTGAGGCATGGGCACCAACGAGAACACCTCCTGTAATAGCAATAATAATTGAATATATAACTAATAATATCACTCTTATAGGGATGCATAGACCGATGATTCACCCACCTTAATGGCGCAGCCTTTGAGCAATATTTTTGATACGAATGCGCCATTTGTTGCGCTGTAAACGCCCAGGCAATCCTTATTAGATTTATCCAAAGTAACCACGATGATATAAGCCTTGTCAGCTGTGATAACTGATTGGCGAAAAGGCATGCCCGTTACCATGCGTATGAAGAAATCAAAGCGAAATAAAATTGTGCCCTCTGGAAGATAAAAATAAGTATTTTTTAGTTAAATATTTTGCAGTTAGTAAGCGATTTTCACCTGGAATCGAACGAAGCGTTGTTATGGCTGTCAGACGATTCGTTTCATCTGATCCTGCTAAAATGTCTCTTTGATTAATGTTTGGAACCGACACGGTGAGCACCTTATAGCCATAATCCATGAGCGTTATCTGCTGAATGCCTGGCTGATCGTCGCGATAAACGACCTGCTCGGAGACGCGGTTCCAGATCAGAAACTTGCCCGTTTCCGAAGAGATAATGTATCGTCCGTCTGGAGTGATTTCAGCATGCGTTACAATGGCGCCCAAAGGACTGTCAGCCAGTTTAGCAAGTAGGCGACCAGAACGGGTCTCCCACACACCAACGCAGCTGCGTGTGACCGTCACAGCTATATCCACCTCAGAGAGACTGATATCGTCAATTTGCAGCTCATGACGATCAATGACGTGAACCTTTTCAAATATGTTGTTGATGTTCCACACCTTGACCGAGCGATCTATTGAGGAAGTCACCAGATTGTTCCAATTGCCGATGGTCAGCGGCTCCAGTTGTATGATTCGTCCAAAATGAGCATCCAAGACTTTGGCCAGCTGGCCGTTGTGAAGATACCAGACGTATAGATTCTTACGCACCCCCGCCACCGCATAGTCTAGCTTCGAGCTGACCATTATAGAATTCGATTGCATGATGCGAGTCGTGATGTTCCTAACACCATGCGGGAGAGCCAGATACATTGCACCCTCGGAAATGGGTGCTCGCTCACAGTCCTTTTCCTTGCTGCCGAAATCCCAGATGACAAAGCCCAAGCCAGCAGTGCCAAGCAACATGCGATCCTGCTGATGTTGATCCAAGCGCAACTGCAGCAGCATTTCCTTTTCATCGTTCTCATAACGCGGCAAATTCTCCACAAAAGTCCACTGTATCTCACCTGTCTCCTCATTCTCAATGAAGTCGTAAGCTGATACTTCGAAATTATCCTTGTTGGCACAGCCATAGGCGCGAGTTCGTCCCTTATTCATAACCAATGCACTAAAGAAGTGCACTGAATTAGAGTAACTCGATGTGCGACACGAGTCCAAACGCAAACGGACTTCGTTTATCGAGCCCGACCAAAAGACAACATTATAATCAAGTGGGCTGAAGAATTCCATTGCTGCAAGAGACACACTAGATATATATTCAGTGTTCTGGGCAAGAGCAGTAAGAGTTCTTTACACAATATTTCCCAATCCGTATTCTGGCCCGGCACTTCAAAGATTTCAACCAAATTGCCACGCATATCAAATTTCGCCCAGCGCAGCTTGCAAATAATAAATAAACTAAAAATCAATTAATTAGAACGTCCACGCAGGCATATGCCTAGGACCTACTTTTGATTAAGCAGATATAAGCCACTGACTGGTCCGTCGTCATCCTCAAATGGACTGCTGATCACCACAAACTCGCTGGATAGCATGTTAAGCAGCACCGTTTGATTGTTGTTAGAGTAGGCAGCTGCCCATTTGTTGTCCGGGCTAAGAACCAGCTGCTGCATGATACCTTCTATGCCGGGATTCACATCTCGCGTCAGATCCGATGTGGACAAATCGAAGGTGATGAAATGCGTCGATATGGAGACCATGTAACGCATATCGCTGGTCAGACAAAAGGCAAATACGGCAAACTGATGACCTTCCAGTGAGTACTGCCAAAGAGACACAGATAAGCGACGCCTAGAAGCCATACGCTGTATTTACCTTGAGTGGTCCGCCAGGCGTGTGCAGACAATGATTGACCGGTATTAAGGCACAGTCCTTGGGTCCACTGCGATCACAGGCTCGTAACAACATTTTGATATTTGGATTGCCGCCAATCTCGGGCAACAGGCGTCCAATTAACTGCGGCGCCAGCATATTGGGATATATGGCCAGGATGGCACCACCCAAGCGCAAAGCATCCGCCACTAGCATCAGCTCACGCTTCGACTCCTTGTCATCTGTGTTGGTCGAAGCATCTTCAAAGTCTGCCAGCACCGCCTGTAAAGGACAGCTCGAGAGCTTCGCATGCAGCCATTCATAGTTGAAAAGCACGTGCTCGAACAGATCTTTAAATCTTCGTGAGCGCACAAAATGAAATGGTAGCTCACCAAACTGCAAATAGTTTAATCTGCGTTGAGTAAGGATTGATATTGAGTTGAGAATATTTTTCACTTACCTTGCGCAAGTTATAGCGCTTCGAGAGGCCATCCTTGCTGGTAAAGACCAGTGGCTGTATGGGCACCTTACGATCTGCGGACCCTTCCTTGTCAGCTAAGCCAAAACGATGCCTCTGTATCTCCGTGAATTTGAACGGCTTCGGTATACCGCCGCCCCAGATGCCCAAATAATAATCTGCAATCATTGAATGAAAATATATGGCCATATTCATGTTCTTAAAGTAGCGCTCCTTGGCTGTATCCTTGAATTGTCTGTGGTACCTGTGGAAATTATGATTCAATTATTATGATTAAGCCCATTTTCAAGCCATAACCAGCAGCTATGAGATTTCGTTGCATTAATACCAGTTCATGACATTCACGCCATCTGCTTCACGTTCACTCAAGTAGTTCGGCAAATCGTTTCTGATGCGCGTCCACAGCAGCGGGGGTATGCGACGCACTGGCGGCATATGATACTGGTAGACATCGTCCAAAACCTTGTCATCTAAAGAGATTAGGTCCTCGAGCTCGCTTTCGGATAAGCCCGATTTGGAGGCGGTTATGTAAGCCAGGGCATGAAAGACCAGGATGCGGCCATGCTGCTTTTCCACACGCTCAAAAAGCAACATGATTGAGTCCATCACCGTGTTGGCCAGATGGGTCTCCTGCGGTCGCGTATAACTGCGCCATCGGCATATCTCGGCAAAAACCAACTTCACAAATATGGGCAGGGAACATTTGCTAATCGCATTGGCCACCAAGCGCCACTGGTAGTTGTTCAGGTCGCGACACGCGGTTTTCATCCACATTTTAATCACATTCATGGCAAGGTCCTCGCCCAGCGCAGTCACCTCTATAAAGTTCTCCTCCACGTCAATCATCTTGCACAGCACATGATACTCATGGGAAACAGTCGGATTTGCCGGCTCATTCGCACACGATATGATTATCTGTAATAGCAATCCCAATGGCATTTACACAAATCGGTGCAGATAGGGTCATTCTATATGATACTTCAGATACGCCTCATGCAGAACGGCATTTCATCGGGGGAAATGGTTTTAGGTGAGGGTGCCAAAAGTAATTTATTTGCGAGTGATATTGTTTAGCACGCACATGTCAAGCAATTGAAAAAACTTACAGCGTCTCGGAAAACAATGATAAGTTTGTTAATCTATATAGTATGTACATATACCTGGGTAAGAGCAGCATGCAATTTCGAAAACTCAAAACAGGAAGAAATCTTTAAAAAATAGGTTGTTTCATATATTTTCATGCAGTGCAGGTCCTAGCAAGATACCGGAGAACTCGAACACCTCTATATAAAAGGGGTTTCTGTCATTTAATCGTTAAACTTCAATTATCTGTGCAGGGATATTTAAAAAGTGACTTGTCGGCATGCAAATGTACACGGTAAAAGAGTTTGGACTATCTTTTTTTAATGCTTAAAAAATATAATAGTAGTAAGAGCAGAGTAATTATAAGAACGACTGAAATTTTCATTGATGATTATGTCTGAATTATACACCATGAATTATGTTTTTGAATTCAGAATCTTATTTGTCTGACTCTGAATTTTAAAATAAATTATGCAACGATTTTTTTTGTCTTTAAATATGGAAAACATTAAGCTTCAATAATACAGTGTTCATCATCTCTAATTATATTTTTGATCCATTCTCTATAATAACTTTCATTTCCAATTTTTTAACCGTGTACAAAGTGAAATAGATAATATTAAAAATTGTTTGTATTTACAGAAGGGCATGCACAATATGGTATATATATAATAAGGTACATGCATCGGAAACATATATTCAGTTGGGGAAGAACTGTTTATCCTCGCTCGCTAAATCCTCGCACTCACCTTACAGTGGGCTGGCAAACGTGTTGGTATCCAGGATACCTTATTTGAGTCTTGGGTGCCCGTCAATTGATCAACTGAATCTAAGTATATAGTTAACGGCTGATTGGGGCTAGCGTAAGTTAGTAATTGCTTAAAATGTGCTGTTAGGGGTACAAGATCATCTGGTATATTCTCAAAGGGTAGCATATAGTTGTACGATATCTGCATTTTTCATATATATGTATGTATATATAATAGTTTTTGGGTAAAGACACGATATGATTAACTTTGTTAACTGTAAATAATGGATTGATATCACCTGCTGGCATATTGATATGAGGGTGGCCGTCAAGGCGCTAGAATCCGGAGTTGTGCCTAGGAAGCGGATGATATTGATGGGTCGCTTATCGGCGAACCACTCGCTGGCTACAAGGGAGGCGCTCTTGGCCAGCAATGAAGTTTTCCCGCAACCTCCGTCGCCAAAAAGGACAAGTGGCTTATCTGAATCCCCCAGCATATAGCGCTTAATACGTTCGCAACTTTCTTCGCGACCGTAAAAGATTTTCACCGAATTGTTACAAGCATGCAAATGCTGAAGGATCTCAGTTACTATCTGCCCCTGTGCACTGGAGTCTTCCTTGCGCATGGCCCTATCCACGAGCTTAACAACATTCTTATAGAAGTGCGATATGAAATGATTTAAATACTCCTCATGCGTCTCAATGTCGAGGCCCTCGCGACCAATCCACTCCACAGTATATCTAAAAATAGGAAATTTTGTAATTATGATTTAATTTAATTAAATTTTATTTACTTTTGTGCATTGCTTGACTCGATCTTAGCGGGCAGACGCGTGTCCCTTAGGTCACCTAACAATTTAGCGGACTCCGTGTCCAAGCTACGATTGATGATGTCCACAAAGAGCGAGGCTTTCTTCAAGTTTTGCAGATTAATGTTGTTTATGTAGCGCACATAGGCTAGACAATGGTTCTTGGTATTCTTCACATTCAGAACCCCATTGATCACCTCACGTTCCGTGACTAAAGGCATTTTTCGTAAGTACGTAATTCGCTTGATCTATGGGAATTCTAGTTTTCACTTACCCGACATGAAATAGTTGTGCACATCGTCCTTTGACATCTTGTTGCTAGCGCCCAGTGAGGCGGCAGCCTTGCGTAGCAGCTTTTGCATCTTGTTCAGCGTATCCCACCAGACAGCCTGATCCTCTGCCTGAAGCTTAGGCACGCGCTGTATAAGAGTTGAGTGTCAGTCAGATTGACATATTCTTTATACAACTTAAAATTTACCTTATTATTGAAATTGATTAAAATCGATGATATGGGCTGCAAAACTGAAATTGGAGGCACTGCATTGCTATCCTTTTTATACCATAGATCGAGCAGAGCACGATCCACGCCCATGGAGGTCAACTCTTCGCATATCAGTTGCAGCTCCGAGGAGACTATGTATGTGGGTATCGGTCGATAGCCGTACTTTTGACCCAAAAACACAATAAAATTGGGTCCCATCGATAGGCGCTGACAATTTTTGATCTCACGCATGCAGAGCTCTGTAGTCATATGATCGTCGGTGGCTTCATCTCGAACACCCCAACGCATGTCCACCACTTGAAACTCAAGACCATGTTTCTCACGACAGTAATCCTTGATTCTCGGATAGCACTTGGCCATTAGTGTATTACGTTCCATTGTAGTATCTGTAAGGGCATGCAAGCGATTACATAAGAACTCACACACATGATGAAGAACATTGCGTTTGTAACACACCTGTGAACGTGGAGCTGGTAAAAATACGCACAATTTTCGAGCTAACCGGCGGCAGGGACTCGAGGGAGCCCAAGAATATCGAGTCTATAGTGCGATCATCCATGTTTAGGATATTATTAGATCAATTGTACTGCAATCGTGTACTGCCGGAGCAGCTTTTTTAGGACGTTCTGCTGAGGTTGAAATCCAATCTATGTCTGCACCAAACGGGGACCCAGAAAGTTGTCTAAAGTTCACATTATATTGCTTGCCGCTGTTTGGTCGATATTACGGATTACGGATATGTGGCGCATTTGACAGTCGCCTAGTTGACGGGTTGTTTTGAGTTCAGCTTGACTGACACGCCAGGGTGTAGTCGACTACCATGTAGGTAATAGTCTGGTAGCCACGGGCAACACCTGTTGCGTCCCGGCGCCTGTTTTTGTTTTGATTGGAAAGCCGTTGCATTTGTTATGGTTTTATTATTAGTCGTATTTATAGCTGACATCTGCCTAGGTTCTGATTGATGTTAACCGTGTTTTCTTTTGTCTACGACGTACTACAACAAGTGTTTTGAAGTACTGTCGACCCTCTGCGACCGTGACGTCGACAGTTGCGTGCTTGCCACACATTTTCAGGCGTTGGCGTTGGCGTTGTTGAAACTTTCAAAGTCGCTGGCGGCTGACAAACGGTGCCACTTAATGGGCCATCGGTTATGGGTGCGACTTTTCTAGCCACCCCTTGCCTCGCATTCAACTCCTTAGCTCGGGCAGTAGGGCATGGGTACGTCTTAACATTTCTTCAAGTTGTCAATCATTGGCCTCGACCTAGACACGTGCGTGCCTAGGCGAATAAATCAATGGCAATGTGGTGCAGGTGGCTCAAGTTAACTAAATTTCGAGTTCAATGTGTGCCATTTATAGTGCTGGAATCTAACGAGTAAATCTAACTTTTTGGGTCAAGCAATTGTAACCAATTTAAGCCTGATACTTGGTACCTGATACAATTAGTTCGATTATCGACACATGCAAATCCTTTTTTACAAAGCCAACAATTTAAACAATCTTAAATTTGGCTAACAAAATGTCATGAACAGCGTGTTAAATTAGCTCATGAGTAGAAGGATGCTCCAAGACTTAACTTTCATACTTCAAGCATTGTAGAATTTAATAATTCATGCCAAACATTTCCCTATATTCATGATTTTTTCATGACCATAAGCTTTGATTGAACATTTCCACTAATTTTTATACACCCTTCAACTATTGCCCATTTCAAACACATATCTTGGGTTTTATAACAATGTATTTATTTGTCATTTTCTGTTTTTATTTTTATTAGTTTTTATGTGGATTTTTATGAGTAATTTAAGTTTGCAAAAGTTTCGTATTCCAATATATATATTATCTTGGTTTCTTTATCTTTAATAGTTATATGAAGAATGTTGCTAATGTTTCTTGAATAATCGGATGATATCGGCTATATGTAAAATATTTACCATAGGCCTCTTGATAATATTATGTGTATGTAGTGAAAATTGAATTTAGTTTAGTAAAAAGTTTATTTTTTCGCTTACTATGCAAACTTGTCTATGATTTTGAAACGCGTTTAACTAATTTCATTTAAGTTGGCTATAGGAAAATGGATTATATGCTATAGGTTTTTATTGTTCTTTAAATATATGTATATCAAACGTTAGTTTCATTTTCTTTTCGAGGAAGGATATAAATGTTAATCACTTTTTCTTTTTTTCTTTTTTTGTTTTTAGGGACTGTCGCGCAAATTAAATTAACTACGATTCCATTCGAATGGAAACTGCATTACATATTGTGTTTATTTTATTTATATGTAGCTATATTTCGATAATAAATAGTTAAACATATTGAACTAAACAGTAATCAAATAATAATAAAAAAACAAAACTAATTAATATTACAGAGAGGGAGAGAAAAAAAACACGTACAATTGCAACTGCTACGCATAGAGATGTTTCTAGGGTATCATTTAGCCAGCCGTTTCGAGTCCATTTTGCAGGATCTTTCGTGCTGTTGTCGCTGCAGTTGTAGCTGTTGTAATCTTATCTGCGGATGCTGAAGATTTCGTGTCCGGTTTTTGGTCCGGTATGGCTTTAGCCGCCAGTGCCAGTTTGTGTACATGTGGCGACGATGGCGACGTCACTGTTATTCTATAATAAGAAAAAGCTAATGTTTTACACGCACACACACACGCATACGCACGCACACCAAGAGAGGGAGGGCGTAGTTTTGATTTGGTTTTGGATGGACGTTTTGGAAGGCGGGATGTGTTTTGCATAAAAATATTTACAAAAGCATTTCGGTTTATGATTTTTTTTTGATTTTTTTATGATTTTGTTTTGTTTTAATCGCATTGATGGCGGGAGGCGGCGTTTGTTTGTTTGTTTGTTTTTTTTTTTTTGTTTTTGGGTCAGTTTTGGATGTGGTTGGCATGGTTTGTAGTTTGTAGTTTGCATGTATGAAGTAATTATGTTAATTAGATAAGCCGGCAAATAGCAACAGACCTTACAAGCTAAGTAGCTAGCTAGCTAACTAACTAGTGATAGTTATACATATGCATAAGTATTATCGAGTTAATGCGACTACGGTGCTTAGTGCTTGTGCTGCCTGCTGTTTGAGTTGACTTCGTTATCAGCGTACCTAGGGCTGTTGTCGTCCTTTTCGCAAATCAGCGTGCGAGTGGTGCTTGGTGGGATAATGGGGCCGTTTAATGACTGTTGTGAGCTCCGCTTTACATGCACGGGTCGCAGTCGCTCCTCCAAGTCGCTTACCGAGCCCACCGAGCTCATACTATCCTCGCTGAAAATTTATAATCGTTAAGCTTATCTTTTTACTAAGCAAATCGTAATATTTGCATACCTTTCGCTTAACTCCTCCTCGCCCTCCTCCTCCATAGCCTGCTGCAAGTCCGCAATGCGTTGCAGCGCCAGGCGTAAGTCGTTCTTTAGCGCCATGCCCTCGGATTCCATGACTTCCATTTTCTTTTCCAAATCCTTGCGACGCGTCAGCGACTCTTGTTCACGGCTGGACAGCGAGTGATATTCCTCGCGCATGTCGCGCAAACTCTTTTGAGATTTTTTGAGCACATCCTGTGATTGCATTTCACGTAACTTCGACTGAGTTACTTCGTTTTGCAGCTTCTCCAAAGACTCCTTATGCCGACTCACTTGCACCTCAAGACGTGCGCGTGTCGCCTGCTCCAGTTCCAGGCGTGACTCCAGCTCCTTGGTACGCATTTCCAAACTGCAAGACAATTTCAACTTTAGCTAATTTTTTTTGTGGATAAGAAATGTTTATCATACTGACCGCTTGGACATAACAGCAATGGAGGGATCACCCAAATTCTCCACATTGTCCAGTCTGTGCTGCAACTCAGCCACCTGTTCTTTGAGATTGTTGCGCTCTGCTTCGAGTTCAGTTAGCTTGAACTCCGATTCAGATACGTTGACTTGTTCCGCGTTGAGCTGCTTGACGGTGGCGCTATACTTCTTCATTAGCTCGCTCAGCTCCTCCTCATTCTCTTCGATCTGCGCCTGCAGTTCAGCACGATCACGGTGTGCCGCATTGGCGCGCTCTTCAGCATCGTTGCGAGCTCTATGTGATTCCTCAAACATGGCCTGCACCTCAGCCAACTCAGCTTCGGCAGTCTGTCGCGCCTTCATGGCCAGTGTGCGAGCCGACTCCGCGTCCTCCAGCTGATTGCGCAGCTGCCGGATGAGCGTCTTACCGGGGGTATCCGCCTTCTGTCGCTCCAACTGCGTCTGAGCGTCCTTCAGTAATGCCTTGTATTTGCGCAAATCGCGACGCAATTTCTGATTGAGTGCCTCCTCAGCATCACGATCAACGCGATCGCGATCTTCCATTGAAGACAGGCGTCGCTCTAGCTCGTGCTTTTCACGCAGCAGCAACGTGCGTTCCTCGTGCTCTGTTTCCAACTGACATTCAAGCGCCTTGATCTTCTTGTAACCGTTGCCACGCACGTCCTCTAGCTCCTCATCGCGCTGCTGCGACTCACGACGCGCCTCCTTCCGCATGGTCTCTAGGGTCATCTCTAGGCGCAGCTTGGCCTGTTCCAGTAGCTGTATTTGCCCAGCCATTTCGTCTAACTCTTCTTCCTGCTCCTTAGCACGTCGTTCTGTTTCGTTCTTAGAGCGTCGGAGCTGCGCAAACTCCTCCTCGGTGCCGCCACCAAAGGTCATCTCCTCTAGCTCACGTTGCAACGACGCCAATTTCTCTTCCTTCAGCTCCAGATCCAGACGCGTATCCTGCAAATGACACAACAATGTAATATTTGAATATATACAACGATTCACGCAACATTTGCCCCATTTTCACAATTCACATACTTGAATCAGCCGCGTTGCACATGTGGCGCTGATACTCATGGCTGTACTTGAACACTGAATAGTATCACATAAGCGTTTGGATATGGAAACGGAAAAGGTTCTTTACAAAAAAAAAAATTATAAATAAAATAAAAATAACTAAAAACGGGGCAAAGCTCTGTCCGGCCAGTTATCACGCGGCCCCAGTCGAAACTTTTCTACTTATGATTATTATTATTATTGTTGTTTTTAATTTCTTTTTTTTCGTGGAACTGGTCGGTTTGTAATGGATGTGCGTTTGCCTGTATGCGCGTACTCCAGTTATCGCACGTCGATGTCGACGTTCATGCAGCCACTGCCCCGGTCACAGTCATCGCCAGCTATCGTCGATCGTCGCTGAAGAAAGCCACAAAGCGCAGAGGCAGAAACGTGTGACGCAAACTCTGCCTCCAGTACAGCCCGATAAAAACATGAGAACCCAAAACAAACAAAACGACCCAAAAATCCAAGTCGAAGTTCTAACACCCTGACAGAAATGTGATTGTTTCTATAGAAGTATTCGCAAATATTTTTTGTTTTTCAGTAGTAAAGTTTACAAGTTTGTTTGACCAATTCTTCTTTTCACGGATGTATTTATATAAAACAGATCAAGTATAGATACCTTAAATAGTATCAAAGAGCTGTCTTCCTTTAATGTGTCAGACATGTGGCAAATTAATAATATCCTCTTAAAGAGTGTATAGAAACATAAAAAACTCAACTGAAATCGACTCTCACTCAACTGAGGGAAAAACCTTCTAAGAATGCACGAGAAAGAGCATGCGACAGGGTGTGTAGAGCGTGAAGCGTATAGCATGTTGCATGCATATGGTGTGGGCAGGTAGTTGAGAATTGCCATTGTATACACGTATTTTACGGCAGACTGTCTGTCAGTCGGTCAGGCAGGCGAGCAGACGGCAGACGACAGACAGTTAGTCAGCCGGTGGCGTGGGTAAACAAGCCGAACGAGTTTTCAAAGAGGCAGGTCTTCAGATACTGCATATATCTATGTACATACATATATCTGTATCTGCCGCAAAATGTTGAATGTGCCACTGGCACAACTGGCAGTGCCACTTGTTGTTGCCAGAGCTGATTATAAAACCGATTTGTATGCCTGCCTGCTTGCGTTTTCATGCTGTCTTGCTCTCGAATACCAAATATTTCCCACTTTTTTTGTATTGCCTTCTTTAGATGATTTTCCTTTAGCTAGAATCGTGCTAAGCGCTACGCAACATTCTCAATTGCTTAGCAACATTCTCAATTGCTTAGCAACATTTGCTGGCAACATTTATGTTTACGCAACTAGAGATGGAAACGTTTTCATTCAACACATTTTGTTTATGATTCATTTCATATATCACGCACGAAATTTTCGTGATTAAATAAATAGTAATCAGTTATTTTGTGTACTATACCAGCTCTTTATCAAATATATGTAAATGTATATCTTTATATTCATATATAGATTTATATATTCTATTAATTTTACTCACCGCCAGTGTTTGTTCGAGCGTGAATTTCTCGGCTTGAAGCACATCTTTCTCGCGTCCGTAACGCTCCTTGGCCTGACGCTCCTGGCGCGATGCATCCTGCAGGGCTTGGCACTCGGCATCGAATTTGCGCTGCTTCTTCTCCAGCAAATTGTTGCGTGCATTTTGCTCCTCGAGCAGCATGCGCAAATCATTCATCTCATTGGTCATCTTTTGAGCCTTGCGTTTCCATTGGCCCACAACCTGACGTTGCTCCTCAACTTCTTCGTAGGCATCGGAAAGCTGAAAGTGTCATAGAAAAGTTCAGCTTGTTATACCAAGAGGTTGTATATAGAGAACATACCTTTTTCTCCAATTGCTTCTTGAGCCCGACCAGCTGTTCCAGATCGTGCTCATGCTGCGTCTGTAGTCGGCGCTTGGTGAACTCCAGTTCTCTGGCTACGCGTTCGTATTTCAGCTTATAAACGCCACCGGCGCCTTCTTCGTGTTCGGCATCTTCATCTTCGGAGATGCCATTCAAGTCGGATTTGGCGCATATTAGCTCCATTTCCAGTTTCTCACTCATCTCCTGTAAGTTCTTTACTTTCGACTGATTCTCCCCAAGCTCCTTTTCGAGCTTCAGGCGTTCGGCAGTCTCCGCTTCCAAGCGCTCGGTGGCAATATGCGCCGTGGAGCGCTCCTCCGCCAGATCAACAGTCAGTTCGGATAACTGCGTGATGAAAAGTGGAGAGAAAGGTCAATCTTTTGGCATAACAATATATTGAATCTTATAAAATGGCTAGAAAAAAACAAATTTTAAGAATTCGACGGAAATTCGCATGAAAAATCTTTCCTTTACGTGTTTAGCATTGTTTCCATTTGGCATATTTGTAAACAGTTGAATCGCATATTCATTTATTTATCCCATCGGCTTGCTTAGTTTTCAGGGCCGCTGCGCAAATGACCTCAACCCAAAAATCGGTCAAAGGAAACAGTTGAAAGTTGTTAATGTGAAAATTAATTGAATTCATTTAAAACAGCGTTGTTATTATTTAATAATATATATATATATATATATATATATATATATATATATATATATATATATATATATATATATATATATATATATATATATATATATATATATATATATATATATATATATATATATATATATATATATATATATATATTATATATATATTTAAATGCTGGGAATACAATATACGTTAATGATTCCAATTCCAAATGACATCAAATTCTTTGAGCTTAAGAATTTATCAGTTGAAAGAATGCCGTAATAATAATTTATATATATTATATTTGCGAAAATATTTTGGCTTCAAAAATTCATAGAATATCTATTTATATGTATACATTTAAAAGAAATATACTTATAATAAAATGAATATTTCATTAAAAAAAAATATTAAAATATATATACATATGTACATATATAATTACTTCATTTTATATATTATATAATATATATAATAAATAGATGAAGTAAATATATATATATTATAATTTAGCGAGAGTAAAAAGTATATTATTTTGAAATAGCTGGTAAAAAGTGCTAAGATCAGTTAAAAGCAAGAAACACTTGAAAGTCTTTTGAGTTCAAATAGATACATAAATATATATATTACTTTAAAATTTATTTGAATTGAGTTCAGACTCTATGAGTACCTTGCACCTGACATTCTAAAGCAGATACATAAGTGCCAATAAAATATCATAAAATCATTATAAACAACAAATGTATCTATGGAATATTCCCTCAAGTTCTGTAGCACCTAAAGAATTCGTGCTGTGTGATTCACGCATTATTTTGTTGTGCTCCAAAAATAGATAGATCTGAGTATCTGAAGTGAACCGCTAACTTTAGCAACATCTCGACGTCGACGTCGGAGGATGCCGCTGTCAATGTCAGCCGCAGCGTAGTTGCATGGAATTGGAATTTCTCAACCATATGTTTGCTTTAGAATCATTTATATTTATGTGCTTAAGACAGACAAGACTTGGGCAGATCGGAGGCATCATTCGAAATGATGTCAACTGCCCACACAGATAGAAAAATCAAAAGTCAAATGAGCGGCAAGCTCAAGGTTAATATCAGCAGCAGAAACTACCTCATCCAACTCATTGTCATCCTCCTCACGTATGGTGCGATCGTCGTCATCATCGCCATTGATTGCATTGGACATGACTGAGGTGGCTACCGATGATTCTCGGGCCATGGAGTTGCCACGCGACGTTGGTGTGTGGGGCAGCTGTTTGGACAGCTGGAACGCCTTGGTCAGTATGTTTTGAGTGGAACGTGTGCGTCCCACAGAGCCGCAGCGTTCCATGCTGTTGCGCTCACGCTGTCGCTCAATCAGCGAGATTGTATCGTAATCATCGTAGTACACCGAGCTGCCACTGGGCGTGCTGCAGCGACTGCTGTAGCCTCCCCCAACTCCATTTATGCTGCCGTTGCTGCTGTTGTTGTTTTGGCGTCGCGTGCGCCGTCCCATGGCTGTCCATTCCTCCTGCACATGGTCAGTGCGCTTGAGAAAGTTTTGTATCTTTTCGCTGAGGTAGGCGGACGAGGTGCGCGGATCCTCAAACGAGGGAGTCGGTCGGAGAGTTTGATGCACCGGTTGTCTTTGGCAGCCCAAAACAAATGATAGATTTGCATCAAAGACAACCGGCGAACTCTCCAGCTGACGCATCTCATACGGATCCAAGCCACTGCCCCTTGTATAGGTCTGGGGAAAAACGCGACGCGGCGGCGTCTCAAGTCGCGAAGTACGCGAAACGCTGGATTGTGTAGAGCAGCGCGATGACATCGAATAGGCAGGACTGGGCGAACGTGTCAGCAGACGCAATCGATCAGCGGCAGCATCGGACGCCGATGCAGATGAGGCTGTACCCGTGCCCATGCCTGTGCCTGTTGAGAGAGGCAGTTTCAGCGAGACCTCGTAGTGGTTTTCAGTAGTCTGCTGCTGGCAATTACCCAGTCCGGACGTTGAAAGCGACTGCGAGGTGCTGCTGTAGTTTGTGGCACGTGGCGTGTAGCTGTTGGTGTTGTGGTTTGTGTTGCGTGTTAAGGTGTTACCGTGCCCATTGCTCAGCGTTTGGACAGGACTCTGCTCGCGCTGTTTGGGCAGCAGACGTATCTGCTTGCGTGCCTGACTGCTTGGTGGTTTGGGTGGCTTTAGTGTGCCCAGCGAGGAACCACTGCCGCTGCCACTGCTGTTGTTGTTATTTCTCGTAATACCATTCATGGCGGCCAAGACGCGGGCCATAAACGTCTCGTTATCCTGTTCCGAATGCGACTCTAATTGATGTTTAAATACATCACTGGCTGCTGGCGGCGCTGCAATGTCAGCACTGTCAGCAAGAGCTGTATCAACAGGCGCCAGCGGTGCCATTGGGGAGGGGTCAACAAGGGGGTTTAGATGCGTGTTAATCAGGCGGTAGTACGAAATGGGTTAGTGGGCTTTTTGGAGGATTATTTCGTTTTGGTTTTGTGCAAATTTTGTATAGCCAATTCGTAAATTTCGTTTTGAGTTCGCTTTTATAGATCGTTTTGTGTGGTTCGGGGGTATCTTTGTGAGATTTTACGTGCTGTCAAAAACTTGAGATCGCTTGCTGGCAAATATTTAAATTTATCGCAAAAGCCCCATTTATTTTGGCTTAAGCATCAAATTGCCAATATGTTTCTTCTTTTCTTTTTTGTTTCTTTTCTTTCTGTTTTCCTAATGTTTTTATTTTTTTTTTTTTTGGCACCGATTTCCTATAGCACACGCGCACGCAAACGTATCGGATTCGGATTCTGATTTGCATACGAATTCGGATACGGATCTCGCGGCACGGCTCGGTGTTGGGCGCCTCCGGCGTTCGCGTCGCGACGTTTGCTCAGCAACTAACCGAATCTCTTTGGGAACGGCGGCCACTTGCGATGCGTGACCAGAAAAAGCTCACCGAGGCAGCCGCTATTTGCCAAAATGTTCAGCAGCCGCGGAGAGAAAGAAAGATAGATAGAGAAAGAGATTGAGAGAGTCGGCGAGCGTCTGTGAAAGAATTGCAACATGGATCGCCTTAATATTGACATAATCTCGAAAACATATATACAAAATGTCCATATGTAATAAGCGAAGACAACTGTTGATTTGCTCAACGTTTATATAAATGAATGACCAACATATGGATCGAAGTTGCAACACGAGTACAGTAGCGCTATAAAGTATTATTAATGATCTTTCAGAGCATTTAAAAATACATACAACACGCGTTTCTTAAGTGCAAAGATACACCATATGTATATGTATTTATATATATATATACATACATATTTAAAGTATATATAAAGATGTGAGTTTGTACATAAATACGTATACCCAGTCGGTGTTCAATGGACTCACGCATTGCCCAGAAGCTATTTATATTTTACAATAAACCAAACAAGAGGCGGAAATATCGCCAGATCGCAGTCTCAACTCATTCGTATCTATGAACGAATGCACTCATTGCAAATTTACTATTGGCCAAACACTATTTAGAGGTTTAGAAGTTTTCAATGGCATTACGGCGTACACACATTGAAACGACTTCAACTTAGCTTCATATATTCACTATCATTGGCAATTATTTAGTTTATTATTAAGACTGTGGAAGATATAGAGTAGCCCGAACTATCAGACTATCTTTCGATCAACATTTATATTCCAAGTTTAATAGCTTATAAAATAAAAATATGGATGACAAATTTAACGATTCGAAAATGCTGAAAATGCTTATATTTGACTATAGATTCTGAAGTCTAGATCAAGACTTCAGTTGAAAGGAGCACAAATTAATTTAGTTTCTTTGTAGTTAATAAGAAAATCATCTTTAGCTCCACTGTGCAGCAAAAGAACATACACACATATATACACACATCATTCATAGAAGTACAGAACAGAGCATAACATAACATAAAGCATCATTCTGCAAAATGTTTGCACCACTTGTCTACCCAAATCTTGGCGCCCCAGATAGTTGTCATCTCAGCTAACGTGGGCCGCAGCAGCCACATGTCATGGCATCTGTGGCTGCGCAATTTTAATTAAAAACTAATGTGAAGAATTGCCTTGAGAGTGAGAGAGCGCGCGAAAGGTGGAAAGTGCACTTACCTTGGCTTCCAATTTCTGATTTTCGTTCTTTACTTCGCTGCGATCGTATTCAATCTTCTCCAGCTTGGCGCGCAGCATGAGCAGCTCCTCATTGGCGATCTTCAGCTGCTCCTCGGTGCGATGTACATTGAGTAGCGGGGTTACACGAACCAGCAAACGCCACCAAGGCCAATCCCGCACGGCCAGAAAGGCTTTAACATTACGCTGAATACAACGCACTGCTAGCTCCTGCAAGACCAAGACTTAGTCAAGGCTTCTACGGCATCCCATGGAGATTGCACTCACCTGCACACGTCGCTGTGACATCTTTTTGCGTGCCAAATAGCCGCGACACAATGCTTGCAGCTGTATAATACGATCCGATAGCAGCACATCTCGCTTAGCTTCCAGCTCATTGAGCACACCGGATCGGAAAAGTATCTGAAAAAAATGATTAAAAACGTTAAGCATACAATTAGTTATTAATTTCACTTTTATTTGAGTCGTAAAGTTCTATTTTAGGTTCTTTTTTTGCATAAGTTTAATCTAACTTTTTTTATATATAATTTACTCATATGTAATCATGTTGATTCAACACAAACTGAAAAGCATATTATATAAAAATATTTACATAAAAGTCAAGTGATTCTGCAAATATTTATAAACATTTACAGACCTATTGAAATTCAATTACTATAGCAGGTAATGTCCTTAAACAGGAAATAATAACTTGTACAGGTCACTTTTATAGACAACCAAAGTTGTAATATTATTATTTAAGAATTCGAGTGGCTTCTAACATTGACATTAGCAGCTGGCAAATCTGCAGAACGTGATATGAATACGAAATGCACGAACTTATTATACGATTTGGCAATTGATCAGTTCTTTAGACAGCTGCCAGTTTCTTTTTCGTTTCTGCTTTCAGCTTAGAAAATAATATCACAATGATTGCAGCAGAGAGTGAAGCAAAAACACGACATTTATAATAAATGGTCTTATGAATAAACTAAAGATCTCAGTACTATCAAAATGATGTATGTGCACTTTAATGGCAGCTGCACTTCCAAGGGGGGGAAACAAAGCAAATGTAATCAAATCAAGGAAGTGAAGGTCAAGGTGGCTGACACAGCAGCAGATTCAGAGCTGGACAAGAGCAGAGCACAGCAATTTGCACACCTGTGCAATAAGCCAAGGAAAAACAAAAGTGAAAGAAATCAAGAGTGCTCAACTTAATACTGATCGACTAGGTTAATACCCTTTACTATTTATTTTATGCTCACATGTGAATACTTTCATGCATCTTCTGTAGTAATTTTGAATGGACTCAGGGTATGAAAAGCCAACACAAAATAGAAAATTGTAAATAAACAAATGCGTCAATTCCATTAGGCAGCCGAAGCCCATAAACAAATGCAGCTGAGACATAGTCGCGAACTTCCATTGCGACTACAAATTAGTAAGCTAAATGTCTTTGGTTTGGGTTTGGGTTTGGAATCGGACGCACCTTGGCGAGGTGTGTCAACTATGTGTCTCTGAATTTGCGACGTTTTTCGAGAAACTATTTCGAAATTTTTAATTATGCAGCGCACGTAGATCAAAAATGAAAGTAAACCAATGTGAAATTGCGACTAACCGGGAAAATGGGTGTGTATTGGTATGTGTGTGTTTGTATATGCGGGTTTTACGATCGAGTTGAGGCGGGGTGAGGTGAGACGAGCTACAAAAGTACGAAAAACAAAGGCGACAAAGTAACCGAAACCAGGTGTTAAACTTGAATATAGAACAGAAGATAAGCGGTAGAGGTTTTTGTTTTTAAACAATATTTATTCCAGTTAATAGTTAAGAAATAATTCTAATAGATAAAGCCAGAGCGTATTTTAATTTAAGATATGGTGGGACACCATAATTGCTGGGAACTCGCTGGCTAGTGCAGCTGCATAGTTACCTCTTTCATATAGGTGGGATAGATCTCCACCTGCGTTTGTATGCAGCGCACCGCCCGCACCTGTGCCACCTTTGTCGTCGTCGTTGTTGTCGTGATCATATGGCTGCTGTCCGTTTGGCATTGCGATTTGGCCTCAAATTTTTGCAATAACTGCGCAATTTTGTTGGGCCGACAGCAGCTCTGCACTGGTTCTGTTTCGACGTCTTCGTCATCGCCCTCGGATTCGCACAAGCTTCCAGTCGAATTACTTGTGGAGTTGGATGCCGATGACAGCACCGTATTGCTTATGTGGCCAGAGTCATCTGAGTCGGAGTTTGAATTATGCTCAACCGTTTTTATGGGCTTCGGCGGCTGCTGTTGCACCACTTTGACCAGCAATTCGTGATTTTTGTCAGAGGTCTCGCCCAGCTTGGGCGGTATGATCTTGCACAATTCTAGCTTGGGCTTGCCCACTTTCTCTTCATTGGCGTAGTGCAGCTGCTGTTTTTTTTTGTGCCGCATTAGCTGTGTGTGCTCCTTGTTAACGCCGCGAGTGGGTCGTGGTTTGCCAGCACTTAGGCTCTCTACCTGACGCAGTAGGTCATGACCCTTGGCCAGGCACTTGACCAGTAGTTCATCGGTGTGCGCATTGGGCGATCGGCTAGCCACAGCTTTTAGCGTCGAGTTGGCACGCCTTGGTGGCTTAGTTACCAACTGGCGACGTTCCAGCGTCGAGTTGGCACGTTTGGGTGGCATTACAGACACTGGCATCGACTGTGGCTTCACTTTGGCTGTCGTCTGGCTGACTCGGCTACAGCTGCGACTGTTCAGTGTCAGCATGGACCTGGTGCGTTGCTGCTTCTGTCGTTGTTGCGGCGCCTGCTGCACTTTGCTGTTGGCCTGACTGCTCTTCTCCAGGCAGCGCAGGCTTGAGTGCTTGGAAATGGGTATGCGACTGCCACTCAACTGGCTAATGTCGCATAGCGAATTGTAACGCTGATTCGAGCTGGAGTCGCTGCGGCGCAACAGCATCGAATTGGCCAATTCAGGCGTCTGATAGATTTGCCTCCTGCTAGAGGCCATGCTCAGTGTGCTGTGCGACTTCGACAGCAGCTGCCGATCGCAGAACTGAGCGGGCGGTGGAGGCAGCGGCACTGGCACCGGCAGCGTTTGTTCGAACTGTACCTCTTGTTCCTCTAGCGGCGGATACTCCTGTAATATTTGATCGAAACTCTGCAGTACTTCGTTCAGTTTGCTCTCATCGTGCGCAACTTTCTCAAGCTCCGCAAAGATCTCATCCTCCAGCGATTGCTGTGTGAGATTTAGGCTCAAGCTCATGTGGCTCTCCTCATCGCTGTCCACATAGCTGCAAACGCTGCTGCTGCTCAGCGTCATCAATGGGTTACTGGCTGGAGCCTCCGATGGTGTCACTATAGCCTTCGGTGTATACTTGCCGCCTACACAGCCGCCGCTGTCCACCAGACTAAGTGCGCTCATCGAGCGCGTGTGCTTGCTGCCCTTGTAGTAGAGCTTGCCGCTCAACTTGGGAGTCAGATTATCCTCGATTTTGTGGCGTATATTCGAGAAGAATTTCTTACCAGCCCCCAGGCCATGAGCCTGTTTTTGAGGCGTAGCAGCTGACACAGGTGGAGTGCTGCGTGCCTGGGAGAGCTTTGATTTGACCGTGTGTTTATACATGACAACAATGATTTATTATAAGTTATTGATGATAATAACAATGGTGATATCGATGATGATAATGATGATGATGTAAAGACTGGCAACAAGTAAAAGTGCATATAGCTTTTGTTGTTGCGAAATTTCCTTTCGATCGGCGGTCGTCGCTTCGGCCACTTGACCACCAGCACAGCCAACACTTTCACAGCTGCTGGGCGCTTGGCGCGTAATTCGTGTGTTGTTTTCTCTTTGAGCTCAACGGCGCAACTGAATTTCTTGCCGCGCCAGACGAAGCCAAACAGCCAGCCAGCCAGCAACAGCAGCAATAGCAGCAGCTAAACAGTCAACAGCCAAGTGCGCTGTGCATTCGAAAGTGGCTTATCAACAAACAGAGCCGTGGACATGGTCGCGGCTTACCGTAATTGGCGGCGGTCATGGTTAGCCATACACAGCGAAAGGGGGCACGTCGGCATAGCCAAGGGGCAAGCCCAGCTCTATGCAACGTGTTGCAGCTGCAGGTTCGATGCTAATTACCAGCACCAACAAATCACTTTTCATTCAGTCTTCAAATGCTCGATTTATAGTTGGTTCGCCTCATTAGCGACTTTACAGCAATCACACACACACACACTCACACATCATCATCATTATCATCATCAGCTTAAACATCATTAGCATTATGTATACATATACATAAAGAAAAGTGAAAAATAACAAAAATGATTGGTAGCCGTCGCTCTTCTCATTTATGTTTTGATTTGAACTTTTCATTGTCAGCAATTGGACTTCAGAGAGCATTAAAACCACCGTAGATGGCATGTTAATGTGCAACACTCTGTGCAGCTTATGACAATGACAAATATTGATATATGTGCATGTTCTATAGAATGTGTTGTGCCTGTGTTTGGTTGCAGAGGTTATTGCACTGCCCTAGGGCAAAAGCATGCACAACTGCCATATTAAGACCAAGTGGAAACTCAGACAACACTCGGAACAAACAGGCAAGAATGTTGTTTTTTCTATGGGTAAAGAAAGATTTCTTGGACTGTATTATTTAATTGAAGTAGATCGATCTAGAGAACGTTTAAATATGTTAACCCAATCACTGATCATTTTTGTTTTGGTATACAGTCCCAATTATGTTGGACGTATTTTCCTTGATGTCCATTTCTATTTTAGTATTTAAGTATTAATTTAGTCTTTAATAATATGATCCTTTTGCTTTTGTTGAAAAAAGAACGTGCGATCATCGATTAATCTGTGTTGATTGGCAGTTATCGGAGTGATGAAGTATGCTATCATATCATAGTATCTGACCATATTCGATTCCAAGTCGTTAATTTATAGAACCTGCTGGATCTTCCTTATTGCAGTCGGCTGTCAATGCTCGAGAGCTTGAGCCAATTATTAATTATTCAAATTAATATCGCTCGTTGCAGCCAGTTATCAGATTACGAACACCTCGTAGAACAGGAGGAAGAGTTTAACGTCAGTTGTGGCCCTTAACAAGAGAGTCTTTTATAATTTCCAATTAGTTACTAAGTGAAACACGACGGCATTTCAGCTGGTTGCAGCTCCTACGAATATTGCATGTTGGCAGCTTCCTGCTTATTGTTATTTCATAATTCATCGAAAACTAGTTTACATAGAGTTAGCCTAAAGGGTCAATTGGCTGGTCTGAGATTAATGCGTAAATTAATTAAGGCCACGCCCCCTTTGGGCAGACGCCGCTTGCATGTCAAATCGCTAATGAAGTTTTCGTGTATTTTTCGACTCAGCCAATTTCAAAACTTTGTTCATTGAATTTCCAAAACGATTGACAGAACCCGCTTCAATATATTATGCAAGTTATAAGCCGCTCAATGCGGCGACTCCGATTCATTTCTAATGAAAGCGAACGCTGGGAAATTTCACTTTAAATGTTTGCATGGAAAAAATGTTAATGTGCATTGGACAAATGTGGTTGTTGCTGTCGTTGTTGTTGCTGTTGCTGGTGTTGTCTGCAGGTTGCAGCGGGTCGCAGCTCGACAAACGCAACGTCATTTTTTGGTGAAAGTCAACGACGCATGCGTCGCTCTGCGGTTGGATTGGGTTGGGCTCAGTTTCGGACTTGGATTTGGAATTGAATTTTTTTTTTTGGATTTTTTGTGGATTTGGTATGGTACGTACACTGCGTGCGCTGCGTCTGATCAGCCACAAACTGCTGCCTATTCCATAGATTAGCAATAACAAACGGCAAATATCGTGTCCCACATGCCGCTGCCCGCAAAGCTGCACGAAGATGTCTAACCAATAATCACTGTGGATATTACTGTTGCTGTCTCCTAACCAGCTGTTTAATCTGCCACTCTCATTGCCAGTCAATAGACACACATCGGATTTGTCCAGCCACATTTCGTTTTCGTTGATATGTCGATAAAATAATTTGTCTGCTTAACTGCGACGTTCTCCATTTGTAAAAACCAACTGAGCAAACAGACAGAATCAGAGCAAGAGGCTGTGCCCAGAGCTCGTAAAGCTCATTACAAAAGCAACAACAAAGCACAACAAGAGCTCGGAATTCTATATCGCAATGGAACCGAGAGCTGCCACAGATGAACTTGACCGTGAAAGTTGTCAGCGTCATCGCAGCCGAGCTGAGAATCTGAAGAAAAAATGTGGACTTGCAACAAGTGACGTCAAAACTTTGTGTGAGCAAATACGTGCATTAAGTAGGGATTCACAGTTGCATGAGAACAGGAAATCAAAAACCAGCCACCAGCCAACCAGCCCTAGTAAGTAATACGTTTATGAAGCATCGCAAAGCATACCCAAGTCCAGCTGTATAGAAACACTTTGCGATAATTACAAATCGTAGCGCTGTGGCCAAATCGAATAATACTAACAAATAAATATCGTAATTGCTGCAAAATAAAACTAAACATGCGAAAAAAAAGTAAAAGTTTATAGAAAGTGAAAACTATTATTTGTTTATACTTATGTGGATACGGCATCAGCTGTTGGAGTTCAAACAAGGAAGCCGACATTTATAAATAAATTAAATGTGCTAATCAGTCAAGAACTAATATTTTTTTTAATTGCGCTAAATACTTGTCAGCTATAAGATTTTTGTTTATTTTAATTTAAGGCTTAAATGCAGAATAATTTTAGCTCATCAAATATTTTTTGAAAGGAATTCACCATGAAGAGAGAATTTATCATAAATATTTCTTGCTTCCAGTGAAAGTCTTTTTTATTAAGAAGCAAACTATTCAAAACAATAAATAATTATCAAGCCTAGGGTAATATTTAAATTAAACCAATTTAAATATTCTTTTTCTTGCGCCACAAATACAAACACCAATACAAACAGCATTATATATTTGCCTTTCTAATTCGATTTAACAATAGAATAGCTTTTGACTAAGAGTACAACTGGTCTTTCAAGTCCATCAAAATTTGTTATTTGATTTGTGTGACATTTGGGGAGTACAACAATAAAATATGCCTAATCTTAATGAAAGGAAAACAGAACTATATAAATGAAACATGCTGTGCTTACAATTTCAAATTGATTTGAATCAATACTTGGCGGTTCAATTACACATGCTTATGCTGAACAGGTAATAAATTACAGGGAAAACACTACTTAAAGATCTGTTAAAAGAATCATTAATTTTATGCGAATAAACATACATACAAATTCACAGGTGGATAATTGAAGTATCGACTTAACTGTGCATCAGATATAAAATGTTTCGTTGGCTTTTAATGCACTTGCCAAAATATCCCGCTTATTTTTTAGCCATAAGTATTACAATTGGAACGTATTTAAAATAAATATAGTATACAAAAAATAATATAACTGTAGACTTTTTCTGTATGGACTAAGATATATAAATATTTTTATAAGCAGCCCAATAATAACTTTGGATATTAAATACGACTTTAATAAAAGCTGTAACCAAGTCGTTCGTGACAAAAAAACAATACTGTATACAAAAGTATGTCACACTTTGCTGATTGACAAGTAGATACCCTGTATGGCTGTACCAGTGTCGTGACACAATGCACTTGGGCTGGTTGAATACACATGTTAAGTGCACAAGGTCTTTATGATGTTAATAGATAAGGCTACAAGTTAACGTTTTAATTTCTTAGTTTTATGCGTACTCGGTAAACCCAGTATAAACCATATTTCAAATACTTTCAGTATAACTGTAACACGTTATTCATATGCGTCTATCACATCAATATGATCAATACTGTTTGAGCCTCATCTCGTATGATGAACTCACATTATTTTATTTAATACGTAAATCCTGTCAATAAACTGTGTAACATGTCTCCAGCGAGTTGAACGATCTGTTAAATGTTTTCGCTATGAAAAGTGACAACAGCAATACCAAAGTGGAAGACATTCAAATGCTGAAGTCAAACGTTCAAATGTTACAAGCCAACTCATAAAACCAAGTCGCACTTTTATGCTACGACACGAAAGACCTGCTAAATGGTTTAGAAAACAGACATTTTTGAATTATCGTTGAACCTGAACCCTAAATACCTCTGGAGGTAAATGTGTTCAAGATCTTATGAATAATAAGGAACAAACGTTTATCGTAAGCGTCAATTCTCCAACTGCTCACAATGTACATAAATAAATAAATAATTTTTGGCTCTGTTGAGAAAGGCAACCCAGTGGCAAAAGTTAGTAGCATGTTGTAGCAATGAGCAACGGCTCAACTTACGATTTTTTTCTTTTTTTTTTGTGTGTATGCATAATTACTTAGTTCGGCCAGTTAACAAAGATTCTTCGTTAGAATCGGAGCATGAAAAATGACACAGAAAAAATGATCGGTGGTTTGGTCGAATTTTGAATGTGCTACAGAAAGTGTCTACCAAAAAGACTGACAAAAGTTTTAAAGTAGATTAATTTGAGGTAATTATTGTTACGTCAATATAAACATCTTTAGATTAATACTTTATTAAAATATCTGGAACATATCAGTAAAATATATATAATATATATTATAATCACACTATTTGGAATCTATGATTAAATTAATTAGCTATGTCTTATGCAAGCTCAAATTGCTTAACACTTCTGCTTTGAAAATAACTCAATAATTGGCCACTTAAAATTAGTCAACTCACAAAAGAAAATTCCAAATAATAACTGTAAATGGAAGAAGAAAAAACCTGAATACAAGCTTATTTCAAATTCAAATATACGCGCTTATCTTAACCTATAAATATATACATATATATATGCACATATACATATATAGTATATGTTAATATACATAATTATAATACGCATTAACGAATACGTTGGCGAGGCTAATGAACTAACATTTCCCCTCGAGTATGATCAGTGAAAGCCTATTGACCCATTGTGCAATGCGAATTGCTAAATGTAAGATTTGAACGACAAAAGAAGTCAGCCAGTCAGAATGAGCAGTCGTCGCCTGAAATTAGTTGAGCTTGACAACGGAAGTGGCTGGCAAGTTAATTGAACATCAGAGCCCGATGCATATAGCCAAGTACTTGAGTATTTACTTGCACTTAGCTGTATCTGCAATTGTTGCTACTGTTGCTGCAGCTGCAGCAGCAGCAACTTCTCAAAACTCAACAAGTTTGCAACTTAAATGGACGCTTGTCATGACAGTGACCGCGCTGAAGTTGAAGCTAGAATTCTCAAGCGACTGGCCGGCCGGCGCCCTTGTCCAGCTTATGCGTTCGGCGCCCAGCGATCCTCAGCTCGCTGTGTGCTTAGCTTTATACTACATATTGTATTTAACTCAGCGTCCGTTTAGAATTTTGCTCAGAACCTATAACGTGTCGGAGGTGTTGCCGTCGCTCAGAAACATTCGCTGTGAGATTTTTAGTGAGCCGAGCCGAATTTACTGTTTAATTGCCGCGTTCGTCTTAAACTTGATTCGGTATTTTAATTAAATTAAATTAAATTTTATTTCGCAATGCAGTTGTTGTACAGCATTACGTTAATGCTCCTGCTGCTGCTACTGCCAGCTGGAAGTGAGTCGGCCCCGAATTTTAAATTTTAATGACAACTTTTAATAAGATGTTATCTGTAAACTGTGGTATTTTTTATAGATGTTGCCGCTGGCCAACGGCTGTTTGCTTACGAGCGCGGCAAGTGCGAAATTGCAATAAGTGATGTCTTGGAGGGCTTACTTAATATGAGCTTAAGACGTTTGACAAATCCGCCAAGACGCGTTAGCCAAGCCAGTTTGTTACAGTTCGATCTGTATACGCCGCACAATCCCCAACAGCGTCAACTGCTCCGAGCAGGGGATGTACAATTGCTAAGAAAATCAAACTTCAATGGCAAACGGCCACTCAGGTAAAGTAGACCGTGAATTTAATGAATCTATTATAACATTTGAACTATGCGAATGAACACAGAGTCGTCATACACGGCTGGACGGGCAAGAGCACCACCTGCTACAATGCTGCCATTAAGGATGCGTATTTGTCGCGCGGCGACTACAATGTCATCATTATGGACTGGAGCCAACAGGCAATGGACATTAACTACTCTCGCGTGTCGAAGCAATTCCGTTCAATTGCTGCCAGTGTTGCGAAATTTCTACGCTTCCTGCACGACTATGCGAGCATACCCTACGAGCAGATCTATATAGTGGGCCACAGTGCAGGCAGTCACATAGCCGGCCTAACGGGCAAGTATCTGAGTCCGGCACGCCTAGGCGCAATTTTTGCACTGGATCCAGCGGGTCTCTCACAGCTCGGCGCGGGACCAACTGAGCGCCTGGCACCCACCGATGCCATCTATGTGGAATCCATACATACAGACCTGCAGCTGCTCGGCAATCCTGAAGGGAATCGACTCAGCCAAGCAGCAGTTTTCCCCAACTGGGGCCTTGGACAGCCGCACTGCCCGAACTCAACTGCCACTGAATTTGACTTTAGCTGCGACCATTTTGCTTCCCTTTACTACTTTGCACAGTCGGTCCGCCGGCCAAAGATGTTTGGCGCGATACGCTGCAGCTCACTGCCGAGCGTACGAAAGTTCACTTGCGGCTGCAACAACAGCGACAAATACACCAAATTCAGTGCAGTGGCCTGTCCCGCTGATACATACATGGGTGGCGAACCGGCTATGCCCAAAAAAGGAGTTTTTTACGTCAGTACACTACGGCAGCCGCCGTATGGCACCGCCGATGGTCTAGTTCACATGCAACCACCGAAAATGTCAACTGTTCTGGAAACGAGACGAACATTTTTATAAATGCAAACAGAACAACAGAGGCGAATGACCAAAAAGTGATCCATAGGCTATAAATTTATCAATAATATTTCAAGACTCAGACTTAATATGTATAATATAAGAATTTGTAAAAGTAACTCAGAGTGGATTTTATATGAAACTGGTTAATCATTTTTTCAGATTCAAACATTTGCAATTTGGCGCAATTACAAAAACAAGTCGAAAACAACACAGTAATAAAGTAAGCTAATTTTTTAGTAGGAACGTTTAGGAATGTCGTTCATACTGTCGTTGCAGGTCAAATTCTTGTTTTTAATGCGAATAAGAAACAATTGGCAAATAAAGAGTAATGAAATTAAATTAATTATCTCATAAATAAAATTTAATTTATTTACCCTTATTAAATATTCTCGTCAAAAGCAAGTGACAAACAATTAGAAAAGGTTATTTATGTATTATAGGTATTTATGCCGACATAAAACTTACTTTTTATATTATATTTTTTCAGTTCATACATACTAAATTTTGCTTATCGATTTCTTATATGGAAACTCAGTATATATAAATATATGTTCGAGCTAGGTCTTTTGATTTGTGGATAACTATGAATAGTCGAGTCGATCAAAGCAACAACAATACAAGAATTGATCAAATTAGTAAAGGGTATCAATAAAAGCAAAAACTGTTGAACATTTTGAAACCTAAAATTGACCAACAAACCAATTAAATACCTGTTTTAAAATTATCTCTTTATTACAGAGAAGTTATTGAGTGAATAATATTATATGCTGACCTTATTAATAATCAAAAATTCTAAACATCACAGCTTGTTTATAAAATTAAAGTGTCTCATAGTCGATAAGTCTTTTTTTTTATAATCAATCTTACACACTATGATTAAGTCGATTCATATAAATTCAGCTAAGTAGGTAAAACGTATTGAACTCACTTGACTGGGTCCAATGCGGTAACTGGCAACGTCCAGTTCGTTGACAGCGAGTATTTGTTCCACGGTTATATCTTTATTGCTCGCCAAATCGGCTGCTAGCAAACCGAAGCGACGCACAAACTCCAGCAATGGCACAGATTCGGGAAAGCCCAAACGATGCAGACGAGCCGCCTCTAAAACTTGCGAGCCACGTAGCTAAAATCAGACATTATACGACATGAGGAACTGCTCAAAGAGTGAGTGACATCTTGTTAACCTACCTGACTCCTTAACAGTGGCACATTTACCAGCTCCTCCTCGGTAGCTGCCTGAACTAACGCCGAGCTGGGCGACCCATTTGCCGTAAACTTGGCATGCTTTCCGGCATTGTGTTGCAGCAAATAACAGTGCACGAAATGAGTGCCCGTGCGGCGCAACGTATCAATTATGCCATCAACGGTGAATTTTACCTGTAGCATAATTGAGTTACGTTTAACGCCCGCCGTAGTGAACGAACGCCGTATGCTGGAAACGCGGCGCAATGACTGTGTACCCTCCAGGCCTGCGAACGAGCCGCAAAACACCATGGCACCAGAGCCGCGTGTCAGTGAGCCAATATAGAGACGATTTATCTCTTCGCGACTGCTGTCCTGCAGCAGCGACACTGCGTTACGTATGCCAGGATGCTCGCGACTGTTTCGTACCCAACCATCGACGGCATAGAGCACCGGATTGGTACCCTGTAGATGATGCAGCACAAACTGGCGCTGTCCGGCGCATTTGCGCAACAACGTGTGATGCTCACGATCACCGTAATGGGAGAATAAACGCTCTAGGAATGTGTCGTCGTTCGAGTTCGGATAGATGGCCTCCTCATCCAATAGCCTGCCAATATAGCATTCAAAGAGATTATTGCAAACGCAAATATTAGTATAAATACCCACCATAGTAAGCCGCGACGATCATGCTCCCGCAGATCGCGCTGTGAAGATCGCACCACATGATTCTGTGGAGCTTTGTCAATCAGCGATATCAGAGGACCCGGATGACATTCGGAAGCATGATCCATTTCGATCTCCACCAGTTCCTGGGCATAGCGGTCTCGTGGCGCTACCAATGTTGTGTGATGAAACAACATTTGCAGTCGCTCCTGCAGATAGTTATGACGCAGATCTGCCAGTGTAGCGCCCAGTTGTTGACCACAACTGGCTGGATTTTGGAAGCCTGGTGTATCGATCAGCATTATTGAAGCAATAGTATGAGCTGAAGTGCAGATCTGTCGATTTATAAGAGCCACCACAGCTGCCAGTGCTTCCGAGTAGAGGCCAATGACGAGCGCTTCGAGACATTCCCAGGCCCATTCTTGACCCCCATCCGAGGTGGGCGACTTAGAAGGACTCAAGCTGGCGCCTGTAGCATTGGGCTGCGTAAGACCGAAAGCAGCTGCCGATAAATCCTCAAGATTGACGCCTAATAGACTGGCTGCCTTCCGTGCTGCTGTCGGATTGGCAAACTGCGTTCGAGCCGTTGATCCGGTGCCCATTCGAGTAATGCCTGCAATGCCTAAATGATAAATAGCTGCAAGTATACTCCAGATTCCCCGCACAGCCTTGGCATCAATGTTGAGTGTCTCGAATGCTTGCACCGTACGTAAAAAGTCATTGGCTGCCCGATGACGATCTTCCAATCGTTGCGAAAGCGAAATAAATGGATGACTGTCTTCAGACGAGATGTTCTCTAAATGCAGTTCTTTCTGCAGCAGCCCTGCGGCACCAGCCAACAGTCGCGTCATAATGTGAAAGCTGTGCTCGTGCGAAAGCCTGCGTCCCGCCCGTTGTCGCTCCGGCAGCAGCACCTGCAACCAAACATAAGGCGTTACTAAGATGATCAATTGAGATGTGATAGAAATACGCTTTACCTGCAAAGACGCTGATGCTATTTGACCAGTCTGATCGAAATCCAAGCTGAGCAGCTGCGTCATACGCGTCGCATTCGAATTTAGACATGTTCTGGTATTACCAAAGGCTTCCAAAATTGTGCACAATGCACTCACTTTTTCCGCATTAATAAAATTATTGTATGCACCTGCATAGTAAATTAATAAACGGATTAGTTTAGAGCTTCAATGGACAGACAGTACTATAATTTTTGTGAATAATCTATATTAATATTAATTGAAACTTAAATAATACTTTTTACTCTGTCAAATCCATCACAGGAACCTCTCAGCAAATCTCTGAGATCTCTAGCTTTTGTGGTAGTCAAGCTATGCTTAGAAGACTAAATCAAATAAGCTGAACCACGCCTCTTAACTTGTAGATAAATAATAAATATAAAGAAAGCGAAGTATGCCAAATTTTGTTTAACGATCTTGAATTGTATTTTGGACAATTTAATGTATGATGACTCTTTTTAGAATAATATCCTATGTCTTCTTACTGTATTTTCTTTAGGCACTTGCTCATTGGTTCTAATAGCACTTTACTACATGTTAAGTGTAAACATTTCTATTCAATTTTAGTATCTTTGTTTCCCGCATTATAAGCTCTATTTAAGCCACCTAACCAGATCTAATGCGTACATATACTTATATATATCTAAATCTAATGATGTGGCATTCACATCTAATATGTGTTAAAGATTTATGAGTCATATCTCTTAAATTTCATAATTAATCCCTGTCTAACTGTAATCGTGTAATCTAATCAATACTTATTTCAAGAACAGCTATAAAAGTCTGAACACAAATAATACTAAGATTTATTTCTTCTTTTCGCCCACAAATGGGCGAGAATCAGATAAATGGATTACAAATGTAGTCGACTGTACAACTCAAGATCCATTCGATAAGACTTGCGTTTAGGATTTGCCATATATGGTATAACCTACGTCATGAAAAACTGAAATTATACCATTTTACAATGATAGAACAATGAGAAATGGTTTGACAAATTGCAGCTGTGCTTTTAGACAAAATGCAAATGAGCTAATCGAACGCCAGATTGGATTTTTGGTGTGGCTCAAACGGGGCCAACCAACAGCGACAATAACTGCAAACACCAACAACAATAACAACAGCAACAGCTACAACAATAGCAACAACAATGTCTAGACATACCAGCAGCCAACGCCAAGTAGTTGAGCGCATGCTTAAAGCTTGTGGTCTTGCCAGAACCAGAACGACCCATGAATATTAGACTTTGATCGCGTCGCGTTTCAACCAAACTCCTGTAGGCGGTCTGGGCTAGCGAATAGACGTGGGGCGGCATGTCCTCCGTTTTGCAACCGCGAAACATGGATACAACCTACAAGCAAGCAAACAGACAAGAAAGACACCAAGATAATAAATAAGCCGAACAAACCAAATCAAACCAGTACAGGCCAAAAACCAGACCAGTCTCACCTTCTCAGAGTAGAGCGACAGCGGTGCCATTGGATTGACCACGAGCAGCGTGGGCCCCGCCTTGGTGTGTATCAGATTGCTGGCATATCGCTGTCGGAGGCAGTGCAGCACAGACGCCTCGTTCAGATACTTCAGCTCACAGATGTCCTCAGCCAAATCCAATGCGGGGCTGTTCTGCTTTTCGATGTCATCCTCATCCACGGTCAACTGTTCGCCATTATGCAGCAATCGCACATTCAACTTATGCTCCTCATACACCGTGTCGCTGTTCGGCAGACGGATTGCTGCAGTAAAGCCACCGCGATGCACCAGCCACACACGTTCCGGCTGTGAGGCGTCATCGACTACGTCCACATCACTATCGCTTTTGCCAACAATGCCGCCCGTACCATTCTCGTGCCGACTCTGCAAAATATGAACATATATTTACTGTATATCAAAAAATCGGGGTCAACAATTTGGTGGGGCGCAACTTCAAGTGATATTTTGTGTACTATTTCGGTCTATTTTTGGGCACACGCATTTTCACGCTTTTATTCCATTTATTATGGTACTTCAGCTCCGTTGGATTCAGTTCACCTAAGCGTAACGTCAGCTTTACGTTAGTTCGTTTTATTTTGGTGCATTTCTAAATTTGATGTTGTTTCTAAATCCTAATTAGTTGCCCAGACTAACAGCCCATCGAGCGAGGCCCAGACCCAGTGCCCGCCCCTTTTCCCATTTCCATTCCCATGCAAATGCTAGTGGGCTAGACATACTCTGTGGCTGTAGATGTTGCTGCTGCTGATGTTACTTCGCTATGGCTGTGGATGTGCGGCTGCGTTATGCAACTCGCCAACGTCGCCAGCAGCGTTTCGTTGGCGGTGCCAACACGTTCAGTTCACATTTGGAGCTATAAATGGCATTTACTCGTTGCTGCCGACGCAGTTTACTTTTTGTATGCTGCTATCTATGCATCTGCCGCATCTCCTCAGCACACACCGCCCGCTCCCCTCTCTATCTATGCAACTCTGCATTAGCTTGTAGTTGTTGCAATCGTACTTTGTGGCGTAATTATGAAAATATTGTGCTAGGTTCAATAGCCCGTAATTGGAGTCATTTTCGTTTATGCGCTGTTAATAGATCGAGAATTCGTATATCCACTAGCAAAACATAACGATTTCAACATTTTTTAAACAGGAAATAAGCTGAAATGTTGAGGTTCATTCATGTCTAGAGCTAAAACTGTTTCGGATAATTATTTGAGTGGGTGGTGCAATCGACAATTGTTGAATATTGATCTGTAAATGGAACTATTACAAAACATTGTTTTGCATTAGATTTATTTGGAGCTAGATTGAATTATATTAAATATATGAACTCTAGCGTAATATACCTTGAACCCGCTGATCAATCAGAAATTCAATAAAGCTCTTAAAAAACTGTTTATGGGATGTACTTATATTTAACAAAAAAAAAATCAAACAAAGATAAATACAGAGATAAGGCAACTTCAAACGTTATTGCAAATTTTAAAATTTACTATCGAACAAAAACTTGAGTATGAGCTAAACACTTTTCAAAAACTTCATCTAATAATAATTTTGTGTTTAGCCAATCACAAACACCACCCACATTTGTATACACAACTATTCACATACATATGTATATAGTTTTCTAAACAAATGAACTGAGAAGCGTCTGTCCACTGTCAATCAATAGCTGCAGTCGTCGAATGGTGTGGCAGCTGTGGTTCAATGAACCCGCCACCGTTTAAGTTGATGAGATAGACAAATTAGACAAGGAATGTGCAGACAGAGCTAACTAATTAACATGTATAGGGCATGGCGAGCTATGAGACAAAGACCAGAGAGCGCGAAAAACAAGAACAGAGAGAAAAGACAATGAGAACATAAAGCGAGAGAGCTGTCAATTAAGCTATGACTAAGGTTTACCAAACGCAACTTAATGTTAAGATGCGATATCTAAAAACTATCGTTTATTTTGTGGCATGCAACTGTCCAAGCTGAAGTCCACTGAGAGACAAGAACAACAAAGCGGGCGACGTAAATGAATACTTCCGCTCGACAGGGCAGCGCGTCCATCGCTCGACGTTGTCGGCGTAGTGAGCCATAAAACCATAAATGCAGCGACAAGACGACCATATCGTAAATTATGAGCCGACCATTTGCCCACGCACCGTCCCAATCCCCAATCCCCAATCCCATTCCCATTCCTAACCCAGTCGCCGTATGCTTACCCAACAGTCTGAGCATAATAAAATAACTAACAACTAAATCGTACATTGGGTCACGGTTCGACGATCTATCGATCCATTCATCGATCGAGTCGTAAAGGGCTAGAAAGTTTTTTTTTCGACACTAAACGACAAAGATGAGAAATAAAATTTTATTGTCAAACATCTCTTTACTGAGCGGAAACAATTAGATTTTAGTACAAGATCCGCGACAACTGCTTCTGATACTTTTTAAATATGTGAGCAAATAGTTATGACTCCATAATCATTTTTAAGTTTTGCAATAAATGCAAACGCGCCTTCAATTTCAACACACACCCAAAGATGACAAACGCGCCACCTTCGCACATATATTTAGACACTTTACAGAAATATAACCAAGCAAAATATTTTAGGTCATACTTTTTCCAGAGAAACTTGATTAGCTTTACAATGAGAACAACATATGGGTAGTATGCCAGGCTTGCAAAAATATAGTGTGCATTATGTGGGCAGCTAAATTCTTTCACATATTTCAAAATGCAATAAATCATGCATGCTTCCCAATCCATATTATTTACTAAGAATAGATTGTAAAAGAGATTCATATTCAAGTAATACTTTTTACTAATAAAATCAAGGGTTCTCTTTATGCTTCATATAACCGATAGATGTGTAAATATTTTTTAAATATTTAATTAGAATTGCGTATTGAATTTTCGTTTTATTTTTTATCAGAGAAAATCGATTTAGATATTATGAAATTCAAGATATTGGCGTCTATACAATCTTTTTCTCGGCAGGTATTAACAAATGTCACTCTAAATGTCTTTATAGAGAAACAAAATTGTTTATCAAATATATTCCTTTCGACATCCAAACGAATATTCTATATAGATATTTTTTTTTTTAAGTAGGTATTCACCACAAAGTAAGAAATGTAAGATATTTAATCGTTATTGTTTGAAGCTTATATTATATTTATATAAGTTTGAACTTATTGTTAAAGTAACAAATATACATTCGATATTTGCAACTCAAAAAGGAAGCCTACAACAACCAGATGTTGTCTTAAGCATTTTCTGGTCTCTTGCATTATCAAATAAAAGATTGCTTTTTTATCAGATATAGAACTAATTAAAAATATTTCGCATAAGAGTTTGGTTTTGGGTTTTGTAGTCGAGTGTAATTGTATTATGCGCACCTTTTGCTTAATGCTTGCATCAAAGTTTTTGTAGTTGCAGGCCAGCGAGTTGGCCCAGATGACTGGCCACTGCTGGGCAGCGTTTTGGGCATCGCGTCGCCGTCGGTAAGAACTGCGTATATGGGGCACGGGCGAAGGTGGCGCTGCAGCAGCTGCTGCGGCTACATATTTGGATGCAGCTATCGCGGAGCTGTTCCACGGCGGACGTATTAATGTTGTTGCTGCAGCAGTAGCAGATGTCGATGTTGTTATCGTTGTTGATAGTGTGTTTATTGTTGTTGTTGTTGTGCTTGGCGTTGTGTTGATCTTGCCATTCTGGCGAAAGCTGCGCGTGCGAATCGAATTACGCTCGATGCTAGCGACAGCAGCAACAGCTGTAACTGTGGCTCCTTGCCTACTGGCAGCCAATCGCGGCGGCTTGGGTGGCGGTGGTGTGGGCGGAACAGTGGCCAATGATGTGGATGGCCAGCTGCTGGAGTTCTCTGAGCCGCTTTCACTGATCGTCTCCGAGCTAATACTATTCTTACGCTGCGCCTTTGGCGTAGCTTTTGTTTTAGTGGGCACGCCCGCTGTTTTCTGTGCCTTATTGGTGCCGCAGGCGTGTGCCTTGCCCGTGCACCCACGATGAAAGGATGGATTTAGGCCGGAGCCCGGCGCTGCGGGCACAGCAGGCACAATACCGCCGCGCAGTGTTTGCTCGAAGTTTTTCGGCTTGAGAAACATGATAAAAATATGCGCACGAGTGTGTTTGTCCAAGTATGTGTGTGTGCGTGTGTGTGTGTGTGCGAGTTATGTGATCACTTGGTACTTAGATCGTAAGTCAAATGCAAACAATTGTCATGGCCAGCAGCCAGCAGTGCTTGGAGCATGACCAGACCCACACAGACCGGGCCAGAGACGCACAGACGTGAAACGGGAAGTAAGTGCGAAACTGGAGCGCGCCCAAAACCTTGGAAACGTTAGTCGCACCACAGACTCGACAATCTTGTTGTGCCTCTTTGTGTGTGTGTATGTGTGTGTGTATGGCTATGTGAGTTCAGGCACTTAACGCTTTGACATTAGAAACAATTGAACTGGCTGAAAATGGCCAATCATCGTGCGATCGCCGTTTGATTGATTGATTGAAATGCAAGACTCGAGTCACGAACGCGAATCAAATGCGAGTTATGAATTAACTATTAAAGCCAGTTTGAATGACAAGAATTTTTAAAGTTGTTGTTGCTGTTGTTGTTGTTGTTAATTATGTTGTTACTGTAATCCCGCATAGAAAATTCACAGTGGGTGTCTCGCGTTTCGATTTCCGTACCGAACTTGGGCAGAGTTTGCAGCGTACTGACGGCCCAGCTCCAACGACAGCGACAACGAAGCGAGCAACAACAACAAAAACTCGACAAAAACAAAAGCAACAAAACGCAAGCAGCGCTGCGCAACAGACGTCGACGGCGACGGCAACAGCGACGTCAGCTATTTGTGTAGGCAGCCGACGCAGTCCAAAGTGGGTGTAGAAAAATGCACACAGCTGCAGCTGCTGCTGCTGCTGCTTGTGTTGCTGCCGATGTTGATGTTGATGTTGACGTCGACGTCAACGTCTTCGTCCATGTTCGCTGCTTGTCTGCGGCTGTTCGTGTTGCAGTGTGTGGAGGGGGAGCTGTGCAGCACGTTGTTAATGATGTTTACTAAAATGCAGTTCGAGTTTTTTTCCCCAACAGTGTTGCCAAATCGTTTTATTTTCGTCTGCTGAATGAAGTGAGTAAGGCGCACAAATATGTCGACGCCTTTATGAACTTTGCCAGACCAGCAGCAGCAGCAGCAGCAGCTATGTTCCAATTGGAATGGGGCTTAGGTATATAGCTGGAACGGGCTGGGCCTGGAATTTCAAGCGACTGATCGCTCAGGTGCTGACAATTGTACAACACATTTGCGAGAGATAAACACAGTGAAAAATGTCAAACACGTTTCTAGCTGTGGCTAAAGTCAACAAGTTAATAAGAATTTCAACTGCAACTGCAACTGCAATTGCAATTGCAATTGCTCGACAGTTAGTTACCCTATATAGAGAGACATGTCAATATTTTGCCATGAAGTATTTGGAGATACAAAAATAAATACATTTAGCTTGTTCAGATAATATTTTGCTTTAGTTGCGTTTCCTGACTATCATTATCTTCATCATCATCATCATTATAACTCCAAAAACCTCAAAGTTAACAACAAATGTTTATTTTTCTGAACACATATTTACACGCTTTTATTTTAGACCCATTGACCACACCAATGGGGTTCCCACATTGCGCAAACTTAGTTTATGTGTGATATATTACTTCCAATAAAACAAACGAATAATTTTTTGTTATCTTTAGGTGTCTGAACATAAAATACCCTAGCAATTAATCTGACTTATTTCGAACATTGGTATTCTTAATATATTTCCAATTCTCTCCTTGGTATTCGATTCTTTTAGCTGTTAAAAGTCAAGTAGTGAAAAATGTATTCAATTAACAAAAGGTTCAAATCGATCTAATGCATATGATTTGTTTAATTTAAATTAAAGGTTCCTAAAAGGTGCGAAATGGAGCAATAATGTAGATCCATATTCATGGATAATATGATCTTATCCTATACACTTAAAAGAGAAGAAGAGAATGGCTCTCTTCAGTGCGAATCTATTTAGTTTGTCTATATAGATATTATATAATCCTATATAGATCCTATGAAATCTTTATAAAAAGTACCAGATATTATGCAAATGTTTCGGACAAGAAACATAATTTCTATACTCAAACATATTTTGTCCGATATTGAAAAGGTTTTAAGAAATGATAAAAATATCTTGATCAACAAAATATTTTAGAGAAAAATTCATAAAAATATGACAGCTATATGATACAGTGTTCTGATGATATAGTGTTCTGATTTGAAGAATTCCGGAATATATACTGTCATCGACAAACCGACATATTGCGACCCACAAAGGATCATAAAAATGGCTTTAAAATTAAGGAGCTAGTTTGTATATAAGCGTAATAATAGATGTTTTCCTTTATTGGCACGACTGTTGAAATTGACCAATAATCTTAGTTTAGTTTATAAGAAGGAAGCCTTTTCATAAGCTGCGCAATTGTTGACAAAATAACTAATCTACAAAAGTATAAAATTATAAATAACATACGAAATACATTTTTATCAGCTGTTGCTGAGCTGTTCAAGATAGTACCAATTCCTGACCAATTCCTGACCAGCCCCAATAAGAATCCCCTTGTCATTGGTTGTTATCAGTTTTAAATTTAGAATAACTATAACAATAACAATATATATTTACATTTTTAGTTCATTAACCTAGCCTCAAAAATTCTTGTGATACTGTCAACTTCACAAAAAAAAATGATATTTTATAATTTCTGTAACAGCGAGGTAACTTGGTAGATAGTTGTCTATCTTAGATAGATAAATTAGGTCATTCTTATTATTGAAACAACCTATTTGAATCCAACCAAGCCTTTGTTAAGATACTGATGCGACCTTGTACGCCATTTCCATAAGCGCTATTTGATAATTTACAGCATTAATGCTATCAAAATGAGGTGATTAATGAACAATTACGAACGATTATAATTTTATGTCTGTTCCAGGAAATCAATTTCATTTATCACTGCGTTGCTAATGGATTAAGCTGGGAATCTGACTTGTGATCTTACCTGACGCTTGAAGCGTTTGCTGGCGCTGCGACGAAGAGTGTTGCAGTTGCCGTTGTTAATGGAATGATCGATCTCTTCAACGGTGGCCGTGCTGGGCGCCATGCAGCGCTTGCTCAACTCCACCAGCTCAGCCACGGGTTGCACCTGGATATGTAAAACACAATGAAAGAGGCATGAGGTGAATGTCATAAGATTGGAAAGTGTTTTACGCACCTCGACGGTGACAGCATCACCACTGTTGCGTATCATCTCGATGATGATCTCGCGTGATAAGTCGCCCACAGGCGTGCCATTGACCTTGATCAAACGATCGCCAGGCAGCAGGCCTGTGGCGCCACCCCCAGCACCAGGTTCCGCAAAGATAACTGGTCGAAAGATGGGCGACATCAGCGACTCGGTGCGGTCTAAGCAAATGGCTTTGCGCAGGCTGAAACCGAAGTCATGTCGCGGTGATTTCTGTCGTTTTATAACCAGCTGCCTGGGCGGCGGCAGCTGCACCAGCTGTACTGGAGGCAACGGCAACTGCACATCCTCAAAGGCGTGCACACGGGCCCAGCGATCGATACCTTGTGACTCGCCCACAGGACTCAGTGAGAATGGAGGCGTGGCAAAGGAGGAGTTTGTGGTATCTGTGAGACTGTCCGCACTCGGCGACGGTGATGTCAGCACATGCAAATGGGCAGCTTGCGTGGGCGTCTGTGGTGCGCCATAGCGTGCGTTCGCCGGCAGGGTCATGGCACGCTGCTGTGGCGGATGATCGCCATCGCTACGCAGGCTCTCCACGGAGGTGAACGAGGTGCCATGTTGGCTGGAATTGGAGCCACCGCTGCCGCCGCCACGGTTGCCCTCAAACAGCTGCTCATTTTGCATGGTGTTGCG
This sequence comes from Drosophila anceps, assembly GCA_035045945.1. Taxonomy (NCBI): domain Eukaryota; kingdom Metazoa; phylum Arthropoda; class Insecta; order Diptera; family Drosophilidae; genus Drosophila; species Drosophila anceps. The sequence continues at coordinate 21,777,349 of JAWNON010000225.1, read as the reverse complement.
CATCAGCATTTCAGGTGTGCCGCCACCGGTGAAAACAATCTCCTCATGAACGTTGGTCATGTTGCTGCGCGAACCCTTTAAAATACCACGCTTGGGCGGCTTCGGCGGCACCGGCGGCAAAAATCGATTCTGTCAGCATAATAGTAATTATATTTAAGAAGTATCAACTTCGACTAAACATGCTCACCTTCAGTCCGCCTGAGAGCAGGGAATGTGTCACCTCGCCGTAGTTCAAATTCATGGCCATGCCAGCTCCATTGGAGCTGCTTCGGCTCTCGATGTGTGTCATCACAGATGCTACAATTTCCTCATTGCCACGATCCTGCTCTGGCCCGCCATTTCCATTGCCATTGCCATTCCCATTCGCGTTGCCGCTAGCTGCATCGGCATTGAGGGCCGCAAAGAAATCTGCACTGTAGTCGGCTGTTATGCCGCTTGGCAGTTTTTCCTTCTCCTTGCGACGGCCACGTATCTTGAGCGATCGACGCACTTCCTCCAGACGCAGCAGCTCATCGGTGCTCATGCTGCCAGTCACCCCACCCCCGCTGCCACCTTTAGCCTCTTTGCGCAGTTTCTTTTCGCGCTTGCGACGCTCCTTTTCCTCATCGCCGGCGCTCTTCTTCATAAAGTTGAACATCTTTATTTGTTCGTGTGTGTGTGTGTGTTTGTGAGTCCTTAGGGATCTAACTGAAATCAGAAGATACAAAGAGCTTTTTAGTTAAATATGTTCACACTTTCACGCCCTCCAGGCACCATTGCTATAAGAAATTCCAGCTGTTTACAACTGAATTTATAGAGATAAACATTTTACACACAAATGTAACAAATATGGCAGTATTATTTGAGTTATATATCCCTGATTCCCATATACCACGGGCCCCACTAATCTTCCTCAGCGTTTTTGCTTGTAGAACCCAAAGTTTGTTCAGATTAGCTTCAATTCTATAGAATGGGATGGCAGAGAAGAGGCCAGGAGCTAGGATGCTCTAATAGATTTTGACTTTGTCCAAGAAATACAAGTTCAAAGAGTACAATTTTTGGTGGCACAAATGTATATATGATAGGAGCAGCGGCTTTGCACTGAAAACACAAAACTCGTTGATAAGCCAGTAAAATCAATTTATACAAAATTGCTGATAAGATAGCATGAAGAGTAGATACAAAAAAGACGACACTACTCGGAGTAAAATTTCAATTGCAATTTCATTTTTAAGCACTGGCCGAAGCGGACTTCGGGTTCTGAGCCGGTTAACAGATAAGTACCAATCGCGGGCGGGCAGAGGCAGGGGTTGCGAATGTCGCAAGTTCAAGGGCGTGCCCCAACAGTTTTACACATTTTTGTTCTCTGCTGCTAATTTGATTTGCTCTGCCTTGCCCCGCCCTGTCCTGACCAGCCACGGCCCCTTGCATTGCGGTTAGTTTCGCATTTTTTTTCTTGGTTACTCTCTTTGCCTTTTCTTTCGTGGCAAAAGAAACCCTGAGACCAATGCACCCGCACACAACCACAACCACAACAGTTAACTGTTTTTTGCACGTCTGCACGCGAGTGTGTGTGTATGTGTTTGTGTGAGTTTGCAAAATCACGTAAACAATGCGTCAGGCATGCATATTTTTGTTAGTCTTGCATTTCGCTTTGAATCGGCCAACGTTGGCTTTTTGTCATTGAGACTCGCCCCCAATTTGTTATTATTTATTCAATTATGCGCTTTCTTTTTCCATATTGTATACAATACAATTTTTGTTTTGTTTTCACGCACCACACACGCACACACACACAAACACACACGAGCACAGAGGCACACATACATACGCTTACACATACATACTTAAGGGGCCCGTTGTTATTGCAGTTGTGTTTGCAATTGGATTTGTATTTGTGTTTGTATTGATTGCCCCAGACTCGATTGCAATTCATATTTAGCTGTTTAATGTTGCTTCATTTTCTGACCACTTGCCTCGGCTTTGGTCTAATTATTTATACAATACAATTTGTGTCCATTCAGCACAAATCCAATAGACAGAGGGTGCAACTGGAATGTGCTACGAGCCAAGAGCAAAAAAAAAAAGAGGAAAAAAGAAAGCTGCCAGCTACTAACGAAGTCAATAACACCTTTGTTTTTTGCAGTTTTCTATGTCTCTTTTGATAAGCCAAGCACACACACACACACACAATCATATAAATTTATATGTTTTCTCCTGAATGAACATAATGAATTCTTGTTTTTACCTTTTTGCTATTTAACCAATACGCACAATTACGCGTTTGGCGTAAACAAGTGCCTTTCTATTTAAATTCTAATAATTACAAAATTTTACCGTACCGACGACGACGACCGATCGGCCAGTGTGCACACAACTGCTGTTTAGTGGTGGACCAATATATGCACACACATATCGATGTTCACTTTAATGCCAGTGTATACACATCGGTTGTGCAAACAAAAACGCCATGTCAGTGCTGTAAGACGCACAATGTTTCCCCTGCAGATAAGTTCGATACCATTCTGTGGATTTTAATTGAATTGACTATTATAGTTTAATATTATTATTTTATGACTTATTAAAATCAAGCTTATCGGTATTAATAAGTTTATCTGAGTTTGTCGTTATAGCTGGTAGCGAAGAAGTCTTACACTCGTTTGCATAATAAGATTTACGCGCCGAAACGGTGTCCGGAGTTGGTATGGTCACCCCAGTGGATTCGAATATGTTTTTCGAACTGTTGCCATTTTGTTTGGCCATCTGATAATCTCCGGAGTCGAAAAATTTTGTCTTCCTTTGCAAACGCTTCTCGAGGAATACTGATGGTACCTTCGTATAATTGGGATATTTTGAATCTATTTGATGCTCTGCGACTGTCTCTAAATAAGGGAAATTCTTTTGCTTATTGGATGGCACACTCTCGTCATTCTCAGTTAAGTCCATGCTGATAATTCAAATTAATTTATTTTGTATCATAGATTTCACACAAAAATACTGGATTCCTTTGTGAACAAATTTTTAATTAAAAATTGAGTGTCATCCTGGCATTCATATACCGTGTTGCTATGAGTCATATCGGACGGCCACCATGGTTTTTCGACCGACCACCACAATATATTGTTCGTATATCGCAAGACTAAAAAAGTGAAGCGTAAAAACCAAACGGTGCATCTACATGGAAAATTAAGTGTGAGTGCGTGTGTTTGTGGAAAAATCAAATTTCAACATACATATATTATGCGCACCAGGACAAAAGAAAACTTTCGATCAGTAGTAGTTCAACAATTGTGTGGCGAATCCGTATTGAATTGTGTGTGTCTGCAGTCCCACACACACACACATACACATATAAACGCTCACAACACACACACACTCGTTAACACACAACAGAAACAAAAACAACATACGTGAGTGTCGCTGCCGTCACCGTCACCATTCAGCCAGCAGCAGAGTCTGCCTTTTACATTTGTGAAAAAGAGTAAAAATCAAATGCAAAAGTCGGTTCTTTTGAACAATTAGGAGGTGGGTTTCAAAATTTTTAGTGACATTTCAAATGCAAGTGTTTTTTGCCAAATTCCCCTAAACAGTCGTGGCCTTTGTTATTGTTGCTCGCTCGCTCGCTTACAGATTTTTCGTCGTCGCCGTCGTCGTAGTCATAGTCGCCGAAGCCGACGTCGACGTCAACGGTGTTGTCTGCCCCCGATGGTAATCTATCTTTGTGGGGCTGTATGTTTGCGTGCATGTATGTGTATGCACATATAAATAAACGTATGTATACTTGCGTGCGTGTGTATGTATGTATATATGTGCATTTGATAACTGTATTAGTGTCTAGACATGTTGCTGACAAGGCTGCAAAATCGAAAAGTTTTGCTTGCGGTTCGGTTTGCCGGTTCGAGTCATTGTTTGAGCTCGTGCGCAGACTGTTGTTGTTTTTGATAGAATTACGACAATATGAAAGGGTAATCATAACTAATGTCGCAAAAAAATTCTTTTCATTAAATTGTAAACATGTACGCTTAAACAATACACACGAATATGTATATATGTGTGTGAGTGAACTGGTTTTCAACTGGTTCGGTTCAATGAGTGAATCTGTTCCGAACCGGTGTGCAGTTTTCTTTTTGCCGTTGTTGCTGCTGATCACTTGATGCGCCGACCTACACACGCACACACATACACACATAGAAAGAAACGTTACTGTGTACATACATATTGTCTGTCGAGACATGTTCGCGCGTCTCTCCCGCCAACTTCCCCCGGCCGGCCCACACACTTTCCTTTGGTCGCGGCCTCGCACTTTGCATTGCAGACAGGCAAGCAAACATGTGTGTGTATGTATGTGTGCTTGTATTTTGTCGATTTTATTTTATGTACATTTGTTTACAGTTTTAGATAGCGAAATTTGTACAGCCGGCAGCGACCGCCAAGGCACGGAGTTGACATTTTTGCAAATTGCAAATGAATATGTTTTGTATTTTTTTTTTTTTTTGTTTTCAGCTGCGATCATTGCCGCACTCTCTGACACACACGCACACACATGCACACGTGCCCCTCGCACCTTTATCGCTCGCTGCGATCTCAGCCAGCGGGCCACACAGACACAGCGAGCGAAACATGCAAGTATACATGTACATACATATATGTATATGTGTATGCATGAATACAAATGTATAAACACTAGTACGTATGTATGCAAACATATGTATGTTTGTAAATGTGTACATATAGTCGCATACATACAACGGTGCATACATACATGTGTATGTGCACATACCAATACGTCCAATACGTTTGTGTGCACGTATGCGTGTAAGTTCATGAACAGCCGCGGTCCGTCGACTTGTTTTGATTTAATTTCGCGGTAAATGCAATCGCGAAAAATTTTGCTCATATCGCTTGCTGCTGCTGCGCGCTGTGCGCTTCGCGGGGAATATTGTTTGAAGCTAAAACGGCAAAGCAACAATAACAACAGCAAGAACAATTGCGACAACCGCGTTGCTAATATGCTGGCGCCTCTACATGTGGGGCGCACAATGACTAAGTGAAAGACAGAGAGAGGGAGAGAAAGCGTGAAAGAAGAGAGTATCAGGGCGGTCGCCGCCGCCGCCGTTGTTGTTGTTGTTGTCGTCGCGACAGCCCTTCTGCGAACGGAAATGCCGTAAATGCTCGATTTTCTGTTTTTTTTTTTATTATTATTTTTTCGAACGATCGATCCTATTTTAAACAGTTTTGCAGCTGCTGCTACTGCAGCTGCTGACGCAAGCGCCAACAACAATAACAATAACAATGTGAACGACAACAACAAAGGGCTGTGCAATTTGCCATAAACACGCCAAAAGACAATAACAAAATATGCATATACATATGTATGTGCATATTAGAGATGAGTGCGTGTTGAACTATTTGCGTGACACGAAAAATAATTTGAAATTGAAATTTGAGGAAAGGCTTCCTATTTCACGTTTTATTGATTTAAAATTTAGTATACTTAATTTAAACGTTCGACATTTTTAAATAATTTTAAATATATATATATATATATATATTTTTTAAAGAATTGTATTGGAATTTCCGAGTTATATCATATCTGAAAAAAAAGAAAGAAAAAAATAGTTGGCACTATGCACTCGCAAAAATGCTAAGAAACATTAATATTTTTGTTGTACTATTTATACCTGTATATTTATTAACAAGTGCCTTCATTGTAGATTGTGGAACTGGGGTGTGCGGAATTGATTAGCTTGTTGCACCCGGAACTGGGAACAGCCTCAACACGAATTACTTACCATTTGCGCTGCAGAGGAGATCGACTGTGGTTGCCAGCGCCGCAACTAGATCTGCCTCAATAACGCCCACACCAACAACGTTAACGATCACTGGCGGTCGTTTGGGCTTCAATTTCAACAGAAACAACAGCAACGTCAGCAACAACAACAGCGGCGGCGGCAGCAGCGGCAACAACATCAAAATCAACGATTGCAACGTGTCGGAACTGAGCGACGCACTGCTAAACAACGAAGTGCCTGGCTCTCGGTATCCAATAGTGACGGCAACAGAAGCCATCATGTCCTTGACAGCAACGGGCACATCGCCCATCAGCCCCATTGAGCCCTTTGTTACGGCCCACCCACAGATCGTGAAAGAGGGTTGGCTGATGAAGCGTGGCGAGCACATCAAGACTTGGCGCCAACGTTATTTTGTGCTACGCGACGATGGCACTTTGATGGGTTATCGCAACAAGCCCGCAGATAATACACAGTCGGAGCAGCTGCTCAATAACTTTACCGTACGCGGCTGCCAAATAATGGCCGTTGATCGGCCAAAGCCCTTCACATTCATCATACGCGGCCTGCAGTGGACGACGGTAATTGAGCGCACATTTGCCGTCGAATCGGAGATGGAACGCCAGGCCTGGACGGAAGCTATACGTAATGTGGCTAGCAGGCTGAGCGAGATGGGCGAAACGGCGATGTCACCATCAGCACAAACAGATATGGGTGATGTGGATATGGCCGGCATTGCCGAGGTGGAACTATCCGAACAGTTCTCAGTGCAAGGCACCACACGAAACAGCAGCGGTGTTAAGAAAGTGGTACGTACACAGAACATAGATTCCCCTATTCCATCTATTAACTACAATTTCAATTTAGACACTTGAGAACTTTGAATTCCTCAAGGTGCTCGGCAAGGGCACCTTCGGCAAGGTAATTCTCTGCCGCGAGAAGGCTACAGCCAAATTGTACGCCATAAAAATTCTCAAAAAGGAGGTCATCATACAGAAGGATGAGGTCGCGCACACACTGACCGAAAGTCGTGTGCTAAAGTCAACAAATCATCCGTTCCTGATTGTAAGTGCTATTTTATTTCATAACATCTAATTATTTGACGAAATCTTAAGCCTCTAACCTGGGTTAATTCCTCGTTTCGATTTGTTTGCCTTGAAAGTGTTTTTGACATTTGAATATGAATTGTGTTTTTATTGTTCCTTATGAAAGCAAAATATTATAAGAATCAAGTTAGAGTAGGGACTACTCGGCTAGAAGATACCCAAATACAAATACATGTCGACAAACATACGCACGCACGCACGCATAACTACGCGCTCTGCTTACTACACAGTATTTCATAGATAAATACTTTAAGAAACAACAAAGTAATTGGTTGATTGATAGTTATATTATATAATTAGTTTAGATACACATACATATGGCTACAATTAAAAGAAAGATCTAGCAAAATCGCAAAACACTTCTACTAGCCTAAATAATTACAGGTGTATAGATCAAGAAAATATAGGAAAACGCAGAGTACATTTCATGATCAATATACAATACATTCCATAAGAGTATCATAAACTTTTTAATTTACATACAATTCTTAAGTAGCCCTAAATTTAGAATAATATTTAATGCGTGGTATATTTAATAGGTGGGTTTGACGATCGAGATATAAGCATCTAAATATGTTGATTATTTTAGCATTCAAATATTTATATAAATTTAAAAATTTTGTTGTATGTAATAAAAGCTAAAGAATGCAGAACATGCGAATATCCATCACATATATATAATTTTAAATTGAAATCAAGTATCCACCCGAAACGTGTACTCTACAAATTATTTGCTTTAATTATGCATCATATTTAAAGCTACTATAATCATTAATGAATATACCTAATGAAATGTTCTTTTTGTTCTTTGTTTTATAGTCACTGAAATATTCATTTCAAACCAATGATCGTCTCTGTTTTGTCATGCAATATGTGAATGGTGGCGAGCTGTTTTGGCATTTGAGTCATGAGCGCATCTTTACAGAGGAGCGAACACGTTTTTATGGCGCCGAAATAATATCGGCGCTGGGGTATTTGCATTCGCAGGGTATCATTTATCGTGACTTAAAGTTGGAGAATCTTTTGCTGGACAAAGATGGTCACATTAAGGTAGCGGACTTTGGGCTGTGCAAGGAGGACATCACTTACGGACGTACAACAAAAACGTTTTGTGGCACACCGGAATATTTAGCGCCTGAAGTATTAGACGACAATGATTATGGGCGCGCGGTCGATTGGTGGGGGACTGGTGTGGTTATGTATGAGATGGTGAGCAGACGACTACATTGCATTTAAAATACACATCTATATTATATATATGTATATATAAATATAATTTTAAATTGGCAGATCTGTGGGCGGCTACCATTCTACAATCGTGATCACGATGTGCTCTTCACGCTGATATTGTTAGAGGATGTGAAATTTCCACGAAATATAACGGATGAAGCCAAAAGTCTGTTATCTGGACTTTTGGCCAAGGATCCCAGAAATCGTTTAGGCGGAGGCCAGGATGATGTTAAGGAGATACAAGCACATCCATTCTTTGCGAGTATTAATTGGACAGATCTGGTGCAGAAGAAGGTTTGAAATGCTTTCATAATACGTTTGACCGAAATCTAATCAACATTTCACTTCACATAGATAACACCGCCTTTCAAGCCTCAGGTCACATCAGATACAGACACACGATATTTTGACGAAGAGTTTACAGGCGAGAGCGTTGAATTAACGCCGCCGGATCCCACGGGACCTTTAGGTTCTATAGCCGAAGAGCCGCTTTTCCCGCAGGTAAATTTATCTTTGCTTAATTCGCGAAATAAATATTTAAATAATATTTCATCTTCAAATTACAGTTTAGCTATCAAGGAGATATGGCCTCCACATTGGGCACCTCGTCGCACATAAGTACTTCCACAAGTCTCACATCGATGCAATAGAACAAGTTTAACAAACACACACATACATAATATAAACACATCATGTTCTGCTTTATCACCTATGATCACCCATAATATACTTAGTTATATAGAACTGGGTAAAATTGCGAGCAAAACTGAAATAAATTTGTACCGCTAAGTTTATACACCAATAATAACAAATGAATGATAGTAACTTATTTTTCTTACCTTCAATAACAACAGCTGAAACAAAAAGCAAGCGAAGATAAGAGAACGTTGAGCGCGATATATAAAGAAAACAAAAAATATAGTTTACAACATATAATTATACTTATATACTTATATATACACCTAAATATAACATTTTAAGCATAACGTTTAAAGTGATTAGTTAATTTTTAACTGCAAGTATAACATTTATCAAGCGAAAGAGAAAAGAGAAAACATAAATATGAAACACACAACAGCACACTAATACACAAAATACAATACACTACTAGTATATAAGTAAAAAAAAGTTTATACAACTGTGCAGCAAAATATCGAAATACACACACCCACACCAACACACACAAACACACACACACACACACACACAACAAACACCATACATACAACAAACGCATTAATTATACTCCAAAGAAGCAAAAAACAAAAAGAATTACGAGTTATATTTAATGGTAAAGTTGCCTCTGATGTGCTCCGCTTAATGCAAGAGCTGAACACAACAATAAAAACATCAACTAAAAGCTATAAATAAAAACATTATACCCTGATTTCCCATTTTTAGTGGGTCCAGGGTATAAAAAGCGTAAAACAAAATTTCAACTGCATGAGCGCCAATAACATTTAAGAAAATGAGTTTAAAAAAAAATAAGAAAGAAATTTATATCTTGCATATGCTTTTTTACACAAATATTTGTACATATTTATATACAAAAAAAATCCATTTTTTAACCAAAATGTAAAAAAAAAAGAAAAAAAAATACAAAATTTCCAATTTTTTTGAATTCGAAAAGAAGAAAAAATGCCTAAAATTGTTTGTCATATAAATGTCGGCCTTGCAGAGTTAATAAAACAGCATTAAGCATGAAATGTTGTGCATACCTATCAGATCAGGCCACTGCAACAGAATTAATACTTAAATTAAACCAAAATAAAAGTAAATAAAATTTGATATTTTTTTATAAAAGCATAAAACTATTGAAATAAACTTGTAAATAAAATATTAAAATAAAGAAAATCATGTTCGGGCATTACAACTAAATACAATATCTACAATAAAAGTATAATCTCTTCTATATACAATGAAAACATAAATAAACAAAAGCCTATCAATTGAAAAATAATGAACAAAACATAAAAATAAAAGAGTTAGATGAAACCTATTTTCTTAAATAAAAACATAAAACGAAAACCGCTTGCAAAACTAAACTAGAACTAATTATGCCAAAGATCCGGCCAAGCGAATAAAAAAACCCATAAATGCATTTGATAATTTGAAGAGGTCCGACAGGTGAGTTAGAGTTTAGCTTATATAATATGTATTACTTCGAATCCAGTAGTTGATTACCTGTTGAGAAGGTACTAGGAGCTAAACTATAGTTGGATCAGATCATATTAATATATCAACAACGTCAACAAGCTATATGTCATACAAATCAAAGCTTGGGACGATATTATTATTTCATACGCATCACTTCTATCGTATTGCATGAGGCGAAAAGTTTGAAAAATCGAACTTAATCAAATCGAGCATCCAGTAATTTCTACTGGATACATCAAAAAAAAAAAAAAATAGGTAGCCAATATCAGGATAGAGGATTCATTACAGATAAAATATGCAGCTTATAGTTAAACTTTTCGTAAGCAAAGCTTATTACAAACGACTACACAACGATTTCCACAATTCAAAGTTTGCAGTTACAATATTTGTTTTGAGTTAAGGATCTCGTTTATAGAAATCAAATAAAATTATATGTACATTTCCATTGAAACAAACAAACAACTGAAAATGCAAATAATAATAGCTGACCAAACAATCAACAGAAATCTGCCAATGCCATCAAAACGGCAAGCTTTTAATATATCACAAGAATAAAAGATAACATATGTATATGTATGTATATATATATATATATATATATATATATATATATATATATATATATATATATATATATATATATATATATATATATATATATATATATATATAATATAAAATAAAATATAAATATAAATCACGTAGTAAAATATTGAAAAGTCGAAATCATTTAGCTGCTGCATAGACATTAAGATAATGGGGCATTACTATATCGTCAACCCCTCTAGAAGAAAGTAACCTCTCCACCCGCACCATAGGCGAACTAAAGAACTATTCTAATACTGTTCACGGTGCCCGTTATTAGAGCCTTTCCATTTGTCATCCCACACAAGAATAGAGAAAAGGAAAATAGAATATTTGTTTTGTTTTCGATCAGTTGTATAACAAATTTGAATTTGAACTTTTATACATGTACTGCTAACTACGATGTGTTCTACCAAATGGTTTGAAACTTGACTAAATCCCTTGTCAGTTCGAGCAAATAAAACTGTTCATTTTGTTTTATTGTAAAATCCAAATAAGAAAAAAAAAGATTGAAAACCCAAAAGGATAAACATGATTAGATGTAATTTTTGATAAGCGAAACATTGGAAATTTCGCACAGTTTTAATAATTACACTAAGCTGACTTATATAAAGTAAACAAAATAAATAAATATAAAATATATGCGTTTATAAAACCAGGAGCAACAACTGAATAGGAACTTGTAGATAATGTACGATCTACATAAGTATGATATGATTAATTTATACGCGCTTACGCATAGCAACATGCATACATAATGAAAATACACACACACACACACATATTTATATATATTTATATAAATACATATACCATATACATGTGTATGTACATATGTAATCATGTGAAAAACAATTATAATTTAAATGCATAAATAAAATTTACATATAACGGATATTTGATAGAAAAAAATACAAAGTCGTTCAGAGATATTTTCTCTGTCTTTTTAGGGAAATATATTGGAATTATATATGAGCACTACCGAAAAATTGGACAACAATTTTTTATAAATTGAAGCTATATAGAAACAATACGTATAAATTAATAGGTAAGAAAACACCCATCCTGGTAATGGGACTGCCAAAGCAACTCCAATTCCTTGCTTCGAATACTTCATCCGGCTGTATTGCAAATTGGGTCGAGTTAACTACGAGTGTGTTGCATGCGCTGTCCGAGCCCAGAAAATGCAACGACTTGACCGACTTAAATATTCGGGAGCACGCCTTAAGAAGGCGGACAGGCGGGTGCGTAGAGCGCCTTATGCGATGTGTGTGCGCCCGCGAACAATGCGTTTTGTCCGATGATTAATTGCAACACAATCTCGGAGGCCACAGAGCCGCCGCCGTTGCTTTCGCCAAACGAGCAAACAGCGGTATGTGTAAAGACATACACACACACGAGCACATAAGTACAAGTGTATGTGTCTACAGTTGCAAATGTGTTTGTAGACAGAGACAGAATGTGTGTCGCAATGCCAGGCGGATATATTATCTGTGACATGAAGCTATTAATTTTTAACACTTGCACCAGGCAAAAAAAAAAAAATAATAAAAAACAAATTAAAATTGCGCATGATGAAAGCGAAAGTAAATCAATGTATATAGTACGAGTATAACAAAATATTCGCATTAAACGTTAATTGAACTGGGGCTTGGGCTTAAGTCAGACGATGTACATCCTTCAGCAACCAAGCCCAGCCCAGGCCAGGCCAGGCCAGGCCCTTGAAAAGCGCACTTGGAAAAGCGCGATTAGTGCTTTCCCTTTTGATGCTGCAACGTTTTTGACGGATGACAACAAATGAAACGGCTTAGACAAACGAAACAGCATCAAGCCAAAGCATTAATACTCTTAAACAATTGTTATGCAGGCGTTCTGCCATGCCTTAGAATTAATTAATGTTTTGAAAATTTTATTTTTCGTTTATTTTCTTTGTTTTCAATTTTGATATTGATTAACTTTTTTGATCGTGTTGCCGACTACAACTGAATATTAATTACAGTAATAAAAGTGAAATCAAGATTTATTTGTAACATAGTTTGGGTATTGCAAAGCATTTGCAATAGTATTTCAGTCGATTCTAACTCTCGCTGAGCGTCTCTGGATAGGCAGTTATGGCAGTTATTGTACCCTTCGTCAAGTGTATTACTAGCAAAAAATTAAGGTTTGGGTAAGTGGGGAAAGGAGGGGGGGGGGAGGAGGGTAACCGCATCTCGTTTTCTGTGTTTGTAATGCGTTTTTCGCGCTTTTCATTTGCGAAGCGATTTTTCTATTTTCACCTCTTGTTCAAGCTGTTTGCTATATAGCGATGTGAAAATGTCTTCAAACTAGAAAATGGTCAGCACAACAGCAGCAGCCGCAGCAGCATCATCTGCAATTGCGACTGGGCAGTAGAAACTTGTGCTCGTATGTGCTGTGTTGTGCTGTGCTGGCAGTTAACAGCTCGAGCGGCCGCTCCTGCCTACCAAACCGTTGGCTGACTAAAAAGTGAAATACATCAAAGCACGTCACATCCATCAGACATTATGAGCAGCACGAGAGCACGCCCCAGACTGAAGCCCAGAGCCAGTCTTGAACTGTTGCTTTGAGGCTGGCCAAGACTAGATACCCAGCAACGGGCTTGGGAGCGCATGAGGCATGTTTGACAACCAGGCCCAAAAGCGTCGCTAATGAATTGGAATTGTTTAAAGAGTGCGGCGAGGGGCAACTGCAGCATCAGCTCCATCCTCCATCCTCAGCTTTGGCCTTAGTGTCGTCTCTTGCAGTCGCTGCAATCGAAATTAATGAAAACTTTCGTTTATTTAATTGCACAGCAGCTAGACAGAGAGGGAGAGTCAGTCCATGATTACACTTCGAAAAAATTAGGTATAATTGTTATTGTACAAATCTGCTAACATTTGTTAGCAACATAAAAATAATATTTAATAATAAAATATTTAACAATAATATTTACAAATATTTATATATTTATAACTATATACATCATGAATTTTCAATTTGAAACTTTAAAAGTAGTTTTTGGGAATTCTTTAAAAACTCTGACTTAAATATTCCAGAATTTTGTAGTAACAATAGAATTTTGTAGCAATAATTATATTTTTATTCTTTTGTTTTTTGCTTTTGTTTTTGTTTTTATTATTTTACCTTGTTATTTTTTTGAGTGCATGCGTCGAGCAGCTGATGTTTAAGATATGTCTCTCAGTGTTTGGCTGGAGTCTCAGTGTTTATGGGTTATGGTTATGACCATAATGAAATCTATAGGGCAAGACATCGACAGCGGCATTTGAGTGAAAATGATTGATTGATTGATCGCTGTGTACCCTGCTGCTTCGGGTGCTATTGCTGGTGGTTGTGCTGGTGGTGGTGCTGCTGCTGTTGCTGTTGCTGTTGCTGCTTTGTGGATCGTCATCGTCTAAACGTTATTGCATTGTTGTCTGTGATTGCTGCGTTACTCCTTTTCGGTGTACAGAGATTTGTTGACTTGGATCAGACAATTATTATTTGTTTTCCGAGGTATTTAGTTGTTGGCAGATTTCGCTGCAATTTTGTTTATGGCTTTTAAGGTTGAAGCATGATGTTGATTGAGCTGTTCGACGCCGCCAATTGCCAATCAATGGGAACTTTAAAGACAAACGTGCTCGAAACTGTTTCCATGGGCTGTGGGGAAAGTCGTGCGTTTGAATTGGCCAAATGCGTGGTATCCTGTATCCAGCTCTTGAGTGTCTCTTTAGAGATATTAACGTTGAGTTATATTAATCGTATTATGTCAAAAACTTATATCCGAATATTCAATTATAAATAAAGTCCCATAGAGTTTATATATTCCAGATCAGATGGAAAAACTTATGCAATTCAACTGTGTTTAGAAACACTGAGGACAGTATTTGATTTTTGATTACCGTTTACTGAAAGATGGTTACAAAAATGTATGTTATTAATATTTTGACAAAGTATCAGATCTGTGTAAACTTATTTGGCAGTAGTAGATAAGCAGTTTTCTGTGCTCTTTATTCGCTTTGTAATGTCTTATCCAACTAACCCATTTTAACTTTCTATAACATTTTTTAGCACTTTCGAGTAGCTGATCGTAGCCAATTGATTTCTTTATTATAATAAAGTTTATGCATTTTTCGTTCGGTAGCAGCATTTGATTATCTAAAGCATTCACTTTGGCTGGGCGAACATTTTCAACTTTGACCACAAATGAAAAATATGTTGTTGGGGATATGAATGTGGTTAACAACTGGCGGATAAGCTTGGCTGCACATGTCAACGCCACTTGCAACTGGGCAGACCCCCTGGATTGCCCCCTGGCCCCTGCTCCCTGCCCCATGTGTCCCATGTGACTGTGGTCCAGTTCGGAAAACGGGTCAACATTGCAACAGCTCGTAGTTCTACTCACATTTGGGCCGACACTGCTGACCAACTTGCAGCACAATGCGGCAACAACAACAAATGCAATAACTAGCCAAATAGAGACGCTGGACATTTTCTGAGCGCAGAACGGAACGCCTTTATTATAAGTATGACAAAAAGAGAAGCATGTAGGAGTTATATGCAGCTATACGAGTCCATGCCCCATGCGATAACCTAAAAAAAGAAAAATGCTCAAACACATTTTTTTCTCCTCATCTTATTTTTTTCTTTCGTTTTTCTTTTTTTTTTGTGGTAACTAAAACATTTGGCCGACAAGGCGCTGTGGTGCTGTGTAATGGAATGGAATGGGTTGGGAGGTTTTGATGTAGTCCGAGACTTTGCCACAAAGAAACGGTGAACACACCTTAAAAATGTGGAAGGGGACTGAGGGAAAACATTTGCCAGGTTTCTAATTGCAGACTGGACAGCGTTAAGACATGAAGCCGTTTGTGACGGATTTGGGCAACTGGAAGGCATATGTGACCGTGACCATGGCCAATAAATGAGGTAGCTGTAGTCGCCTGACTGTTTGCTGACGATGCTGATGAGTTGTGCCAGACAGCGCTCCGTTAGTTAAAGAATCAATTTTCCTGCAGCTTACCTTGTCGACGTTATGCTCGCTGCCCATGTAGGTGTGGCACTGCCACATATACATATATACATACAGATATATGCACACACCACCTTTGACTGCCACCAAGACAGGGGCCCGGCGACGGAGGCGGCGCCTTGCATGTCCGTTCGGCCACTTGCAGCGGTCCATTATGCAATGTCACGATTCGCGGGCGCGTATAATGAACTTTTGATGCTGTTATAGCCACATGGTCAGACTAGGCCTATCCACAGTCATGGCTATACATATAGCTCATTTGTGAGCAGCAGCAACAACAACAAGAACAGCAATAGGCCGCACAGGCTCCACGCGGCACTAGAGATGAGCGCTTCGTGCGTGAGCAAAATAAACAGTTAACACCAATATTTATCCCATTTGCATACTGTATTACCTGCGTTTCTATTCGTAAAGTATTAATAATATCCTGCCTAATGTTGCACTAAGAATAGCTTTTACTATATTATTACTAATCAATTCAATTATTTAATCAATGTAAGTTATTTGTAATATGAAGGTGGCTTTCAAGACATTGCCGATGCAACAATTAAAATCGTATTATAAAAAATTATATTGTTGTTAAATTAGAAGTAGAATATAAAAAAATGATATAAAACTTGACATTTATAGATATAATTACATTACATAAATTAATACAGAAATTTCTTGTCAGCAAAACTTGAATGTCAGATTTATGAATGAAATATCACGTCAACATCTCTAGCAAGGGCTATATATTCACTCGCACACACACACACACACACACAAACACACACACACACACACACGTTGGTAGCTTGCATATGGTTTGAAACACGAGCAGTGTTGGTAATTGCTTTATAAACGTTTTCTTCATTTTTTGTTGTTGTAAATTTGGTAGTTTGTTTTTATTGCACTTCGCTTTGGGTGGCATTGAACCGCAAAGTTGAATTCGAACCCGGGTTCGTGGCTCTCGCCCTAGCCGCTAATGCGCCAAAAAGCCCCAAAAGCTGGGCTCGGCGCATTGACATGGTTGCTGGACTTTGCTGAGTGACCATGCCATGGCTTAATATGGAAGGGCCAATTCTTTGCTTTCACATATTTCTTGCCCTGTGTTTTATTTTTATTTCTTTGTGTTTCTGGCTCTTTTTTTTTTTGGTAATTGCGTGGAAGCCGCTGATTAAGCCCAACACCGCAACATTCAAAAACGTGCCACATTTGGCAACTTGCTAAGCCGCTCTCTGTCTTGGCCCTTTACACAGATTCAGATTCCCATCCTGATTGTCTTCGTCGTCGCCGTCGTCGTCGTCGTCGTCGTTGTTGTTGCTTTTGATTGGCGTTTGCTGATTTCCTTTTTACTGACAACATAATATTAAAGCCAATTAAGGCTAAATTTATGCGTACAGCCAACTGCCAACTGCCAACTGGACCTTCTCTCTGGGCCGCAATTATTGGACCTGGTCACTCGGACCTGGCATTTTAACTGCCCAAAGTAAACATTTCCTTGTTCCCGGCATATTTTGGGCGCATTTCTTAAATGTGTCTTGCCCACTGACTTTTTTCTCTCTTCTTTTACCTGTTCGCTCGCCTGTTGCTTGTTTTGGGGCAAACATAACTGCAGTTTGCGGCAACATGTTAATTTCTTCATTGCCAACACGTTGTACAGATATATGTAAATTTTTAAGTTATTTTTAAGAGGGTACTGCATTCTTTTAGGTTCTGTGCGAAAAATGTACTCATTTCTTAGACACTTTTTTAATCTATTTATTAAAATGTGTATTGAGAATTCAACATCCAATGGGAGATTGCATTTATTCAAATTTCTTACCTATCATTTAAAGAATATAAGTTTTCTTGTAACATACCTGAAAAAATATATAAAAAGTGATTTTATTTTATTAAAATTCACGTAAAATGTTTATATGTAAATAAGAAAATATATGCTAAGAAATGGATTAAAATCAAATTAGAAAGATAACCTGGCAGCTCATTGCGCACAGTCAATTTAATTAGTTAATAATGCACTAATCCAACATTAATAAAAACACTTGCAACGAGCTGCAGGCATGCGGCATGTGGCAACGAAGCATGCGACGAGCACATCCCATGGCCACGAATGATTCCATATTCCCATGCACCTGTATATAGGCCACAGCGTATTGAATTTCATAGCCAACAATAACAACAGCACCAGCAGCAGCAGCAGCAGCAGCAGCAATATAATCGGACATATAGACAATGGACAGAAAATATGCATACGATAGAGTTTTACCACCCGTGAGTTGCAGGCGCAAAAGAAGTGTGGATGCCCCGTGAAGAGGCCACTGCCACCGTTACAATAACAGCAGCCAAAACAACAACAACAACAACAACAACAACAATCGTTGAGGTGTCTACTCATGCAACATTGCAATTAATTAAATTTTATTTTAAAATAATTGTTTTTAATTAATTTTTAAGGCTTTTGCGCAAATTCATGCAGCAAATGAATGCTCAGGTGCATGGCTATCGATGTGAATGTGGACGTACATTCATTCGGCTGTTGATTCATTTGGAGTGTGCCTTATGTTCATGCAATCGTTCAATCATTCCAATTTGTGTGTGTCTGCGTGAGTGTGTGTATGTGTGTGTGTGTGTATGTGTGCGTGTGAGTGTATTGCAGTCGATTTCTACGTTTTACGAATTTATCAGCGTCAAAGTCAGAGGCTAATGAAAAGCGCTTTTCCAAATGCAACGCTCTGGGGTGCGTTCAACCCAGCTTGAGTAGTGATATAACCAATGACAGGACTGCCCAAATAATTGGAGCATGCGAGTGCCACTCAGAGGTGCACCGCAGCGTTGCACCAATTTCTAAATGCACACTGCACCATACTGAATGCTGTATGCTGTATGCTGCATGCTGCAAGCCCGCCTTCCTGTTAGCTAACTGTTTGTTCTCTTCTTGTTTATTTTTTTCTTTTAGTTTTTGCCCCAAAATGTGAGCAAACTCATACATAAACATAAACATGCCCCATGTCCAACTTTGGGACGTAGCTCAGGAACATCTTTTGTTTTGGCATTTACAGTTTTTTTTTTTTCATTATAGTTTCGACTTTTAAGTTAATTTTTTTTTGTGCTTTTTTTTTTGACTGTTTGGGTTGCGTGCAAAGTGCGATGATCTTGCGGTGAAATTTTGTGCTCAAGCGGTTAAATTGGTCAGTGAGCAAAAATGCACAAAAGGCAGCAACAACAAAAACAACAACAACAGCAAACAAATGAAATAAAATCACTTGCTCGAAATGTGCTTGATTAAAAGGCCGTGGCTGCAGCCACGTTCGCATTGGAATTTAATGTATATATGTACATATGTACATACCGCCTTTGGTGTGGCTGGCGGGTCCACTTTTAAGGCTCGAGAGAAAGGTTGATGTGAAATATCACTTCAGATTTGAGTATCACCAACAGCGACTGCAACTGCAACTGTAGCTGTATGACCATCAGCATCAACAGCAGCATCATCCATTGCCGTCCCTTCTGCACTTTCTTTCTGGCCTCTGCATTTGCTCAATTTAATGTGGCACCAATTATTGCGAACCCATCCATTAACTGACCAGTTATCCCTCATTTTGAGATCGCTTATCGCAGCCCAGAAATCCTCATTCCTGAGCTACTTTTTTTTTAACTCCTCTCCGAAATTGGGGTCACGCATGTCGGCGTGTCGAAAGGCCGCCGGCCAATGGGCGGAAACATGACAATGACCGAGATAACAGATGCGACAAGGCGCAAGATCAGGTTAATTTCACATAATTAGTTGCTTACATATAAAAAGAAAAATTGTATAGCTTCCATAAACGACTATTACAGACTTAAAGACTTCAAAATCGAAATTAAATCAATATTTGCTAAATGCTAATTAGATTTAATGCATTTTTGAACATCTTCCCACAGGATGACAGCATCGACAGCATAGATTGCTTCATGGTAATTAATCATATTTTGTATTAAATAATAATTAAATGAATAAGTAAAAAATATGTTTCTCAACGAATTTGACATTCAAAAGCAAAAGTACACAATATCCAAAGAAGAAGACTTGTCTATTAGCCGTGATAATTAGCAGCACAGCCATACCCAATTGGCTTCTTATAGATTTGAATATAAGTTGAATCATTCATAGGAGCTTCAGAAAAGATGTTAGGTTCTAGAATATAAATATATTACAATGTTTGCATTGCTTTCAAATTTAATTGCTTGATTTGCTCCGCTGGGCAATCACTGAGAACAGCAGAATTCCGCCTTTCACCTCCATCAAAATGGCGAGTTCATAAATCTTGTGGATCTGGAAACCTAATCGCAATCCAGTGAATACAACGTGCGACAAATGTATTTTGATTGCAGCAGCTACCACTTGGCTGCAACAAAGCTGCAAGTGCACTTGTGCGAACCAAATGCTGCCTGGCCACCCAACTACGCAGCTCGGATGGTTGGCTATGGGCTCTATAGTCAGATTGTTGCCATTGCGGCCAGATATAGAAAATTTATTGTGTTAGCGGTGGCACGAGTTTGCTTTTTGTTTTATACCCTAAACCTATTGAAAATGCGCTTTTTGGGTATAATGTTTTTGTTAAAATGCTTGTAACAGGTAGGGGAAGCCATAGCCCTTTAATATATATTCCTGATCAGGATAAATAGTCGACCCAATCTCTCTGACCATCCGTCTGTCTTTCTGCAAAAATGTTTTATTGATAAATGTTCGCAAAACTTAATCAATACAAGGCTTAGGGTATATTCTAGTCCAAGTGATTTTGACTAACTCACTCTTACTTGTTTTTTTAGTTTTTTCCTTAAGAACTTTGCGTCTGCTGGCATATTGGGGGCCTTGTTGCTGCAGTAGAATTTGTGACACGACCTTTAACGAGATTTTTCCACTTGGCGCATCAACACGCGACTCTTGAGCGTGCTGCGAAAAGGCAGCGAGTTGCGAGTCAATGTTGGCGGCACATCGATTTGTACCAACACATGTAGATGTTGCGACTCCAACAGCAACAACAACAAATACATACAACAATAAACAAACATTTGTTGGAGAATTAGCAAGCGACAGCTGCTAGAGACGAGTCTCCAAACACAAAATGCTGTTTGTGTGTGAGTGTGTGTACAGCAATATCTTAACCAACTTCATTATGAGTGTTGCTAACTAATGATGAGACCGAAGCTGGAACTGGGGCTGGGGCTGGGGCTGGGACAAGGGTAGCATCATCATCAAACGTCATTTGCGGCTGCTGCCGGCGTTGCATGCACATTGAATTCCAATTGGGTTTGGCAGTGTGGCGCAAACTTAATTGTCAAGGTTCGTTAGTTTTTTTTATACCTCGAACCTATGGAGAATAGGTAAAAGGAGTATTATGTGTATGTGCCAGAGTACGTAACACGCATAGGAACGCTTTTCATATTCTATTCATTCATGTTCTATTCATATTGTCTTACTGTATTATATGATATCAATATACTACATTGACTTAGTGCATTAGTATGTAAACTAAATCTAATAGTCTATAAAATTTTAGTTAAATTGAGTCATTTTGCATAGCAAAAATAATGTTGACATGAGAATGAATATGACAAAAAACAATCATAATTATATATATAATATAAATTTATAATGTTAAAAAATAAAAACAATTTCAAAATAAAAAAAATAATTAAATGATATTGATAATAATATTAACATATATTTTATAATAATTAATAATAATTGTTTATTTATATGTTTGGTATATAGAGTTGTGGATATATAGTAAGAGTATTTCTAAGTCGGACAATTCAGACTAGAAAACTCTTACTTGTCGTTCTTTATTGGCATCGCTGTTGCTGGTGCTCTTTCTGCTAATGTTAGTTTCTAATGGTCGTTTTGAGTAAGTGCGCCAATGCCCAGACCCAATCCCAATCCCAGTCTCAGTCACAGTTGCAGTCAAAAGAGCCAGTGCCACAACTGCCAAGGAATTCTCAATATTTCCATTACTTTGTGGTCCACGTCTGGGATTTCTTGCGTTCTGCGTTCTGCGGCTGTGACTGCGGCTGTGACTGCGGCTGCGACTGCGGCTGCAGATTTAGCCAGGTCTCTGTCGCCTCTCTTTTGGATAACTATTTAATTCACATTGGTGGAAACTTGATTGTACTGTTGCTCCAACCAAGCACAAAATGAGAAGCAGCAAAACGAGCTGAACGTCGACGTCGACTGCATTGACGTCGCTGCTGTAAAAAAGATTTTTCACATTTCTAATGCGCTACTTGATTAATACATAGGCTACAGGGACTGCGAATATAATTTGGAATAATTATATACAAGAATACTCGTATATTACCCATTAACAAACTGCTAACTTTGGCAGATCTTAGCTGTATACTTCTGTATTTTGACTAATTTATTTTAGGTTAAATTAATTCAACAATTTAATATAGATTTCTTTGATATTTATCAACCAGGTAGGTTAGTTTTGTTTTATTTTTCATCTATCTTCCATTGTACATTTTTGTTAGTTTTTTATGATTTTGTATATTCTATTCAGACGAAATTGTAAAATTTACTTTGAAAAGTAAGTATCACGTAACATTTTCTCACATTTATTTTCAGTTTGGAGTCTTAAGCTTTGGGTGCCAAACTTACGTGACTTTCTTTTGTCATTACTGATTGATCTGTGGCCAAAAGCACTTACTCCATTTGTTATCAGCCCATTTCGGAGTTAAACATTGGCTTTCTATTCATTAATTGATCGCAATGCCGCAGTCCATCTTGTAGCGTATAGCGCGATGCAGGCAACTCGGCCATATATTTTTTGCACACTGCTCACATTTGAAGATTGTGAGTAAGTGAGTTGTGGATGCAATGCGGATCGCTGCTGCTGCTGCTCCGACGGCGTCGGCTGATTTTCAGTTGAAATGTGTTTGATCAATGCTGATCGAGTTAGTTTTGTCAAGATCTCGTCTAGGCCAAGTGCGACCGGCCAGTAGCAGATCCGAGAACAACAATTGAACAACATAACATCCCACATCAAAAGGATCCAGCAGGATTCTCTGTGCCCCTTTCTTAGTGTCGCAATAGAGTGTAACGGTAACGGTTACGGTAACGGATGTGTATGCTCTTCGTAATGTGATTAACTAACAAACTGACCGCATTACCACTCGGCACCTGCAACGATTGCAACATTGAGTTGCAGCTCCACGTTCACGAACATCATCAGTTTGTGGTATGTACACAAGGCACTGATCGGGATTCAAGTTTCGGGATTCGGGACTCGGTCTGCCTGTTGTATTTGCTTTTTTGTTCTGTGTGTTATGTGTTCGTCCATTCGCTGGTACGCATATTTAAAGTTTGATATCAATCTTTCGCAGGAATGAGCAATGACACTTAATGGCATTTTAGTTGCAAGTCTCCAGCTCTTCAGCTCTCAGTTCCCAGTTCTCAGTTTATGGCCATCTCGACAGCGTCGCCTTGTTAAGTGTAAACGTTAAGTGCCTTGTTATTTAATTCTCTGCTTTTATCTTTTTCGTACATTTTCCCGCTCTAATTCGACTTGCTGTTAAAAGAAAAAAAAAAAAAAGATGCTTTTACCCCAGTGCTGATCTTGTCGTGTTCGTCTCCAACCAACTTCGACTTCGTCTGCCTTTGCAGTCTTTGGTTGACTGCCTCTGCCTAGGCGTCTCAGTCTCAGTCTCAGTCGCAGTTGGAACTCTGTAGGCTTGGTCCATTATCACACGCGACATTAAGTGCAGCCATAATGTAATCGAGCATTTTCTTTAATTTACAGTTAATTGAGTCTTATAGGGTAATTATGCAGTAGTCAGGAATCGTCACCGGCTATCCCTTGCTTGGTCTTCAACCTTGGCATGCACCTCTTAATTGCAAAATACACATAAAACCGGAGGCGAATGCATCATGTGGCGTGTATGTAAATCAATCAAAGTGCCTTACTTTAAGGCTTAATTAAGGCACAAGGGTTATTAAATTGCCGGGCCACGCCAGACCGGAAAAACTACATAGCCATAAGCATAAGCATTATAAGTACACAAGTTAGCCTGCAAAGTGGAGTCGCGAGCGTATAGCTCGAAGCGCAAGTGGCTAACAAATTGCAATTGATGTGATAAGCCAGCCACTGACAATAAACGAAATGCACAATCAATCAGAAGACAGCCATCGTACGAGAGCCCCACACAAAAACGTGCGCCAAATCGTTGCCTAGATAAACCAACGTAACCAACCACATTGATCTAACCGGTCATCCAATCCACTGGCGGCTGGTTGGCCAGCCAGCCAGCCAGTCAGCCACTCACCCATTGAAGCAGTCAGCTAGCCCAGCTCGGTGCGTCTACTAAATAGAGTTAGTTGAGGTATGATAGAGCTCGCAATTTCTGTGCTGCTGCAGCTGTGGCAGTTAGAGAATCGGGCGTTGCCTGGTAACCACTGATTTCCGCAGCTGATGCTGCAAGTGTCTGAGAAACCGTTAACAATCATTAGCAATGAAATCAATTGGCCCATATCGCAATAGGTGTAGATGAGTATTGTTTGTGTGTGTGTGCGTCTGTTTGTGTGTGGCTATTCGCAGTAACCACACACTTCACAGGAAGTTCAACAAGTTAAGATCTCTGTGTTTTTCCAACTAATCAGTTTGCCTTCAATACGTATATTTATATTGCCAACAAGATGTCTTGATATTGCATTGGTTCTTATTCGGTACTAAGTGATAAAAAATAATCCATGGGAAAGCGCAGAGGGCTTTTATTGGACTTGAATGTAATAATTCTATCATACATTGCAATGCATTAACATTCTCTTAAAGCACCATATTTTTAAGAAGAAAGCGAAGTTAACTCATAGAAGCTAAAGTTTCGCTCGTTATTGAAAAATATTTGAAAATATAATTAAAATCATTGTTTTTAATGTGTCTAGATTTAACTTAATGCGACGCATTTAATCATAGTTAATACATTTATTAGGGCTTAGGGCAATCAATCAACTGTTTAGAAATTGATTGGAATATAACTGCCTTGTTGATGTCGGAGATGGACAGTCAGTTAAAGATACGTTTGATTTTGATGCTATGTAATGCCAGCTTCGATCACAATAATTAGATGCAATTTACAAACTCTGATTACTTATGCTAATGCCAACCAGAGATAGAGGTGGATGCCATGCTTTGGCAAGTGGCAAGTCTAAATTTTGCAATTGTGGTAGCTGCTGCTACTGCTGCAGCCACTGCAGCTGCTGGCTAACTGACTACCCACTGATTATCTTCAAGAGCGTGGCGACTGCGCCGCCAGCATCCACTAAAAATGTTTGTCTATGCGCAATGCGAAATGATTTGCAGAACGAATTGCGCTGGAAGGAAATTGCGTGCAATAAAAGATAGATATGTTTGCGGGTAGCTATCAACGGTTGATCATTAGAGAAATATTCGACAGGCGGCAGACAACGGCCAACAACGGTCGATGCGAGCACGAAGTGGTATAAATATTGGCATACGTTCGCTTATCTTGGCCAATTTATTGCCGCTTTTCCCCAAATGACTCAATAGCAATACGATGAGTGTGCTATGGCACCGAACTAGTTCTGCACGCACGCACTTGCCACGAAAATTAATGTAATTCTCAATTACGAAACAAGTTATGCCACAAATTAAAATTATGCAAAGATCTGCAGAAACTGGCAAGCTAAGAGAGGAAACAAAGAATTCTTCTCTATATCTCTTCTTGAGTTTAACTGCACTTTGAGCTCAAGTAAAAGAAACGCCTGTCTGGACAGGTGCAAAGCGAAGGATTCATTTCTGGCTGCGAAAAAGGGCGTGAACGTGGGGCGCCACCCAAATTAGGCGCACCTGTTGCATGCTCGAGACGAGACAAAGTTGTTTTCAATGTTATTAATTAACTGCGATTCGATTTGTGGCCACACTTGGGGGCTGGTTATGGCACTCGATTGTTGGCTCTGGGCCAACATGCTGGTCCGTATGTGTGTCTCCGGTAATCATATTCGCAAACGTTTGGCAAGTACATGGAGAACCGCTGCTGCTTCTGTCAGGTCGCCTGTTCACCTGGTCGCAACCAGTCGCAAGGCATGGCAAAAATTGTTGTTCGCGTTTGTTTTTTTATTTTTTTTTCTGTATTTTCGGAGGCAAATACCAAACACGTTTCGTGGAACAAGTTCAGGTGCTGGACTCCAACTCCAACTCAAACTCCAGCTCGAACTCGGACTTGGACATGGCTAGCAGGCAGCGCAGCACATTTTGCCTCACTTCATTGCTGACTGCCTGGCATAGTATGGAGTAACATGTCTCAAGACTTGTTCCACCCTTTTTTCTAGCTCAGCAAAGACGACAACGCGACAGCAACAATAACAGCAACAGCAACAGCACGTGAACGTTGACTATACGTCCGTTAAACTGCTTTGGGCCATTGTCCAACTTATAGCTGCTTAGCATTGGGTCAACTGAAGTTGTTAGATTTGGAGCGCGCGAAATGGGACCACGCACCAGACAGATCCTAAAGCTGCGGCTTATTTAAATAAAGGTGTTCGCTGACGGTCGTTGCCAGGCGGCTGCCAAGACAGGTGCTTGTTAAGATTGTTACCAAGCAAATACCAGATAGACAGATATGAAATACCTGCTCTTCATACCACATTGTACATGTGTCTACGGTGTTTATTTTGTTCTATTATTATTATTATTTTTTTTTTGTTTCGTTTTGCACTGCCCTTGGGCAAACGGCTATTATAATAAAAATAGATGAGGCTGCAAGTGAAAAGCTCTTAACTTTAATTACGGGACTAAGCATTTAAGCAGTTTCTGCTTCAGCTTCTGCTTTCGCTCTGCGAACGTGCTAAGAAATCATATTTAATATTATTCGCTTGTAGAGGGCAACTACGCATTTCACTAAACTATAAAGGAAATAATTTTTTGCACATTTTTATGAGCTTCTGAAAATTTCGTTCGTTTCGTTATACGTGATAATAAAGTAGGCGGGCAAGTTAGATAATTCTAATCGACTAAATACTACCCTGTGCCCAGTTGAACATGTATTTGCGCATTCTAGTGAACATAGTGAAATAATTAAATTTCATTTTTATTTGATAGCATTAAAATTTATACTAATGGAATTGCTACTATTATGCAATAGTTCATTTAAATTTATTTTACAATTTACAATTAAATCTTCAGTTTGATTTAATCTACGGGCTCTCATATATTTAAAAAAATTTTAATGTAATTTATTACTGCTTATAGTAAATATTTTCATCAACAAATTTTTTGCTGCTACTTTAGGAACATTAACAAATCAATTGGAATTTCCGTTAAAATGAGGTTACAATCAAAAGATGTTTGTCGCCTTAAGTACAATATTTGATAAATTAATCAAAAATGTATCTATAGTGTTTATATTCGAAAGCTGTCGAGATTGATGAGCTGTCGAATGTGAAACTTTTTTTTTAGTTTGCACAACTAAATTGGTATACAATTAACAGACGATCTTTAATAATGATCTTGATACTCCTTGGAGAGCGTACAGAAGTAGATATATAAACTTTTTCTATAGATATTCAGCAATTGACCAATTGGGCATTTACGATGCCGCCGCAGAGTGCTCCATTTGGACAATGGACTCACAAGCTAGTGTTGAATTTCACTCGGCTAATTGCTGCCGATGAGACTAACATGGTTATATATTTTATATAGATGTTCATGCTGGCGGCGCCACATAAAACGCACACACACACACACTCACATTTCAGTTGCCCCTCTCTAGGGGAACTTGATGGCTTGGGAGTTGGGTAGCTAATGGCAAACGAAGCTGTAAACTTGCATACAGCCGGCCACATAATTTGGAGTAATGGACTTGAAGGAGCTCAGTCAATGTGCTGGCGGATGTGCATCAAACCACGCTCGCTTGCCCAGAATTGGGTGAGCCATGGTTTGTATAAAGTGTGGGGGCAGGGTATTTACTCAGTAGAGTGCCTTTGACCATAAATTCTGTAAATTCAAAGCGCGAAGGAATGTCACTTGCCAATTATTAGAGAATGTCAGCTTGTCGCTGATATCTTTGCCATGTTTGTATTGACGATCTCAGCTGCTGTAGCTGAAAGCTGGAAGCTGGAAGCTGTTGCTGTTGATGCTGATGCTGCTGGTAGTGATGCCGCTGCAAATCTTCGCACAGCTCTCTAAAGGCATCAGAGCGCTCCACTTATCGTTGCTTCATATCTAATATAGACAACTAAACAGGTTCCACGCACTGCGGTCGGTCGCTTGGCCACTCGCTTCTTGGTTGGTTGACTGCTCGCAAAGTGCAGTTCAATCACAGCATCAATCCCAGTCCCCTAAGCTGTATTCCCAGTTCAAGTCCGGTGCGTGGCCCTGGACACGAGACTCTCTTTTTAATTGCTGCACTGCGTCTGCTATTCAGGACGGAAAATAGCGTTTGACAAATGCAATGCCGACAATTACATGCGTTGCGATATCTGCCGACTTCAGCTAAAACTAGAACTCATTATTGTGTCATCATTATCATCATCATCATCATTATCATTATTATTATCATCTGCCTTGAGTTTCGCATTAGTGAATTATTTACAAATATTTTGATTTGCCGCATTTTTGTCTTCAGAACATTGTGTCTCTTCTAAAAACTGGTTGGCAGCGCCTTTCCTGCTGCATATAAACTCAACCGTTCAAAGTGAAATAAGGAAATCTTAACTTAAAATACGATTATGTCTACTTATGAATACCTGGGTTGAATTACAACTGCTTTTACAGTATACTTGTTAGATTTTATTACATAACTCGCTTTCTGAGGCCCAGTGCACAGTTGGACACAACATGGCTTAATCAGTGGCCCAGTCCGTGACACCACTGACCTTGTGCCACTTGAAGGCGACCCAGACAGAAGTGAAAACAAAATCCCTATTCAAATTTGTAAGCTGAACTGGCAGTGGCTCTACCACTGGCACTGGAACTGGGACTGGTACCATTCCTTGCCCGGGCAAGCCACATGTCTGACTTGAACTTGAAGTGCGGAACCAGATGTAAGTAAGTAACGGTCCTGCGGCAGCGGCAGCGACAGCGGCTGCTGCGGCTGCTGCGGCTGCCTCGTGAGAAATCAAACTGTAAAGTGTGGCTATAGCTGAAGCTAGAGCTGCGGCTTGGGCCGGGGCTGTGGTCGGGGTTGAGTAACATTGTTGCCTTGGCTTAAACAGGTTGCAGTGGTCGTATACCATTTTAGTTTGTTGTGCTTCCTCTTTGGCACATCTGCGATGCCGGTGGCGGCTTGATGAGCATACAAACACACAGACAAACATATACGCACATATATTTGAACACAGTTTCACACTGTTAGAGGTTTAGAAACTCAAATAGAGAGAGAGAGAAAACTTTTTTGCTGTGCTGTATTAGTATTAGCCCAAACCAATTGCACAATTTGTAACAGCTTTTGACGTTCCTATAGTTCACTGGCGTGCGGCCCGTGGCCAAAGCTGCAACTTGCCACTGCCACTGCCACTGCCAGTGCCACTTACTATTGGGCAACGCCTTTTCATATGCTTGACTCAAAGGGACTCGCTATTGGTATGTGGCTCCATTTTGATGTGTCACCTCTAGGCTTGTGGGTGTGTGCTCTTCAAGCTGTGGTAAAAGCATTACGGTGGTGCAGCAGCAGCAGCGTAGCAAATCGTAGCAGAGGTTAACTATATCTTGATTGAGCCTAAAAGCCGTTACAGAGCTCTGCAAATTAGAAACAACAAATTTCTGCTGACGAATTACAGTGTTAGGTTTGTTGTTCAATTAGTCAGTATGGGTTTTATCTATGAGAAGTTTGCGTAAATATGTCTCAATTTAAATTTCAAGGTTTATTCAAAGATCTGTTAAATTTGTTATTTCTGTTGTGGCTGTAACGACTGCATTTCTGTTGAGTTGTTGATAGCAAACAAATTACCTCAGTTTATTTAAGTCAGGTTACTAAATATAACTTAATTATATTTCAATTATGTAGCTCATGTAAGTATAGAGTGTTGGGCCTTATGGGTTTCTCTGTGATTTTAATATATATAAATCGTATCGAGCATTATATGTATGTGAAGTGTAACACCTAACAATATGTATATGTATTTTAAATACATTCTCATTTAAAAAATGAATTCATCTCTTTACAAAGCATTATTCTTAGTTTTTTTCCATATAAACGTCCAACTTTCTCATGAAAATATATTAATTAATGGCACACACACGCACACACAGATTTAAAGTGTATAACTTTAGCAGCTTATCTGAGTGTTTGATTGTGTGTGGTGGGGTAAGTGCACTTTAGCAAATCAACAGCCTTCAGCAATTTATGTGCTATGGCAATGGTATCACACCTATGCATCTTTTGCAGCCTTCAGTCACATACACCTGTAATTTTCGTTCGCAACAAAACGAGCATTAGCTGCCAAAACAGCCCAACACAATTTGTTGGAACCTTCAAGTTTAGACAACGACAGCTCAGATCCAGGAAGGAACTGTTGAGGTTGTGTTTGCGGCAATGGCAACGGCAGCGGCTGAGACTGATGCAACTGATTGCAGTTTCTAACTGCAACGTTGCAATAATTTTGTAATTTCTCACTCACTTAATTTAGCACAATTAATCTCAATTTTAGCTGTCAACTGCACCACACCGGTCGGGAACTTTGGCTAAGACAACGGCCTCATGCGAAGAGCCAGTCCTAAACTGATCGCCACGCATGTGTCTGATGGTGCGGCGGTTGCGTCTGTGGCTCAGGTAGTGGGAATCTTCACATAAATATTGGACTGCCGTTATGTTTCATGTATAATTTGTCACTCGAAATTAATCTACGAACGACTTGAGGCTGGTGCTGGGCGATTTTTTAAAGATCATCGCTCGCCATTTCGTAACACGCATGCCAAGCCAAGGCTTCTGACCGCATTTGATCTTCTGACTGGCTGGCAGTCTGGTCTGGTCTATGGTTCTTTGCCTCAGTTCTACTGTGACTTTTCGGCAGCATTGTTTATTATATCATAATGCCAACTGTTAAGTGACTGTGACCGTCTTGCGGCTAGACAATAGCAATTGGACTGGGTGTCGATGCCCCCCTCATTGTGTTGGCTCATTTTTGGAACTCAAACTTGAAACTCGGACTGGGGCTCGCCCATTAAGAGATGTTAGGAGGTTATTTAGTTATTTAAGTGTTGTTTTAATTTACATTCTGAGCTGCGTTCCAGTGCGCGTTCATTTTTCGCCACATTTTGCGGTTTGGGCTTCGTGTTTTCAACATTTTCTTTTGCGGTTTAACAAATTTTCTAGTGATCTGTGCATAGTCTTGTCGTTCATACAGGTTCTTTCGTCTTGTTGATGTTGACGTCGACTCATACACATGCTTAGATATAGATATGGACTTGAAACGTTAGCAAACACAGGGGGGTCGGTTGGTTGGTCGTTTGTCGACGGTTGGTTGGTCGCCTGGTCGCTTGGTCGGGTTAGTTGCTGGCTTGGCATGGCTCATCGTTTGCTCCATTCCGTCCGCATTTATGGCAGTTGGCAGCGGCAAGGTGTTATTTTCATTTCTAGGTTACTGACCCATGTCATATGTGTGTGGAAAATTCAATATTGCTGTGAAAAATACTTACACAACTATTAAATAAAGACATGGCAATGCCTTGCCCCGTCGCAGGCTGTGGCCTGTGGCCCAGCTTAGTATCTTCGCTTGGTACTTAATAATTACGCTCATTTCATGCATGCAATGTTTGGATTCCAGTGAATCTCGCTATCGCCTTGGCTACTGCCCACTCCCACCCCATCCCCGCAGCCAGAACTATAGCTATAGCTTTTCTAGTTTTAGCTGCTACTGTGTGCGGTAACCTTCAAGTTAACATGGAACAAATGAAAAAATTCTTCGACAGCTGCTGTTGACTGTTGCAGCCACTTTTCTGCGCTTTTCCCTGGCTTAATTAATTACCACATTCCAAAGGTTTTAGCTATTTTTCTGCTAACTTGTGTGTCCATATATGTATCTGGATGTGTGTGTGTGAGTGCGAGTGTGTATACGTGATTATGGCTGTCTGCGTGTGCTGGCTGTCAGATTTCTACTTGTGTGCGACAAGTGCGGAACCAAATAGGAAAGACTTAAGACACAAACTCGATTTTCACCCATCACAAGTTCGCACACTTCCTACTCGAATGGTAATCGATTGAGTTCGCACATGTCATTTGACGCGCTTTTGTGGCACTGCTGACAGCATACGATTACAATGAATGAAAATGACATGATGTGCACGCCAAGTGAGCAGACCAGGCCAAGAAGACATCTCAGTAGAGCCGCATGACAAATTGCGACCTATTAATCTCGCATGGACTTTCACTTTGGCCAGGCCCGCACATCTTCTAATCTCCGACTCTGCCCCTCCACTATATTATGCAAATGTCAATCAGTTGCGTACAGTTGACATTGACAGCAGGACCGGGCCCAGTTAATGCCATGGGCCATGCCTAATCAGCCGCAGCATAATTGCCAATATATATTGGCATCAGCAGCAACAGCGGCTTAGACTTTTTCTAATGTATGCTGGCCATTTAAATTAACGTTTTTTTTTTTCTTCGATTTTATTCACGTGTAAACGATTAATCAAGTCTCAAGCAACGATTGCGACTCAGACTGGGGCTGGTCTGGCTCAGCTGGCCCCTGGCTTGGACTTTTCTCTAGATTTGGGGCCGGGTGCGCTGTGCTTGTCTCGGCGCGGAGCTTTGTGCCGAGGCTATATGGGTCAGTAAGGTGGTATTTTTCGGGTAAAGGCAGGCGCTTAGCTTTTGTTTGAAAGTTTATGCCAAATTGATTGGTGCGAATATAAAAACAAATCTCGTGCAGAGCGTTAAATACAAATATTTATTGGGGTTTTTAAATCTTAATTACTTAATACTGTATTAATAATGTTTATAACAACATGTACTCAAGATTTGTTGCTTAGCTTAGTCAATTAATATACAGTAAAGAAAAACTCGATGATTTATTGTGTAGAAATGTTTCTACAGGTTCAAGTTAAATTATTAATAATATTTCATTGTGAAGTTCATAAACAAATGCCAAACTGTTATAATTGGGAATAAATGAGGCAATAAGATAATAGTTTAAGTACTTGACGAAAAGCAAAAAGACGCCAAATCAACGTTTGCCTAAAGTCTTACGCTCACTTTCATTTTCTTTTCATTGGCGATAGTTTGCTAACAGCTTCAAACACTTGACAAGCTAAACACCTCTCGAAATTATATGGACAGTTGAAATGCAAAACTCGTGCAGTGCCCTCCAGTCGATGAGTGAACGTTGGTTGCTGCTTTCATATTTACAACAAACTTTTTTGGTTTTTTACTTAGCAAACGAAAGATATGATTCTTAAAGAATTAAAATTTCAAAGAATGGATTGTACGTTTGCTTTTTATACTTCACATGCATTAAACCAAATATTCAAAATATGATTTATTATATCTTTTACCTTTTTTTACGATTTATAAATAAGTTAAATTTATTTGCGTGTATATTATTATCAAGGTCTTACATATTTTATATGTATATATACATATATTTTTTTTTTTTTTTAGATAAATTCATTCCATTTTGCTTATTGAGATTCCACTTAATTAAAATTTAATTTAGTCTGATTGATGATTAGTTTGCATTGACGCAACGTTAATGCCAGAGTAACACAGAAGTTATCAGCAATCGGTGTTAAGTATTCTGTCACTAAATTGCTGGGGCAGATCTGATCTGGGATGCCATCTTTTAGTCGGAGCAGTCAGGCATGAAGTAATATCTTACCTTACCAGTCTCACATTCATTATCACCAACTGTGTTTGTGGAAGTGCCTCAGAGCAGTTCTCCAGTTCAGTTCATTGAACTGCAATTCTCGTTGAATGATTTACAAGTGTTCAGCTAGTCATTTTATAAAGGCTAGAATGGTTAACATGAGACTCTCCATATTGACAAATCGATTTGGCGATTGAGATCGTCATTTGATCACAGCGGCTAACTTTACTCATGTCACATTAACTGTTCGAACTATCAATTGCCAGAGATCTGTGATCGTTTATCAAAAGAGCTGAGAGCTGTAGGAGGTGCGATCACTTTCGGATTGTTTAGAATGTTAAGCTTATTATACACTGAGAAAAATGTGAGTCTCACATAATTTCACTCATATTACAATGTAGATTGTGCACCCATAGTCCGTGGGTGTCAATCACCAATTTGTGATTCATTGCAATACAATAGCCTGCACTCAGCACAAACCAATATTATATAACCGTTACACTGATAACTCATAAGAAAGCCCCCGAAAAAAAACACATAAAAAATCTTTAACACTGACCCACTTTCAAAATATAGTGAGTCAATAAAGAAACCGCACACAGACCAAATACGGCTTGCGTTAATATGGAGATTAAATAATCGTACGACTCAGTCTTCAATTTGTGTCTCAGTCTTTAGACGCAGACGTAGACGCAGTCTCAGTGTCAGCATCAGTATCAGGCTCAGCCTCTGAATCATGAATCACCCACACGAGGCGGGCTTGCAAAATAACTGGCAAGTGACCAACAGTGACAACAACACTGGGATTGCGGCCAAACCAAAAGAAAAGTTGTTAAAATTTATATACATAGATATCACACGCCTGGGGGGTCGAGGTCGCCAAACCGTAAACATTTATATACACTCGTACACTGGTACTCTCGCACCACTCGTCGTTCACTTATCAATATGCAAGTTAAGAGCTTCAATGTTGTTGTTTCTACTGCTGCTGGCTTGGGGGCTTCCAATCAGCTGTTCAACAAAAGACTTAAGGCACAAACTTGTCCGTCATAAATCTCTCTTTGGCCAATCGCGCTCGCACGCTCGTTCTCGCCTCTCTCTCTCTCTCTCTCTCTCTCTCTCATTTGTTTCTCTCTGGTTAGTCGCCAATGCTGCGCTGTGACTCCAACTCTCTTTAGGCATCTGGCAAGACGGTTAGCGGCGCAAGTGGCGCAGTTTTATGCGCTGGCTGCTGCTTTGCCGGCCGCAGTTTGGTTTACACAGCGCACGAGTGCGGATCGGGTTCGGATACGGTTACGGAATTGATTTTGATTACCGTTGCGTTTGTGAGCCTGCAAATTTTGAACTGTCGACGCGTCGCCAATTTTACCGAAGTAGAAGCAGCCGCAGCTGTTGTGTGTCGCATTGGAACGCAACTTTATTGCCACCGGCTGTCTGGTTATTGATTTCTAAAAGGTGCCTAAACTTTATAACACTTATCAAGAGTTGCCTGCGGCAACAGACCTAGCCACAGTCGCAAGACGCAATCAATCAAAAAGACGCATAAATTTCAGAAAATTTCTGAAATGAAATCGATCGACAAAAGTTAATGCCGTTCGCGATCATTGATTGAACATAACCAAAATTAATGTACAGAAAAAAAGAGAGAAAAAATAATAATAAAAAAAAACTCTTCGAAATCAGTCAGTTAAAAGTGAGAGTTTTCCACGCTTTTTAGGTAATTTTGCTGTTATCTGTTGCCTTTTTTTTATTTTTACCTTTTGCTTTTCGTCGGTTAAATAAACTTGCGACTCAATCACGACTAATTGCGCATGCGCGGCCGCTTTATGCGTATTTAAAGTGCCGCCTATATTACAAAACCGGAGCCCAGCTCTGGTATCTGGCCCCGTCTGCCTCTTTGGCTGTTTAATATGCGTGTCACGTTGCCGGCCATCAAGTTCAAATTGCATTCGCTGTCAACGCATTGCAACATGGTACGTTGTAGCTGCAGCAGCCACAGCAGCCTCAACAGCGGCACGCGTTGAAATTTTGAAATTAACACTCAATGCCCCGATGCTGTATTGGCCTGGCAACTGGAGCAACTGCTAATTAAGAAATAAAATTTATCAGTCGACGCGTTGTGCGTGAAAGCTGACAAAAAGGATAACAGCAAAGCAAGTGCCAGTCTGGCTGGCTGGTTGGCTGGCTGGCTGTCCTTCTGTCTGGCTGGTCAGGCGAATGACCTGTGCACAAGTTTTGTTGCATTTTGCATGCCGATAACTCTGTCAGCGACATGCACACTAATTAGTTCACATTTGTGGCATACAGCTGCACATACAGCACTCGACTTGGCACTTGTTAACATTGGGCGACGTCGTCTGCAGCATTTGCTGTCGCCTTTGCTAGTATAATAAATAGAAAAAAATAAGTAAAATAACAAAAACGCAGGCAAAAGTGAGTTAATACTCGTATTGTGGTGCCCGCTGCAGCCAGCCAGCTAGCTGGCCAGTCAGCCAGTTTTTCAGCTGTGCTGCAAGTTGTGCTGGCCAGTAGGCCTGCTCCTGACTGTCAAATGAAAACGCTGGCGTGCACTGGGCATTGGTGTTGGTGTTGCTGCTGTTGCGGTCAGATGCTGGCGAGTTACTCGTAAAGCATTTAACTGCAAAGCTAATGCACTCACAAAGACATGAACTAATACACACTCACAAACACACTGCTCACACCCATACAGGTGCAGTTAATTAATTTCTTTGTTGTTCTCTACGGTAAATCATGCCACATTGGTGTTGGTGCTGCTGCTGCTGCTGCTGCTATTGCTGCTATTGCTGCTGTTTCTGTTGGTGTTGCCGCTGCCAGAAGCAGAAGTCGTACCGTTTGAGAGATTTTGCAAGACAGAGAATAAGAATGCCACTTAGAAGCTGCCCCGTGTAACGTCCCGAGTTGTTCTCAGTTGCAATCTCTCTTTGAGTCTGTTTATTGAATAGTTACTGTGAGTTTTCACGTTGTACTCGACGACGAAGTCTTTTGTTGCTGCTACTTGAACTGCATTTGCATATAAATTAGTTTTGATACCAAAAAGCAAAACAAAGGCAACAACTAAAACTCAGACTTAAGTTAAGGCTAAGGCTTAGGCTAGGAAAAAAAAAGAAGAAAAAGAAAAATAGTAGTAGCAGCCACTAACAGTTTGATGTTTGTTCTTCGAATGCGTTGCGAAAATCAACTTGGGGCCTGGCTAACGGTTCTCATTAAGTGAAGTACAACAGCGACAGCATTTGAATAGCAGCACTTTTAGTGGGAACAACCACCACACACGACACCACAGTGGGGCCGCGACAGATGCTGAGAGCTGCAGACAGGATGAAGCGATAAGTTGGCAATAAAAATTGGCAGCACTTTGGCACATACGACAAACAAAAGACTTAGGAAACGAACTTGCTGCAATAACCGCAACAGCAACTGCCGGAGAGTAGTAGCGGCATTTGAGCCAGTTAATTGTTAATTGTTGACAAGTTCTCGTTGTATGCAAAACGAAAAGAAGTGCAAATGTACGTTTAATGAGCAGCAACTGCGGTATCTGTGGTGTTTGCGGTTGCCTCTTGCATTGCAACTGAGATGGGAAGCTGGTGGCTGAGACTATGCTTCTGTTGTTGGTTGTGACAGTAAGTGCAAGGGAATGATTTGCTTGGCTGGCAAGTTGCGCAGATAAGAGAAAACTCAACGTCGAATTAATGACTAAGAGAAAACAAATTCAGGCGGCACAAAAAACAATCTAAATAGCTAATTTACAGTTACAGTTGACAGATTAGCAAATAGAAGAAAAAACTCTGTGTGTATTGCATTAATTAATTTTATATCTCTAAACAAGTTTCATTAATATTTTTTTAGATTCGTCAATTTTTGACACGTTCAAGCAAATATAAATATAATTAATTATATAAAAGGTCTTGTGTATGCTGTCGCTTAAATATAATTTGGACAAACGGTACATTCGCATTTAATTTCCAATTCCCATAGGTGTTTCACATAACAAGATTAGGCTCCAGTTCTGCCCACCTAATCTATCGAAGCTTTCCTTCTCTTTTTTAAATAGCTACCTGCACTAACTAGTTTGTTTGGATATTTGATTTTTAGGGGCCGTGAGTTTTTTGGCCATTCCATTTAACATTTAGTAGCACATCAAATGCAAATACGTCAGGCCCAAATAGGGTCACAGAATGTGTGTTTCGCGCTGCGCCCTATCTTAAAGTTTATCGACATATTTTTTGCATAAATTCCCAAGCGTTTTATTTGATTTTGCTCGCTGAGTTGCTTATAACGTATATAATTATGTTTTATTTTGTAGAAATTGGACAGAGAAAGGCGAAACAACACACAAGCCGACCTTTGGTGGAAAAGTGAAAAAACAATACAATAAAAATAAAAGGAAAACTTAAGTCGTAAATCAAAATTGTGCAATAAAATAAGAGGAAATATCGCATTTCTAGATAAACGCAACAAAAAAAGAAAAAAGAATAAACCTAAGGTTTTAAAACGAATTTAATTAAGACCAAGTCGAAAAGAAGTTTCGGTGATTTATTTTTTATTGGAAGTGTTGGCGTGATTGTGAAGTTATTGCCCCATAAACTCGCCCACAAATATTTACTAAAGTTTATTGCATTCGAAAAGAAAAGAGTGAAAATCAATTAAACAAAAAATTTGATTATCATTACTGGATCATACACGCAGTTATCGGCCGACTTGCTGTTTCACTAACCATGAAAACGTTGGAAAGTGTGCCGGTCCAACAAAATAATTAACGAAATCTGTGGAGAGCGGCACAGAAAAGT
Source organism: Drosophila anceps (assembly GCA_035045945.1). NCBI lineage: Eukaryota > Metazoa > Arthropoda > Insecta > Diptera > Drosophilidae > Drosophila > Drosophila anceps. Next base: position 21,738,890 of record JAWNON010000225.1, on the reverse strand, counting down.
GCGAGTGCGTGTAAACCGAATCAAAATCCCAGTGGCCAAAATGGCAGCCAGTGAAAATCAAATTTGATAAGCTACAGCAATAGGTCATTGTTCTTTTCGACTAGTGAAAATCAGATCGCATTTAAGTAGTCCAAAAGTCTTCAAAGACATTAAACTATTATTTCTGTGCAACGATCCAAATACAGCCATTTATGTCTGGCAGCTTTACACTTAATTGAAAAGTCTAGTAAGTAGAAATAAAAATCCAATTTACAATTTTATTGTATTTCTCCTCATTAAAATTCAAACTGAGTGGCTGGCATTCTCCTGTTTATAATTGAATTTTTCAAATAGAAAAGTGTGATATTTCAATTTGTGAGATATGCTGTAAAATATTCTTTTTTATTATCAGTAAGCTTGATTATTATTATTATTTTTTTTTTTTTGTAGAAAGCCAATATAAGTTTCTCTTAGCTATAAGCTTTACGAATTCGATTAAGGTTTAATTCCAATTTGTTTGACAATAATTTTTAAGCGGGCTCATATTAATGCAAGGCCTGAGGCGGACTAGGTCTATTTCTTGTAAAACAGAAATGAATATAAGCATGTCTTAAGATACTATTCACCAATTTGTTTTAAACGTTTTCACATTCTAAGCGAAAATTGCTGCTTAAATTTAATTTGATTGCTTCACTACGTCGTTATTGCGTATACTCAATGTGACATTCTAATTTGCAAACAACTTTGTGTGAGCTTACAAACGACGAGCGCATCGATGTTTTGCAATAAAATTGTTTATAAACTATTGCACATACATCAGCATAAGCGTATGTGTGTGCGCAATGAAAGAGTCAGGCATATGCGGCGATTATCTGGGTATTACGATAATAAAACCTGAAGCCATCTTTCGCATTGAGTCAGTGGCATTTACTAGTTGCAGGCAGGCTCTGTCACTCGGTGCCTGTCTGTGTGTCGTTTTATTAGCGAAAGTCATCGAGCAGAATAATTGTTGCAATGTGGCTCCCGTAACTCTGCCCCTTGCCATTACGATTACCGTTCTCCCCCACGACGATTGCAATCAAGGCGCGCGCTCGTAAAACACAATTCCAATTCACTTGCGCGTAAAACAAATTTTTTTTCTCTTATTCAGACGGCAAATTTGAGTTTGAGTTTATGTGTGTGTGTGTGTGTGTGTGTATTTGTGTGTAACTCCAAGTGAGTGTTGTTTGCTTTTGGCGAATCTTATTGCAGCTCAGCCAACAACTGTGACCAACTTTGCATTATTATATAATTTTTGAACTCATTATTTCATTTGTCAAAATTTGTTTGCCATACCTCAGTCCCAAAATTGGCTAAATGCGTTAACATTTTCCTCGAGAAAATTATGAAATTACTTTTGCCTGTGCCGAAACAACCTTGGCTATAAACATGCACAGTTATATCATAAAGACGTTTGTTGTGCTGCCACCGTGCACTGGCGTGAACCTGTAAGAATGAATGTGGTCCAATGTGATACCAAAATCCCACTATAATAATATGCAAATGAATGCAACTGTTTCTGAATATCCATAATTAATTCTTTTCTGACCGTAATAAAACTGATCAAATGTTAACATAAAGATAGCACACGAATATTAAGATAAAACTTCAGTTATATTTCTATTATTATTTGGGTTTTTTTGGTTTTTGAAGTTCATAAATTGAAATAAATAACAATAATATGGTTGATAACTCTGTTAACAAACATGAATTGTCATATAAATGAAAAATTAAATACAAAATATAAAAAAAAATAAAAAAATTTATATATATATATATATATATATATATATATATATATATATATATATATATATATATATATATATATATATATATATATATATATATATATATATATATATATATATATATATATATATATATATATATATATATATATATATATATATATATATATAAATATATATATATATATATATATATATATATATATATATATATATATATATATATATATATATATATATATATATATATATATTCTATGTATATATTTTTTAAAAATATACCATTTCAAATCTTTAATTTTTTCCCATTTATCTTATTTTATTTACACCATTTGAATAATCAGTTATATTTTTCGATAAAGATTAGGTATAAGATTCTTACCTACATTAACATTAAGATTTTGTCAACGACAAGTTGTAGGTGTGTAGAGGACATTAAGATAAAGACTTCAGATTGTTATTAATTAGCATATTCATGGGCAAAATTCATAAGCAAATTTTTCGATTGTATTAAATTTCATGCATTTTAGACAGGTCAGTCACATAATCAGTAATATAGAAAGCAATTCAAGGAGTGTGTAGCTCTCTGAGAATTATGAACAAAGTACATTAATAACAACTTTCTTCTGTTGTTGTTATTGTTTTCGTTGACGTTTTTGTTGTTTTTGTTGTTTTTTTTTCTGTTGCTGTGTCATCACAAAGGCTAGGCCATTGACATGCAATGACATCACAGTTGTACCCGCACTCGTACTCGGCCATATAAACTACAAACTATAATTAATATGACCGCACAGCAAACCGACAATTACCTGTTTCGTTGAATGAATGTATGAATGAATGCGGTCTACTCGTTTATTTACATGCGAGTATCTGTCTAATCGTGATTATCAATGGCCAACATTTAATAGCAAACCAATAATTATTTGCATTCAATTGACGAGCTTGCTTATTATGACGCCTGCGAAATAGCTTGACATAGTCCGAATACCCATTTGTAGTCGAGATCATTGGGAATACATGGAAAACATATTATTTTAGCTCAATGCAATAATGTGCATGAATAATCAAACAGCTGGACAACTTTAGCTGGTTATTCGCTTAAATTGGCTGTCTTAGCCCTGGGCCCTATTCAATTTACGGTCTGAAAATGAGACAAGTGAATGCTGATTGACCCACTGAGTCTGGAACTGGGTAGTGGATGGATAATGGGTAATGGGTAACCGAATGCTCGGGGCGTGCTCAAGCATTGGCTGTGGGCACGGCAGCAACGTGCATTTCATGCAAATTACCTCTCCCTGGCTGTGTCTGGCTGCCCTGGCCGGGTCTGTTCATTGCTGGCATTTAAAGACGTTTATTTTGAAGATTTTCACTTTCAATCTGTCAAATTGTCACACTCACGAATGGAGACTCGAGCCTCATTGTTCGATCTTTTTGTGGAGCATTCAATAATGAAAAGTGATTGCCGCACGATTTTATTTTACTTAACTTTTAACGTTTTTAAATGCCAAGTGGCCGGCATGTCAGATCTTGGCAACAGTTACGATGACGATGGAGATGGTTGCTGCTTATATATAAAGATATATATATATATATATTTGGCTGGTGAATGACTTGATCGCACGTGTTGGTGTTGGTCACTTCCGCAGCCCATGATCATGATGATTGATATCGCGTTGGATTTATATTTCTCATTGTAATGGAGCCCTTTCATTTAGGGGTCTTTAATTTTCACTCCATTGAAACAGGTGCGACCGTTATGATATTGAAAATAAAGTAACTTATTTAGAATAGATTGCCATGAAAAAACAGCTTGGCTGGGCCAATCAAGCTGGGAAGACCGCTCTGGTCCAAGAACAAACCAACTAGACAACTAAATCCATATTAATTATGTTGCTTTCGGCTTGAGGGTAAAATGAAATTATAAGAAGCCGCAGAACTCGACCTTAAAACCAGCAGCGTCATGCTGCTCTGCACAGGGCATAGAAAAAAGTAAATATTTGGACAATGGGAACAAGGCAAAAGGTTCCGCTGGGGTCGCTCTAAATGAGGAAAAACGCTGAAAACCAAACATAAACAAACAGACAGACAAACAAAAGAAGAGCCAACAACAACAACAACAATAACTGTGCTCTGGGCATTGGCCATTGGCCATTGGGTCTGAGAGGCTTAAGAGTGGTGCAGTCAAAGGTTCAAGTGCAGCTAAGCCGTCAGGTTGCATAGCACGGGGCCGGCCATTAGCTGAGGCAGGTTAATAAACCAGAGACACTCGCCAGCCGAGTGATTTATGTTTGTGGCCCAGTCTATGACACCTAACAGCTCGGCAACGTGTTGCTTTTATTTTTGTTCTCTCTGCTGAGTGGAAAGCGCATGCAAACGATGAAGAGTCGAGTTCACTCTATTCCTGGATGGGCTCACCTTGCGTATGTGTGATGTCTGTTGATGTTGACGCATATAATTGATTAATGTGCCGCGTTAAAAGTTGTAGCTCAACAAACAGGCGCCAGGTGATAGTAAACAGTGATAGTCGTCAGTTAATGGACGGTTGAGTAAATAGAAAATTGAATTTGAATAGGCAAATTAAAACGGGAAAAACTTTTAACTAGAACTCTTCTATCCCAAGCTACACATTGTTTAGATCACTTACGATAATTGATAATTTGTATTTAAATGAAAATTATACAAATTATAAATATTATTTATATAATATAATATGAAACATAAAAAGATTTTAAAGTTTTTAATTTGCAATAAAAGATTACTCATCTATTATTTGCGTAGACAATATTGATTTATGGGTACAATGACTCTATTGCTCACTGTTCTGATCATCGACGTCGTCGTCGTATCAAGCCTCTGGCAATGTGTGTTTCACATGGAGAAGCCACTCAAAAATTGTGTTTACGTTACGCGCTGTGATTATAACAAGAGAGCGGCTCAAAAGATGCCGATGTCGACGTCGACATCGAGTTGTAGATGGACATGTGCTATCTAACGTAAGAGATAGAAGCCGGACATTAGTTGAGGCCCAGCTGCGTGTCGGGTCTGTGGTCGTGTGATCCAGTTGTTTATCTTTTTCATTAGCCTGGGCGGCCTGTCATCTATGCCGTCGCCTGTCGATCGTCTGCCGATTGACAAAACGCCTACCGGGCAGGTTCGCCTGCCAGCCCACCATTTACCAACAGCCTGTGACTTTTCTACACTTTACAGCAGATCGAACTTGCAACTGCAACTACAACTAAAAGCTGGTAGCTGGTGTCGGTAGCCCTCGCCTTCGGAGTTAAGTGACTGACGCAAATTGCGCAATTCTTATTACAATTACTGTGCAACTAGCTGCCTGTTATAGCATCGGTTGCAGCTTAGTCTGTGATCCGCACGTAGCAGCAGTATACCTCAATTGTTGCCCTGTTCCGCGTTTGTCAGTTTGTCAGTTGCTGCATTTTTCTAATACTTTGTTGAACAGAAAAGTTTTTGCTACAAAATTATTTGGCCTTTGGCAGGGCCAACGCCGGGTTTGGGGTCTGGTTCTGTCTAATCGTTTGTCAGTCTGTGGCTACTTGTCTTTTTTTTGGGGTATTTTTTTCTTTTTTTTTTGGTTAGGCAAGGGGTCTCTTAAAGATAGTCATTAGCGCAAAAGATTACTTTTGGTACGGCTGCCGCTTTTGCTTTGCAAGACATTCAAGCGGGGTAATTACCTTTCGGGTCTCTCTGTTAAAACAAAACTAAAAGAAGCTACGACAGCAAAATTGCGAGCCAACACAATAGCAGCTAAACTGATCGTTTTGTTGAGGAAATGAAAACGTAACGAAATTAATTTGCAACGGTTCAGGTGCTCAATGGCTCATAAATGGCGTGTGGCAGCTTCCAGTTCCCATCGACCAATCGGCGGATCGACCTGGTGCCTGTCTTCATTTCAAACTGAAATAAAGTTATTAGAGTGAAAAATACGTTTGGCGTCAACTGGTATACATTGAGTAGTTGTAATAGAGGTCGGAAATGCTCGATAAATAGACGTGGAGAGATCAAATACTGAAATTAAAGTCAAGCGATCTCAATTTCAGTTTCAATCATCAGCTGGCTGGTCGATGACGTGCAGAAATATTTCGGTTCCAGTTTGAATGATTTGTAATTATCATCAACATAAATGGCGCACATTAAATTGATGAGATGGAGCGATAAACGGGGCTTGGGAATATTTACGATAAACGTTCCCATTAATTCAAGCATTTTTAAGTGTGTTAATAATTTACTCTAATTGTTATCTGCACGGATTTTGATTGATATAGCATGGGACATATCAAGAGAATATATTATAAATATAAATATATTATATATATATAAAGTAGGTCAAGTTTAAAATCTTCAAAAAAAAAAACACATTTAATAATTTTTCTCTTTCGGGCTTTTAGTATTACACAGTTTTTTTTAAGTATAATTTTCTTCTTTTTTTTTTAAAGGTCCATTCAAGTAAATGCTTATAACAGTGTATTTAAGTCCGAATTGCCATTATATGTGAAGCTTATATTCATTTGATACTTTCCCTTTCGCTTGGTTTTTTACTTTTTCTCTCAATGTCACATTCTTCATATTCTTCATAAATAAGCAAATTTCAATAAAATTTTTGTTGCGCACTTTATTTTTTCTTATTATTGTATACTTATATTTATGTTTGAGTAATAAAAAGTGTTCGTGTATGAAACAAGTTTTGTTTTTGTTATTTTATTTTATAGCTTTAAAAATATTATTTTTAACAATTCTTGAAATCTATTATATTGAATATGAAAGACATTCCCATTCCCTATGTATAAGGAGCACATTGAGAAGTAGTTCAATTGTATTCGCCGTCGATTATAATCTGCAATATTGCCTCAGTCTATATACGATAAAGGCATGCAATTGCACGGATCGCTATGGTAGGGCTTTTATTGGTGGGTGGGCGTGTGTAGCGCTTGCACTGCATGCATGACCAATCATATAGAAGTATATACTTATAGTTATCCACTAATTATAGCCCTGCTACATTCCACTCTTGAGTAAAAAAAAAAACAAAAAAACTAATAACAAACCTTTTGCTTCTTCTACTCCATGACTGCAGACATGCGCCCGGCACGTTACCGATGAAGCAGGCAACTTTAATCAGACACAGACACAGGTAAGTTGTCAACCAGGGGCAGGGGTAGGGGCTGCCAATTTGGCTTGTAGAGGGCTAATATGATTACTGTACTCGTATTTGTGGGTGGTTGCATTGTGTAGCATCAGCTGAAACGCAAACATCTACTTTGATGGCGTGTGCTCCGTGTTGGAATTGAGTAAACTTTTAATTAAATTTCAAAATGATTCCGCTTTGATGAGCTCTTGGCCCGGCCAACATATCTGACTTGGGACGCTCTTTTTTCTTGCCACAAGACAATATTATTAATTGTAGCATGTGTCGTCGGTTGTAAAACATATTCGTGCGATCACAATAAATTTTTTCTATTATATTGCGCCAAAACAAAAAAAAAAACTGATTATGAAGCAAAAGTGAAAAGTTGTAATTAAACCAGTCACTGGCTGCTTGCAGTCTAACAAAAAACTGCAACAACTGTGACTGCAATAATAACAACTACAACAACAGCAAACAGAAAACAGCTGGCAATCATAAAGAGTAGAAATCGCTGAAGCGACGTGCCCGTTTTTTAGCTGTCGCTGATGTTGTTGTTGTTGCAGTTGCTCTGAGTGCCCAACATGCGACAAGTGCACTTAATTAGTAGGGATCAGAAGGTAAAGCGAAGTGCAAGGTACGGGGACATCTGGAACATGACCAGTGTTCCGGCAGGTAACAAGTCTAATGCTAAATTGCTCCCAGCACACTTTTTTTATTTATCTTTTCGTTTTCCATTTTTTTTTTTTTTTGGCAGCAGCACAGACCCGAAGATGTGGCCAAAACAGCGTTGGCTAGTCAACAGAGCAACTGCAGCGATACCAGAGAGCAGCAGACACCAAATAGTAGCAGTATTAGTAGCCTTTATCTTAGTCAATTGCCTAGCCTCAGCGACGGCGGCGCTTATCACACCACCGCACAGTGTAAGCGGGAGCGGTAGCAGCAGCAGCAACAGCAACAGCAACAGCAACAGCAACAGCAATAGCAATAGCAACAGCTTTGATTACGATTCCACAAATGAGGATGACAGCACATCCTTGCCCAGCTTCTATCGCAGTCCACATCGCCTGGATGGCTACTATACGCCCGCGGATCTGCAGCGCAGCCACAATTTTAAGATAAGCCCCAAGCCGTGCTCCTTTGGCCGCATCGAGGGCACCTGCATGTTCGTTTGGGAGTGCATCAAGTCTGAGGGCCAGCACGTGGGCATGTGCGTTGACTCGTTCATGTTTGGCTCATGCTGTGCCCACAACTACACCGAAAACATTGTGCTGCCACACACAGGCTTCTCATACACGCGACCCACCAAACCCCTGTCGCTGAGGCCGCGACCGCCACCACAGCCACACAAGCCGCTAATCAGGTGGGTAAATAAAGGCGGCTCTAACCCATTTCTTTTGAAATTTTTATACTATTGACATAAGAATTTTCCAAATTAATTTCCACGCAAACAACTCTTTTTTTTTTGTTTAACTACCGAAAGAGGGGCACGCTTTGTAAATTTAATTATTTCTAAAAATTATATTTAATTTTAGCTATTTTCTTTAGAGATTAAAGTAAACCTTCCGCCTAGTATGAGCTTTAATATATATTGCTTTTTAAGTAAATAACCGAATTACGACCAGCTTACAAAATAATTAATTTGAGTTCTGATTCAAAATATATTTCAAACATAATTTATTTATTTTTAAATTACAACGAGGGAAAAAAGAAAAATATTGGTTTACTTTTGTGGGCTGGAAAATATATTTTATTTGTGTTAACATTTTTTTCTTGTATTTTTGATATCAGAAGAAAAAAGTCTGCTTAACCTCTTTAAATAAAAAACATACCTTCTTCTTTATAATTAATGCCAGAAGTGTGTTTGAGTGCTTTTATATATATGTTATATGTGACGAAAAAGATTTTCTTTCACATTCTTACTTTAAAGATAGTAAATTGAACTATGACTAGTTAAAGTTACTTTCCGTGACACTCAAAATAAATATTTTTCACAGTTTTCTATAGTTAAAAGACAAAAGACAAAATCTTAATAACTATTTCTTTCTTTTATTTTATGCAGCGGTATGACAACTATTGAACGCCCACATGGCGCTGGTACATTGGTCATTCGTCCTTCTGGTCCGGTTCATCAGGGCACTTTATCCAGGCCACATCCGAAGCCAACGACGCCGCCCGATTTGCAGAGTGCAGCCAGCCAGGCGACGAGCAGTTCGAGTGAGTATTAAATGTGTGGCGCCTGTTGCATTGTTATGAAAGACAGACTTATGGACTCACAAACAACAAACAAACAACTAACAATTACACCAACAGATAGTATTTGGCATACATCAACGCATCAGCAGTCGCCGCCGCAGCAGCAGCCACAGCACCATCACTGGCATATGACCACCGAGCCAAGCTTTATTACCAAGCCGCGACCCACCGGCTGGACCAAGCCCGGCATAGTCAATTTGCCAGCAACCATGCGTCCCTCCAAGCCGGCAAAGCCCACAAAGAAGCCGATTGTCTACGAGCGGCCGCCAACGCCGCTGCCAACGACAACGACGACGACAATGATGCAGACAAGACCGAAACCCAAACCCAAACCCATACCGACCAGGCCTCAGGTATGTAAATACGCGTCTTCATCTCTCTGTCTGCTTGCCACAATTCCTCATCCTGTGCCACGCGCTCTGTGTGTGTATGTGATGCATTGATGTCGAAAGCGAAACAAACGAGCGACGAGGTCATTTACTCCTCGATCAGGCTGGGATGCTCTGATGCTCTGACTGGGGCCACAGCCTTGGGGGACATTTTATTGTTTGCACAAAGCCAGAGCCAAAGCTGATGTAAGATTTGTCTTGCGATGCTGCTGACGTAGTCAAGCGGTTTGTCTCTGGGGTGTGTTGTTCTGCACTTGCTGGAAAGGGTTAGGGTATCAAGAAAGTGTTCATGCAAACTTATACAATTGAAAACTCTTCAAGCTTTGCTAAAAAAAATAATAATACAATTATTAAAAGAAAACAATTTCCAGTAGAAGTATGTAGAAGCTAGATTCAAGTTGTATACATAGCTTTGCCAAATACTAAAACTTTGCAACATGGCAAATATATAAACAACATTTTTTTCTTCTTATTATTTAAAAATAAACATAAAAATGTATATATTTAAAATATTAACAAAATATAGAATATTTATAAATTTTATATGTTGTTAAGTTTAAGTCTTTGGCAAGGTTATATGTAGATTTTGTTTTGAATGTTGTTGGTTATAAGTATTTGGAAAGGGTATGCAGACGTTGGCTTTAACAAAGCCATTTCATTGGGCCTCCGTAGAGATTTAGCAGTGGAATGAAAAATTGATTCTTTGCATGTGAAATATGTTGAGCTCCTTGGGTAACTATTAGCATAATGTTTACCACTTTTGGCTACCTTCCAGCTGTTGCCGGGCACATCATTAGTCGCGTCCTCCTCATCAACATCAGCCGCAACAACAACAACTTCGACAACGACAAAGGGCACAACAACAACCACAACAACAAAAGCAACAAGCACAACAACAACCACTAGGAAGCCTACTAAGCCCTATCAGCGACCCACCACATCAAGCACGACAACAGCTTCCACATCCTCATCCAGTTCCACAACGACGGGAGCCGCTGCTGCAGTATCAACCTACAGACCACGTCCGAGTCCAACATCTCAGCAGCCCACGGCTGGCATTGAATCCAATGAGATAACGGACTCCTCCACAGATGAGGCCGGCATGCTTGGCCATGTGAAGACCATTTCGGCAGCACGCAGCGGTAAGTCAAAGTACAACCACGCCTAATGTATTTGACACAATCCAATTGCACATAAATATATATATTCATATATATGTATGTATGTATGTGTTCAGAATGTGGAGTGCCGATGCTGACGCGTCCAGAGACTCGGATTGTGGGCGGCAAGAGCGCGGCATTCGGTCGTTGGCCTTGGCAGGTGTCTGTGCGACGCACCTCGTTCTTTGGCTTCTCTAGCACACATCGCTGCGGTGGCGCTTTGATCAACGAGAACTGGATAGCCACGGCGGGGCACTGTGTAGACGAGTGAGTACCAACTACCAACTGCACCACACAGACACACACACACACAAAACTATCTAACACACTGTATCTCTCGTTCTCTCTCTTTGTCTCTCTCTCTCCCTCCTCATTTGCAGTCTGCTCATCTCACAGATTCGTATACGCGTGGGCGAGTATGATTTTTCACATGTGCAGGAGCAGTTGCCATACATTGAACGCGCCGTGTCGAAGAAGGTGGTGCATCCCAAATACAATTTCTTTACATACGAATATGATCTGGCACTGGTGAAGCTGGAGCAGCCTCTTGAATTTGCGCCGCATGTCAGTCCCATTTGCTTGCCCGAAACGGAGAGTCTGCTGATTGGCATGAATGCCACGGTCACTGGTTGGGGTCGACTCAGCGAGGGCGGCACACTGCCCTCGGTGCTGCAGGAGGTAAGCAAGCACGCCAAAGCCCGCTGTCATTCTTTTTTACTCATATTCAATACAGGTCTCTGTGCCCATTGTGAGCAACGACAATTGCAAATCCATGTTTCTACGCGCCGGCCGCCAGGAGTTCATACCAGACATTTTCTTATGCGCTGGTTATGAAACAGGCGGCCAGGACTCGTGCCAAGGCGACTCGGGTGGTCCACTACAGGTAAGCCAGGTCCCCATATACTAATCAATCACAAAATTTTACTCAGCTGTATTTTTGCGATTTTTGCAGGCTAAGTCACAGGATGGACGTTTCTTTCTAGCCGGCATTATATCCTGGGGCATTGGCTGTGCCGAGGCCAATTTGCCAGGCGTTTGTACGCGCATCTCCAAATTCGTGCCCTGGATACTGGAGCATGTGAGATGATAAGCTATATCTGTATCGTCGATATGCTGAACTCTTGTTATTGTTTTAATTTATTGACTGTATGTTTTAAGTTTGTGTGATTTTAATTTAAACGAATCTTAAGCTTAGTTAGCTTCAATTTAACAATTTGCATTGACCGCACACACTTAGTCAAGCCCACTAAGTTAGTCTAGCGAAAATTGTTTTTAAGTTGTCTAACATATATATAGTATATATATAAATGATAAATTTGCATCAATATTTGTATATATATAAAAAAACAAAAGTGAACAAAAAAAAGAAAAGGAAAACAAAAGTCATTTTCGTTGTGAAGTTGTTGGTATTTTAGTCTAGGCATTAATAATTAATTATATAGATTTATAATTTATAAAACAAATCGCATACAAACATCATTATGTTGTATCTTGCCCAAAGAACAAGTTTATTTATAAAGATGAGCTCAAATAAATCTACTGACAATATATTGTAAAATTGTTAAGAAGAAAACTTTTCATTTAGCAAATAACTTGAGTGTCTAAATATATATTCCTTAAAGGTGAAATAAACTGAAGAATATGTTTTATCTATTATAAATGATCAAAAACTAGAATTCGTTCAGTTTAATAGCAAAATTGATGAATCAATTTACTGCTCTATAAAACTTCATTATCCACAGCAAATTAATTTGTCTAGACTAGACTTATTACTGATTAATCTACCCTCGCTGCGACAATTACATTAATACATGGTATATAGCATACAGCAATTATGCATTATCATTATTACAATCTTCAATTGAGATGCTTCTTCAGCTTCCCGCAACGGTCAAGTGCGTAAATGATGAACAACAATTGCAGCTAACGGCAGCCTCAATTTCGATCCATTCATTAACTTTTCAGTCATCGAGTGGGAATGATTGGCACAATCGCAATGAGTACGAGTTCGATCGTCGACTTCGCCACTTCCCAGCACAGCAAAATTTCACTTTTTTAGCTGGCGACATTTGACACCAGTTTGAATAATCAATCAATGGCCAAACAATATAAGCGAAATTCTGTCCGTGGTCCATTGAAAAAACAAATTGATGCTCAACTTGAGTTTATTGCTGGTGGCACAGTTGGCCAAGAGAATCGACAAAAAGTAAAGTAAACTGCTACGCACATGAAAATATGCAAGATCGGAAATCTTGGTTCGACTGATATAATAAAATTTGACTAAAATCGTAGCAAAACTAAATATTGTTGTTGGTTCGTATTGCTTGCATATCGCTTATGTTTACTTCTTCTTTGGGAAGATCGTTTCCTTAGCTTCGTCGATCAGATCTATTGCCAGGAACTTGAGATCCTTCAGAGATGTGGGGAACTTCTGAATTGGTTCGATGGAGACCTCCTCACCAGGCTTCACGCCTTTGATGAAGTTGTAAGCAACAGCAAATATCTTGCGCCCCTCGTACAACACAATGCGCACATTCTCCTCTGCTTGGCGTGGATAGCATAGTGACGCAACCGTGCCAGCGCCAATTGTGGTGTAAAGCACTTTCTTAAAGAAACCGCCACGAGCAGCAAATATAAAACCAGCCAAGCCGCCCATTACAATGGCACCGCTGCGATGCATCGAGTTCTGAGGCTCATTCAGAAAATCAATGGAACGTTGTGTGTGATTCTTTGCCGTATTATAATACTCGCTAACAACGGCAGTCTGTTCGCCTATCACGTCGCACCCCTTTCGCACCTCTAGTCGAACAAAGCGGACGCCGTTCTCTAGACTATTCTGCAACGGCGAATCTCTCGGCTTGTGCTCCGGATATTTCTGTGGCCTGCAAATTGAAGCATTTGTAAACTTAACTCTGGTATCAGATCTCAGTTGATGCACTTACTCTGCCTTGTGCAAGGAACCGTAGATAGGCAATTCACTTGGTTTACACACTAGCGATTCTTTCGCTGGTGAATTTCCCGCGGGGGAAGTTACGGCCACGGCTGCAGCTAACATCGACGCTTTACGCAGCATTGTTTTGTTTCTTGGTAGCTTGAATCTTATCTTGGCGAAGCGTCTGCAAATTTAACGTTATTTGTAACATGAATTTTTAACTTGTCAAAATTTGTTTGCCTGTTACCTTAGATTGTTTCATACATTGCGTAATGTGTCACCGGTACGTTGCGATTGCTTGACAAAAGCAGCATGTCGGCAAAAACACAGCTGTTCGACATTTAACTGCATCTGGCAACGCTGTTAAAGTCTGTTTTATTCAAATTAAATTGATTTATATGAAAAGTGTTAAATTTCTTGCCACTAGCTTTCAAGGACAACAAATATGGTAGATTAAAAACACATAGTATTATATTTGGACATTAAAAAAAATTAGTTTACTCATAATACCTGCTACTATTACAGCTAGTATAAAATGCACACGTTAGCAGCAAATGTTAAAGTTGTTGCTTTTACATTGCTGTTATCATTAGGGTGACCATCTAACGATGGAAGAAGCAGACGTTGTTGTGCTGTTACCTGGTCTCGCGACTTGCGAGAAAAATTAAATAGAGATAAGATGAAATAATTTGCACATGATTGGTTAAAAATTCCGCATCAAAGTCCAGGATGCCCTTTATGTGACGCCAACAGGTGAGCGTTACCACCATATCCACTAACAAATTGCAAAATTTTTCATTACCTTTTGTTAACATAACGCTAACACTGGTGTTTGATCGAAAAATGAAAAAATGCACAGAAAAAATAACAAAAAAGATAAATAAACCGTTGGAATCCATAAGTAGAAAACAATTAGCAACTGGCAGCTATTATCAAACAACTAGTATAATCCCAACCTCAATACCGCAGTGCAGTCCGAGTGAAAGTCGAAACGTTAAGCGTGTGATAAAAATTTCCTTACCTACCTACCACCCACTGTTGCTGCTGTTTGTAATGTTATCAGTGCTCGAGGCGCGCTAAAAGACGCCTACAGAAACAACAATTGAAGCAACACTCACTGCTTATGAAATTCCGAAGGACATTCGATGTAAATAGTAGCCGAAAAAAGTTAATAAATTAGATAACCTATTAATTTTAATTTTTTCCTTCTATAATTAATGCAGTTCAAGTTGCAGCAGTGGCAGTGGCAGTGGCGAGCGGAAGCGTCGAACGTGCACACAATTCCAAAAAGCAATTAATGGGGGCCATGAACCAAAAAGAACAGCTAACAAACAGCGGCGACCACAACAACCAGCACAACTGACTAACGGACAAAAAAAAACCGTATAAAAAAACAAAGCAAAAATAGAAAATATTACAATTTAATTTTACCAACTGAGCAATAAAAACTAGTCATATTTCTTATGGAAGCGACCGCAAGTTCCAAGTTTAGGTAAGTGCTTACAACATTGCCCCTATAAATAAGCCCACAAGATTATAGTTTATTATTTGTTAATTTAAACCAACAAAGTGTTTAGTAATCAAATGTTTTTAAATACACTTTAGCGATGTGGACGAGTACGGATTTAAGCGAGGCGAGAAGTTCGACTATAAGTTCTATGGGAAGTTTATGGATGGTTACTTAAAGATATTGACGCGCCGGCGCATTAAGTGGGAGGGTTTACTTCAGCAGAATGCAGATCTCAGACTGATCAGTCCGAAGCTAAAGCGATATATACGCAAGGGCATACCAGGTCCATATCGTGCAGAAGTTTGGATGAAAATCAGTGGAGCTGATGAAGCAAAGCAACGAAATCCCAACCTTTATCGTAGTTTATTAAATATCGAACATTTCAATAAGGAAATCTGCGATTCCATATCAATTGATCTACCTCGAACATTTCCCGACAATATCCACTTCGATGCCAAGAAGGAACGCCTCTTCAACATACTGTGCGCCTATGCGCATCATAATCGTGATGTTGGCTACTGCCAGGGTCTTAACTATATAGCCGGCCTGCTGCTTATTGTCACCGATGATGAGGAGAAATCCTTCTGGCTACTGAAGCATATCGTTGAGAATATTGTGCCACAGTATCATTCACACAACATGGCCAATTTGTTGCGTGATTTAGCTGTGTTCAGGGAATTGGTCATAAGGCGTGTGCCGGCTGTTAACCGACACGTAGAAGACATGAGTAAGTAAAGGGTCGTTCTTAAGGAACAATACCATATAAATTATTTTTAATTTTCTATTCTATCAAACAGATTTGCCATATGCGGTGATAGCAAGCAAATGGTTCATTTGCATATTTGCCGAAGTTTTACCTGTGGAAACTGTTCTTCGAATATGGGATTGTGTTTTCGCTGAGGGTTATAAGGCAAGTAATGGAATATTAACCATAATAATGTATAATAATTACAAATATATTTTCAGATTGTATTTCGTGCAGCTTTGGCCATGTTTATTACACATAAGAATGATATATTGGGCTGTGACGATATTGCGGCACTGGCCACTATGTTTCGCGACCATATGATACAGGATAGCATAGTCACCGACTGCCATAGCTTTGTAGAAGCCATGTTTTCCTTGCGTTTGAAACGCAACGAGCTTGAGAGCTTGCGTAAAGTAGCCGTGCTAAATGGAAAATAAGCAGTTAATCAAAATAGAACAAAAAATAATAAGAAAAAAGTCCCTCATAAGAAACTAATATGGAAACATAAAAAAGCAATCGTAAAATTCAATTATTAGAGATGTAGCTTAAATGTGTCCAATCCATATACATACATATATATGTAATATTTTACGTGTGTATTTGTGTATAGCCTCATTGTAGCCAATGTATTTTGAGTATTAGTCGAAACAAATCAAAATATGATACCAAAGTCAAATTCCAATTCGATAAACAAGCAAATTTAACTACACATACACATATGTACATACAATATGCATACATGTGCATATGTGTGTGTGCGGTAATAGTAGTTGTAGTTGTTGCCAAAAAGTAAGCAGAATACATATATAGAGATAAAGTAATTTGATCGCCTATATACGCCACATACAAGTATTTGTTATGTCTGTCTGTAAATTTAAAACGTTTAATATTTTTGGTGTGCTCTTATTTTCCTTGTTGATCAAAAAATATTTATTTTGTAGTATACATTAGTATATAATTTATTTGACGCTGTGTTTTGTAGAAAATTTCTAGATTATATATGAATCTATTTTAAAAACTGCTTTTAATAATTATTAAATAGTTGCGAAAGCCTGTTAGTTGGTTGCTATGTACAAACAAACAAACAAATACGAAGACCTCACTATAGCTATTTACTATGGCATTTGTATTTATAGTTTGTCAATGAGCACGTTGCAATACTCACTGTCTACACTGATACTATATATTTATATATATATATATATTTATATGTATATCCTGAAATATAATTTGAGGAATTGATTTGTTAACACATGCCTTTTAGGCCAAACTTTACGAACCAGCGAACAAATGTAAACTTTAATGATATAAAGTGTCGTTTGATTAGTGCAACTAATATGCTTTTAAAATAAATATTACTGCTATTTGTTAGATAATGAGATCGTCTTTTTATTAGTATTTCAGGGAAGACATATTTTAGATATTATATTCACTATGCGTTTCTATAATGAAAAGCATACTTTTCGGAGTCGAATAAATCGACAAAAAGTCTTATTGGACTGTTTGATATACATATGATATAATTAATTAATTGCTTTTATCTGGCTTAAGTATGGTATTGTGTCTGTTTTAAAGTTAATAGTTATTTCATTTATAATTTGAAGTATGTCAAAAATCACTAAATTAACTTTCTTTTTAATGCCAATTGGAATATTTACAATATTCCTAGAATAACAAAATAATTGGCTTAAAACAAATTGCTTATTCATTCTAACGAATCGTTATAACCTTATGGCATACCACAATGTGCACCGCACATTGGCTCCGAGGACAATGCTAGCGATGTGAGGAGTGTGCGTCGTCCTGGATGGACGCCCAAATTCTCCCAATTGATCCAGGAGAGACGTGCCGTTAGATCGCTTGTATTCCAATTGGCACGGTCGGCTTTGATCTCTCCGCGTAGACACTTCTCCACATAGGTGAGCGGATCGTAATCCGTTTGGAGCACCTCGCGCAGAAGTGATATGTAGGCGATAGCTAGGCGCAAGGTATCGATTTTGCTCAGACGCTTTTCGTATGGAAATGTGGGCACATGGACTCGCAGCTCGTCAAACGCGGAATTGATACTACTGCAGAGCGCAAGTTAGAAAGATAGGCAGGAAGAGAGAGAAAGAAATACTCATTAGTGGAATGTTACAGAGAATGCAGGGCATAGCTAAGTGTGCAATGGAAAAGACCATTTAGTGTACCCAGTTGGTGCGGACCTCTGGATGCGTTTCCTTTCCCGCACATTTGCCTGTTGTCGTTGGATTTTGTAACTGGAAGCAGCCGCTGCACTATAGCTTCCACTCGTGGCTCCTCCTGCCGAGCTAGGGCCTGGACCGCCTCCGCTTCCACCGCCACCGCCACCACCGCCGCTACTGGTCGCCGTTGGACTATTGCACATCATGGGTGTGGCATTATTAGAATTGAGAGACACCAGATTATTGGAATTTGTAGATGAATCGAGCATGTTTTCTAGGATAAAAAAAAAAAATAGAATTGTTAATTATGCTGTACAACAACGATTTTACCATACATATCAACTTAATCATGTCATAATTTATTTATTATATTCTTGTAAGCAATTCAGGATTTTTTTTTAATATTATTTTAATAGCCTTGGGGCGAGCGCCTTTCTTTATGAGTTTAAGCATATGCATGGCTTTAAAGAACATATAATATTTTAATTTAATTTAAATAAATAAATCGTGAAATATTTGAATTCTTTAGAGATAATTTTTCGAATCTCTTCACTTTTGGGCTTAAAAAAAAGTTTGCTTCTGTCGAACAATGTTATTGGATTTCATTGCTTAATATATTTTAATAATCTGAATATAAATCGGTAATTATCGGTCATATAGCTTCAACTAAATAAAATTTACTAGTTATATTCAAAAACTATATAAATATTAATGTTAATTTAATACCTTTAAAATACTTTAATGTGCTTACCATTGTTCTGATGCAAATAATGCTGTTGAATATGTCTCAAGTTGTTTGAGTTAAGACGCAAACCGGAGCCCCCGGATGAGATGCCACCGCTTGCTGCACCGGCACCACTCTGATGTTGCCCCGCATAGATGCATGACGGCAGTTCATTGATTAAATCATCGTCAAAATTGTGATATGGTAATTGGCTGTTGGTTAAAATTGTGATATGGTAATTGACGGTTGGTAAAGCTTATGATTTAAAAATATAATCCAATTGCCGTCGGAAAACACATGTAAAATTTCTTGTGATCAATGTAAACTAATATATATTATATTTTTAGTCCTGTAAATATTTTTTAGCAATATACGAAATATTCTTTTACTTTTTATGTTTTGACAGCTTCTCACCTTATGGGCGGAGATGAGGATGAATCTGGCAATTGATTCCGCGACATTTTGGTTAACTTCTTAATATAAATTGTAAATTTTTCACTTTAAAATATGAAAAAAATAAGCTGGCGATGTCCAATAAGTTTAAACGTGTAATGAGAACATCTCCTGGGAATTCAGAGCCTTTTATAGCATCGCAGATCCAATTAGAAATGCCACAGCTCTGCTACTCCGTCTGTGTGCCTGCGTGCATGTGTGTACTCATCAACCCCTAAATATCCTTGCAACTATTCGCCCGGATTCTGAGGGGCGGAGCTTGTCAAGTACTACAGGGTGTTTACGCACAAGGCTATTGCCTGTCGGAAGCTGTGAGAAAATGACAAGGCATATTTGTTCAATGGAGCAATTGATATACATATATGTATATATTTAATATAATATACATTAATATATTATATAATAATAATAATAATAATAATTACATAAATATGTGAGTTTCTAAAATTTAAAATAACTTAAAGTTATTATTTTAGTTTGGTATCAAGGATCTATTAGTATTGAATATATTTTAAAAAATATTAAAAAAAAACATCAAAATGTTAAACCAAATAAAATGAATTTTTTTAAACTTTATGTAGCGCAAGTTTCGGTCGTCATAACTGAAATTAAGCTTATCATGTTTTTTTTTTTGTATACATCACCTGTTTTTGACATTTTGCCATTATATTTCTCACAGCAGGCGGCCGCCATGTTTGTTGTGTAGCCAGCGTAGGATGCGGACGCACACAAACCGATTGACGGCATTGGAGGTATCTCCTTCTCTTTATTTCCCCCAATAGCAATGTAAAATTTCTGCCACATGTGAGGTAAAGCTCTCTGCTCGGCTGTTGGTAATGTGAGATCAACATGATGGCGCCTTGTTTTCGGAAGCTGATCGGAACTAAACCTGTTGACATTTTAGGCGTCGAGTTGGAGGGTTACTCGAACCAATGAGATTCCCACGAGATGACAAATTGTGCGAGCATTTACAACAATTAGATCACATCGGATAGCAGTCCGTTACAGTTTACAGCTCATTAAACGAATGCCGCACTATCTAAGCACATACTCGTATAGAGGGAGACATAAGCATCCATGTATCTGTATATGTATCGGAAAGGGCACCACTTGAAACCACAGACAGTCAGAGCAATTGTTGAAATTGAATTATGTTTATTTGATGTTTTGGTTTACGCTCAAATTAGCTACGTCAGAGCTGTCACCCCGCCCAGGCGGGCGACCAGGTCACGTGCGTTAACCCCGAGGCGCGAAAAACCAGCGCGAGGCAAAGTCGAACAATGCACAAACAATATGTCAGGGCGGATGCGGATGCGCAAACCTTTTCATTACCAGTCAAATTGGTTTGGCACACACGCGCCGGCGCACACTCCGTGGCACAAAAAGCTGATGACAGTAATCAGTTTTGATGCAGGGTAAGTGTCCTGGATACCGGTGCAGACCCAAAGCTGACATCCTTAAGTGAAATCTTGTTACAAACCAATGTAAACACGATTGTTAATTTAACTTTGGCAATCGCTCTAGCTACCCTCGACTGAATATCGTTCACCTACTATTGTTGTTGTTGTCGTTGTGGTTGTTGTAGTAGTTGTTGTTGTTTCTATGCGGCGGATATGTCATTGGACCACAATTAAATTATCGCATTTCAAACGAGTGCGTCCGAGCAAGGCGATTATCGCCAATGCACACTTCCACTTGGACGTAACCCGACTGTGGGAAAGAACGGAAACAAAAAATAAACTCTCATTTGATTTGCATATTATCGACCTTGTCGGCTGTCACACCAAATAATTGGCTATATAAAGATATTTATTTATTTAGAAAAGGATTAAAAAGGGATTCCCATTTGATTAGGTAAAGTTTGAGAAAAGAAGTAGAGTTCCAATAAATTAAAATAAAAATATTTAGTTATAAAATGATTGAAACGACTGTCATTAAAGTAGAATATTTTTTTTTTACTTTTATTTAATTAATGTTTTTCCATTTAATTCTATGTTATACACTTAAATATAAAAAATGTATAATATAGATATATATTATTTTAATTGCAAGTTTTGGAATCTGCCTATTGTGAAGAAGTATCCTATTGCAGAAATAATACTTACTTTCCCTAAAAGCTAATTAGTATTTATTCATTGATTATTTTTTAGGACTATTTTTATTGGCAATCGAATAAACCTAATTTTCACAGATATTTTCAATATATTTTCCTCTGTGCTTCTGTGTTTTTCTCTCAGTTTGGATCGCTAAGTCTCTCACTTGAATCATATTTCTTTACCCCATTCTCCGTTCTATATTCCATCATGTAACAGATGGAAAGATTGAAATTACTACTGTTTAAGATTAAGATGGGTTAAGATTTGATAGTAAGTTAAAATTATTACACGCTTTTTAACTAAGGTCTAAATTTATTTTTTCACGATGATTAAAAATAGTTTTTCTTAAACAAATTCTGAGCACTAAGACTAGTGCGTTCAGAATAGTACAGAATATTATTTAATTCAATTGCTTCAAGTCATGTTCACATAATTTAATTCAAGGGTTGACTCGCAGCAATCTAAAAATAACAACAACAAAAACAGATTGATAGTGTCAAAAGGTTTTTATGGTGCACTCAACTGGAGCAGCAGCTATCAAACACACTCTCTTTCACACACACTCCATAGCATCCCTAACTGTTATTCTGGTTTTCGACTGGCTGGCTGGATCAAGGACTTGCGTCTGGAACATATCGATTAGCGTTTTGCATCCACACCAGAACAAGCCCAGAGAAAATTTGTCTGTGAATTTGTACACTGCCACACGACCAGCAAAGAGCGAATACTTCTCCGCAGGATAATCCCACCCCACCCTCTGTGCTAAGGACTAACCCCTCCCTCAACCATCGGCCGCAATTCGTTGTGGCTGTTTGAACTGCTTGAAGCAATTGTCTGCGAAATTGTTTGTTTATTTTGATGTTGTTTAATGCGTGCCAAATCTCTGCCCTATTATGCGGTTATGGTTGAGCAAAATCCTGCGAAAAGTAAACAAGGGCAACGCGAGGTGAATTCCACCGAGGATATTCCGAAAGCTTTATCAATCGTGCTTTTTGGTTTGAAACCCATCTGAGTTTCGCTTTTGGGGTACGTTTTTAGGAAAAAGTTTGGGGCGGCAAAATTTCAAGAGCTTATTTACTTCTGCTTGATTCTTTACAATCTAATCTACTGCATTTTAATAAAGTAAAGACCAACAACAAACAGACACATATGTGTGTATATATATTTTTTTTAATAACTTTATAATATTCGCCGATATATTT
The DNA here is from genome assembly GCA_035045945.1 of Drosophila anceps. Classification (NCBI taxonomy): domain Eukaryota; kingdom Metazoa; phylum Arthropoda; class Insecta; order Diptera; family Drosophilidae; genus Drosophila; species Drosophila anceps. The sequence goes on along the minus strand of JAWNON010000225.1, from coordinate 21,716,328 downwards.
AATCTTAAATTATCTCATTAATAAAATATATGTGAATATAGTACAATAGATATTCAAATAGATGAGGAAAGCTTCTTAACAAGCTGACAACTAACACCCTTTCATCATCATATATATAATATAGTGATCTAAAATATTCATGTTTAAGCATAATGTAATGATTTTTCTTATATTAATAAATGCTTGTTTATTGCTATTTATTAATTATAAGCAAATATTAAATAATAAAAATTTTTGAAAGTCAGTAAATTTAAATAATTGCGTAAATCTTTTTATTTGTTTCTCTTTAATTTTCCATTGTTTAGTTTTACGTTTTTATTTGAACAGCGACTGAATATTTAGCTTGAAATTGTTTGGTAACTGCGTAAATAAATACTTTAGCCTAAGTTTGAAATTTGCAGACAAATCATCAGTTATTTGGATAAGTGGTTAGCAACTACCTACTAAGCATTTGCAAGTAGTATATTATGCCATCCATATTATATTGGGTTAACAAAAGCTCGGGGTTATTTCAGTTCAACTCGATGTCTGGCGATGTTATTCAGCTGTCAATTAAATTCGTAACCGTGTTTCATAGCAAGTGCTTTGTTTTGATTTTTTTCTGATAAACAAATGCGAGGCGCTTTAAATATATTCAATGAACGTGTAAATACATTTTAATGCGCCAATCCCACAACAGCAGCTCCCATCCCATTCCATCCCATTCGATTTCAATTCGAAGAGCTCTTGCCATTGCCCACTCGCAATTATAATATCAGACCAAAACAAACACAACAAAAACCGGCAGCAACACAGCGAATTTATCATTATATTTTATTTTAGCTATTTTTTTTCTTTTTGGGCTACTCGATTCAGCTGTGCGGCTCAGTGGCCAGAGACGCAACTGAACGGAGGTGAAGAGAAGTGAAGCGACTTTAAGGCTGGCCAGAGCAGCGTTTAGTAAGTCAGTTGGCCGCTGTCCGTTGCACAGTTCGCACGTTGCGCAAAAAAACTAAAACGGCGATAATTCTCGTAAATAAATGGCTAAAAATATTCAAACAGTGGCAGACCAAAAAATAATAAAAAACGCCCCAATCGATTCATTTTTGCAAAAGCTAATAAAATAAATCCCAACAAATGCCAACACGTTTGCCCAATTTGGAATATGCAGTGCGGGCAATTGAAACGTGATATATGTGGGACAAGTGCGCAATCCTAACTACAACAACTTTTAGCAAAGTGCCTCCGATTAAGTGTAGTGACGTATGTATATGTAGAGGGCTTTAAATATAGAGCAACTCACTAGTCGCCTAGCTGCAAATAGAAGTAGTAGCAAGCTAGTCGCATGGTCAAGTGCCGGTGATAAGCGTGCACGCTGCTGATAAGACGGGGGCGCCAAGTCGTAAAAATAAACTTCAATCATAGCTCAAATCAAGCATTTTGCGCATAATATAAATAATAATAATTAGTTAATGTCCATATGTTGATTTCTACACAACAAAGCATCAAAAAACAATAACAAAGCGCGCACAAAATGCCAAAACGTCAAAGCGCTGCTTGCTTAACCCATGACATCGCAGCTGGTATGGAACGGGAACATGAACTAGAACTGGAACTGGAGCTGGAGCGGCCGCTGCTGTCATCCAAGGAGCAGGTCAAAAGTGAGTACCACACACGCGCCATTACCTAGGCACCGGGCTATTAAACCAGTTAAGTTGGTCAAACAAAACAAACTGGCACAAGCCCAAATACACACACACGCAAACACACATGTACACACCGGTCTTAGCCATAAATCAGTGACATTTACACACTGCAAGTGGTGCCCGTTTATGAAGCTTAACTGTGCTGCAAGCAGCTTGCTTTTTGTTCTAATCAAAAGCGAATACGAAACATTTGTTATTTAATTTATGAAAATCGAGTAGCGCCTAGAAATCTAATTAGAATATGCACAGGCACACACACACGTACGCGCATACACATCCAGACATATAGCAGAGGTGATATAGCGCCATGCAGAATCTTAATCAACATCTCATCTCCAGCTGCGCATTCATATTCATTGATAAAAAACAACAGCACAAAAATAAAGCAACAAACGAATTGCTATTTATTTAAGTTTTAATCATTAATAAGCGAAATGCGGTTCGCATTCGATCTGCAACAACAATATCAAAGTTAATTCTAAATTATTATAAAAACGCGCCATAGACAAAAACTGGAGACTAATTTTATCGCATGCTACTTTTTTGTCGCATGCGAGAAATATTTTGGATAAGCCTTGATAACAATATAAGTTATCATTTTCGATATTAGGCCGCAATTATTGACTCATCTGCCCCGTAATAGATATATTTATATATATATATATTTTTATGTTTAATAACTTTTTCATGTCGCCAGCATTTCCGTGGCCACAACAGTATGTAGTATGACTAACAATTGTTTACCGATCAGCGTATCAATGAATATGTTGGTATTTAATAAATAGACGATTTTATTGTGCATTTTCAAGTATGTGCTGTATCTATATAGATTATCATTTAGTATCTGACTTTCATTGTTGACCAACTTAATAGATACTATCAACATTTGAAACCCGTTTTTGCATCATTATCACAAATAATATTCGCTTTTTAGATGTTTTACTCAATTAGCGACACGTACAAACAATGTTTCCCTTTTGTTCTTGGATTGTGTGAAAAATAATAAATAAATCAGTGTTTTTTCGCTCTTACTACACACAGAAAATGATTCAACGATCAAGTGTTAATATATTGATTGACTTACATTAGGAAAAGATAACTATTTATTAATGTAAAATCAATCGGGTATTGACATTAAGAGTAGAAAAGATAATTATTTATTAATGAAAGTTATCCAACGTATTGACATTAAGAGTAACAGCATAATGCCTATAACGGCTACATAAAATGCTTATTTTTGACCTTTGCTACTTTTGCGTTAATAAAGTAACCGGCATACATTAACAATTGGCCTATTACTCAGCTCAATGGAATAAAATTTAATATGTTTAATCACATTTATGTATTTATATTACGGTGCTTCCGCCTTTTGCAACAGTTTTAGCATAACAAATGAAAATTCCCATTAAACAATCATCATACTCATCATCAAGATCACTCACCAAAACAAAAAAAAAAAACAAAAAAAAAAAACAAACAGTATACCCCGAAACAAATAACAATACAAAAAATGTCAACAAATTGTCAGCATTTTTTTGATGATCTCTATCAAGCAAATTGTCACTGAGTGTCGTAGCCCAGTGTTCGGTGCTGGCCACGTGCCGGCTAATGCCAAATAGACTGTTACTATAATTATAGAGAGAAATCCATAGCATTGACTAGTATAAATTTTAGCTACATATATCTGGGTCTACATCTGTTGCAGAGCAGCTGGACAGACAGCTACTAACTAGATGCGACTTAGAGGCGAAACGCATTGCTCATATGCATATTGATTTATTTTTAGTGCATAATATATCAAATGAAAGCATGTGTTTTTGACAGAAGAGTATATACCCTTTCTATTGAAGATCAATCAAACTACTGCCAAAAATAAAATTAAAAAATTATAAGGTGTTAGGCTCTGGTTATATTTTCACTTATTTTATTTACTATTTTTCAATATATACTTGGCATCATAAACAAAGTATTCACTTATTTGATTTGATATCGTATATTTGTTTGTTTTTGGAATCTTATTTATTAAATTAAATATTTTAATTACACAATTTATGATACATTATTAAACAAATTTAGAGTACAAATATGTCTATATGAGCAAGTTAAATGCTATAGTTCGCGAGCTGTGAGGTAGCTGTAGTGTATTGGTTTGTTGAGTAAAACGATGCCGGCGATTAAGTAACAACAGCAACAGTTTTTCGCGCCAAGCGAGGCGAGCTAAGAGAGAGTACAATCGAAGAGAATAAAAAGTGAAAAGAGAGCGCGCAGCTGGTGCAGTAACAGCAGCAGCAGCTGTTAGATAGAACGTCGACGTCGACGTCGACTGCCAAAGAATGGTCTTAGCGCAGCATCAGCGACCCCACAGCAGCCCCCACAGCAATTGGCGCTTTCGCTATTGACGGCGTTAACGTAGCCACCAGCGCTGTTGGCGTTGTACAGTGGGTCAAATTCATGTTTGTACTATCAAAGTTGAATGTATAAAGAATCTGATAAACTAATATAATTTTGTTTAATAAATATATTGATTTATTTTTTTTAATACATTCTTATTGAGGCTAAGATGCTCTAATGATTTGGGATAAAATATACAACTATTTTCTCTCCTAGATAATTCAATGGCGATATTAGAAATTATTATATTAAAATCAATAAAGTTCTCTAAAAATGTCGTTTAAAAGTTTTGAAAAGAAATTAAAGCATTCAAAATATTTGTATGACCTAACGAAAAAGGAAATAAGTTTTCAACTGATAGAATTGAACGATAGACCACAGTACTTAGTCGTTGCGTGCAGGAGCAAAAGTTATAAAAGTTCTTCGCAATTCGCACGAGCGCTCAGTTGCTCTCGGTCATTCGTTGTGGTTGTGTGAACTTGTGCCGCAGCATCATCAGCAGCAGCAACGACAGCGACAAGAACAACAGCAGCGGACAGAGACGACATTGTCGCCATCGTTGTCGCCATCGCCATCGCAATCGACATCGACATCGCATAGAGAATCAGAATCATAAGAAGCAACAGCAGGAAGAGTTTTTTCGTGTGAGCAGCCAAAGACAAAACGTTTTGTGGGTGCGTGAGTGCGCATAGTATAAAATTAAATAAATAAATTAAACAACAGCGGCAACAGTAGTAGTGACAATAACAACAACAAATGCGAGCTCGGCAACAACATTGTTATATGCATACACACACAGGCACACAAACATATACATTTATATATATATATATATATATGTATACATTTATATATAAACATGTGCCAATATAGAAATGCTTATGCTTATAGTTTTTGTTATAAGTAATATACTGAAGGCTCCCGGCAATGTTTGGACAACTATGACGAGACTTGCTGTTAAATAGAGCATAGTAGACATCCCACACACACAACAATAATAATACAAGCAGAGATTTCTTTCATCACTTTGTTTTTGGTCAAGAGCCATAAGTTAATAATTATGTATATATAAGTATATTGTTCCCCTCATTAACTTTATTAGTAGCAAAAACTAATAGTTTTAGTCTTAAATTGACTGTTGTTGTTGATAATTTTATTTTATTGTTGTCTCGCTTGCATTTGTTTTCCAAACTGTAATTTGCTGTCGTTTAAGCGAAGCGCGCGCAAATATTTCGTTTGTCACACCACGCGGCGTATGAGTAACAAATGCGAAATTGATTCTCTCGCGCCCGCTCTCTAGTATTCATTAACAAAATCCGCAATTACAAATTACAGTTGCATCAACAGAATTACGAGCACGCAACACACAAAGAATACAATAATAAATAAATAAAAACAATTTTGTCTCGGCTTACGCCTCGTATGCGTAATATCATAAACAATGCAAAACGCTTAAGTCGTCAAGGGCTCATTATACAAGAAGACCAACAACGACACGGGACAGTTGATTCTATGTGCCTGTTTCCGTTTGGTGCGCTTTTAAAAATTGATCAAAAACGCAGCGACAAGTGAAACGCGACAAAGCGGGCAACGGATTTCCGCGCCAAGGCATCGAAACAACAGCAACAGGAAGCGGGGTAAGGAAATCAGGCAGGCAACAGCAGTAGCTCAGTATCGTTTTGGTGCCAATTGTGCAGCAGAACGCGTTTCTGGATTAGCCCTAGTCTAGGAGCAGCAACAGCAAGAGCAATAAGGTAAGCTCATTACGAGACACTGCCAGCATCGTCATGTTGACAACGGCAGCAGCAGCATACAGCATTGTGTCCTGTCCATGCCCTGCCCCTTATCCTTAGAGCAGCTCCTGATGCTTGCATAGCCCGCGGATATGCCGCCAGCGGTGTTTGCTTTGCTTTTGTTTATTTATTTGACTGTTTGTCTGTCCGTCTGTTTTTCTATTTTATTTGGCCTCTTTGTGTGTGTGTGTGTGTGTGTGTGTGTGTGTGTGTGTGTGCATTAGAGCAAACAGCGCCAGCAAAAATAACAACAGGAACAACAATAAGGATAACAACGACAACAAACAACAACAATGACTTTATCTTGACAGATTGCAGAGCAGCTGCCTGAACTTTGTGTTCACATGTATACAAGCATTTTTATATATTTTCTGTATATATTATATCATATATACACTCTGAGTGGCATACAAAATAAAAAATGTTATGGCTAATTGTAATCGCAAGTCTTTTAACTCTATGCTTGCTCAGAAATATGCTCGTATGCTCGTAGTTTTATAGTACGAATAGATATAAAAGCATTTAAAAAACGATGAATATTATATGATTGCACTATATAATATTCTTCCTCATGTTTGTTGTTGTGTTAATAAAACTGCTAGTAATTTTGTTTATTATATTTCGTATCACTATGATAAAAGTTCTTCCAAAATAAGCGTAGTGGTTCAATAATATGAAGGCATAATCGCATAATTGCAAGTCGGAACTCTTTTTTCGTTGTCTTTAATGATATTAAAACAAAACTATAATTAAAATTAGAATATAAAGTTTACAGCTATAATTGTTATAAACACTCTTAAGTTATTGCTCTGCATAAAATATATATATCTGATCTAATATAAGCTATTTTCAAACAATTTCTTAAGCACAAAATATTTGTTTGTGTTATTTAGCGGTTTAGTAAACAGTTACTAAATAGTCATAGTACTATGACTTCTAATTTAATACCAAGCTTAAAATCTAGAAGTAGATTTTACTAAATATTTTTAAAAGAAATTATTCTTCTATTGTAATCTTGTATAGCTAGGCCATTTATATAAGCATTGAAAGAGCTATCTTATGTAAAGGAAAATATGTTATTATTCTAATCATTTTTTTTTTTTGTTTAACTATATATGTTATAATAAAAGGTATGGAGATGCGTTTTTAATGCTGTCTGACAATAACTTTTTCAAAACTTTTGCAATTTAAATGAGCTTTTTTGTAAGATATGTGTTTGATACGTATATCACTTCTGATTACTCTTGGAAAACATGTTCAATGTTTATAAGACAAATTTATTGAATATTGCAATACGAACCAAATTTCAATATCTATTTCTTGTAGTCCCTTTGTCAAGCAAGGAACTTGATTATGAATATATACAAGCAAATTTACTGTTAATAGATAGTGTTAAAAGATTCGCCTAGCTCATTTCCTTTACCAGTAAAAGTTACTTCTAATATAAAGGAACTAAGTGTAGAGTAACCAACATGTCATAAAATGTTATCTACAAGTCAGCAAATATTAAAGGCTTACTTGCCCGCCACAAAGCGCCAAGGGCAACTGAATAAATGCCGCAGTCCTCTTTTATGCATGCAGCCAATTGGAATTGGAATCCGAATTCTAACAATGCATGCAAAAAGAAAGGAAAATAGAAAAATGAATCAAGCAGAGACACAAACATTGCTGGCAATCACCTGGCGCCGGTTGTCGCCGCCTCCAGCCAACTAGTCATCCATCCAGTCATTCAGTCATCGATGTTGGGTTATGCTAATGGCGGATGCTGTGCCTCGACATCGACTGATTGGAAGCGCATGAAAGTAGCAAATCAGTGCGCACTTTGAAATTGAAATTGTAATCAAAAGGCGCTCACAACATGGCAGGGGGCATTGGGCAAAGGGCAAAGGGGAAGAACAAGGAGGGTAGTAGGGACATGAGGATGTGTGCTTGTATGTTGGCGGACTATCACTGCTTAGCTGGCTAAATTTGAAATTGCTAAACGATTTGCTATTCGATTAAGAAGACAAGAGCTGCTAGGGCAGCTGGCTACAGGGAAGCATTAACAACAGCCACCCAAAATAAATCGAATTGGAAATAGATTTGCAAATTCATGTTCGCAACAATAGACGTTCATACATATATTAAAAAAAAAAAAAAAAAAAAAAAAAAAACGAAAATAAGGATGTTGGTGGATACTCATGGATAACCACGGAGCTGATGACCTACATTTTGTTAGCCCAGCTAAAAAAAATATATAATATGTATAAATTCTTGCCAGGCACAAGGGAGCGGCGTATCTGTTAGTCTCTTTACAACAAATGCGAATATCATGAAGCCAGTCCTCCAGGCAGCTGGACAACAGACGATGGAAGGAAATCTGTAAGGACCCTTCAATGTAGCACGACAATGGCAGCGAACTAGTTCGAGCTGCGGACAAAACGGATCTGCCAATATTGCAATATACACTTAGATACATTTTTCCGTTCTGTTGTTATTGTGCAAAATTTAATTTTTTTTTCGCAAACGTTGCCAGCAGGTAAAGATACACAATGGAAACATTTGCATAATATATCAACATATTTTGCAGTTTACTGCCAAAAGGTTACACACACAAACACAAATACGCCCACCTCATTAATTCTGCGAAAATGTAAATCTTTGTAAATGCCTTACAATTGATTTGATTTCATTTGATTTCGAGTGTGTGAGTGTGTATGGGTGTGTGTGTGCCTTTCTATCCAATCATTTGGCATTGTAAATATCTCTCGTACTTATTTTATGAGAGTTGTTGACGGAATTGTTAAGCCGATTTCAATTTGTGGCTATTAAAACGGAAGTGAGTCCTTCCAATGATTGTGTAACCCATAAAATCAGTTACATCCCAATTGCAAATGGGCCGCTGGAAATTTGATATTTGCGTTTTCTGTACATTCAGTATACGTTTGAGCTATGAATACAAGGGTTGGGGCATATACAAAATAACATATTAATTTCTGACAAACATGAGGAAAATTGGGAAAAGGTAAGGCACAATTGAACATATTCCTAAAAAATTTAATTTTAGGCAATATATATGTTGGAGTAGGATTGGGGCAAATTCAATCAGTGTTTGAAGAATTGTAGAGTAAATTTTTTGAAATTTTGTTTATCATGCCAAATAAAAAAAAATTGTATTATTTTTCTCAGTGGGTTTTATGCCGCCATAGCTCAGGAATGGAATTTCTTAGAGTAATTAAATTTAATCGCATTTAATTAAAATCTTTTGTTCGATTTCCTTTCTGAACGGGGTAAATTTCGACACATATTCATTAAATCGCCGAATAGCTATATATATATATATATATATATATATATATAAACTGAATCATTTACGGCCAGATTTACTGAACGATTAGTCGCAATAGTTTGCCATAAATCTTTGGCAATTTATAGCTAGCCCATATAGTATGTAGTAAAGCTACTGTATGTTGAGGTATGTTTGTTTTATATATTTATTTATTTTTCATCTACCCCGTGTATTTATGTGTCCAAGTGCCAAAATCAATAACGATAATTTCAAGGCGTGAAATTTTAAATCCAGCACGTACATCGCTTGGATAAAAAGTTAATTGTTTTAATTTATAGTGCATAAAGGCATTAGCCTATATAAATGCATTTGGTAAAGGCCGTAAATTACGCAAAAATTACGAAAAAGAATTGTAAATGAATTTACGGTATTTGCAAATGAGTCCAATGAGACGTAGCCAGACCCAGAGCCAGAGCCGGATTCAGAGCCCCAGCCGTGCAACGTATTTGTTGAATGAATGTTCGTACATTACTCATAGGCCGCAAAAATTAATTTTTTTATCCGAACTGTCACGTCGCGACACTTGTGGATTTTGTTGTTGTTGCAATTAGACAGAGAAGTGACGAGCCAGACAGCCCAGACGACAGATCGACCACTGCACAGAGATGAGCTGTCATCCGGCTAAATGTCGGCATCTTGTTCGTACTGTGGATGCAGCGGAAACAGTTCACGCTGAAGAGGCAGCTTTACTAATAACACATATTCGTATATGCACGTGTGTGGACAGATTACGATTTCTACTATGCAGTATTACCTACTTGACAGTATTCTGTAATTCAAATGCAAATGCCTGGCATGCACGCTAAAGTTTCTGCAATGGCAATGCATAATAAATAAATCCTTTAAATGTGCAAATTGCCTGGCAACGTCATTAAGCGTCCTCTCTTTAACATCATCATCAGCATCATCATCATTGTACATTGTCAACGTCATCATTAGCATAGCCATTATCATTATCATCAACATCTCATAGTCATAGGATGAAAGTGAATGCACTTTTATATGCATGGCTGCTAATTACAGCGACAGCTTGTCTATCTCTCAGTTTTTCAGTCAGCCTCCCCTGCTGCGATTGTCGCCACGTTTCCCCAGAGCTAAACGATTTCTTTTGTATAAAATTATTTAGCACATTTCTCGCTTATTGTGGCGCTTATAATTTCTATTATTTTTTTTTTATAATTTACACTCGCTGTTTGTGTCACTTTTGGTTGCGGCAATGCATATAATTTTAGCTAATTGCGGTTGTTGGGAAAAGAGCCTGCAAATTTGGGTTAGCATTAAACCGTTTAATTTAGGTAATTTTGCTACTGATATTGGGGTGAACACACACACAAATTAGAGCAATTTTAGAAACTTCTCTAATTTTTTAGCAACATGAAGACTTGCTTGTTATATAATTACTCAAATAATTTAATTTTATTTAATTATAAGTATTTATTTATAGAGTTTATAAAGTTTTTATGTCATTATTGTCTTACGAATTGTTTAGTTTATTTTGATGATCCGAAATCTTTAAAAAATTTCAAATGCAATATTTCTGTTTTTGGCAAAAGTATAAATTTTTCTAAGTTAAAGAACATATAATATATAATATAATAACTATAAAGTTTATCGGCTATCTCACATACTATTTTGATGATATAGTAGTTAGCACCAAGACAATTTATAATACGAACAACTACGGAACTACGCATATCGTATTTAGATAATATAGCCTAAGACTTTTCTGTATGCACAAAGATAATTCATAATTAAACTATGTAAATTTGAGCAGAGTTTTGAATATTGTTTATTGTGAGAGCTTTCTCAGCACTCAATTAATTAGAGACGGGCGTTGTTTCAGTTTTTTATTAATTATACATATGAATAAGCGTAGACGATGATGTTGTTGCGGACGGCGCCGCTAGTGGATCGGCTTGGACCTGGGCTTTGAGTACTGGCATTGACTTTTCAATTGAAACAAATCATTATTTGAGCATCGTATATATCTTTTTCAATTGACCGAGCGATGAGCAAAGTCAGCTAATGCTAGCTGTTGGAGCGTGTCAAAAGATCGCACCCAAAAGCATCCGTATCAGATATCATAGCGCTATCATAGAGCTAGCCAACGAGTGAACTGAATTTCAATGCTTTCAATAAATATGTATTTTTTTTATGATCAAAATATGCATAGATTAATTTTACTATGTGATAGTAATTAGAAAACTGACATGGTCCATTGCAGCTGCATTTGCATAGTGTGGGATATATAGCAGCACGAATACGAAAATGCATGCCCAGTTTGTAAACAAAATCTTTAGGGGCAATCAGCTAACAAATTGGCAGCAAAAACCAGATCGTCCGATTAATTCAAACTACGTCAGAGCGCCAACGCTAAATATATGTTTCTATTTGCTAAAAGTTCGTTGAGTATATCAAATTTTTACGACTTTTGAATAAATAAATGTTGCAATTCATTGAATAAGAAATACAGCAAATCGACAATTTGTCTTATTCTAATAAAGGCACATAACTAAAATTTATTCCATTGTATTTAAAAATCAGTCTTGTAGAATATGAAAAATTTGAATTTAATACCGTATACACATTTGACAAGAGGTAATTGATATTTATTGGAACTGTGCAATTGAAATTTACATCTAGCTGATCTAATAAAGCTATATATATATATATATATATATATATATATATATATATATATATATATATATATATATATATATATATATATATATATATATATATATATATATATATATATATATATATATATATATATATATATATATATTTCTTTGCAGCAGCATAAATTAATATCATAAGCTTAAGATTTTTTTACACTATAAAATTTGTAAATATTTTTCATCTTCATGTGACTTTTGTGTCTTACATTTAAAATTTCTTTTATATTTAGTATCAAATAACTGTCTATATCTGAACAACAAAAAAACAGTAATCAGGTTGGAATTTGTATATTTTTTTTTTAAATTACCGAAAATAATTAAGCTACTAACAAAATTTCTTAACAAGTTATAGGGTATTTCAACTGCGATACTTTAATTATCTTGATGTTTTTCTGTAATATATTTATTGGAATATGCAAGTTATTAAAATCAACCTGTGGATTTTATTTTGCATAAACACAGGTATTGTGTTGATGAAAATGGAGGCGGGCCTGGCACTGGGCTGGTTGATCTATTAGGTTGCTTGGTCAGTTAGTTTGGCGACAGGTGCAAAATGCAATTAGTGTTATTTTCAGCGTGGCGTAAGATTGCGTATTCGCCATGTGTGCCCGCCTGATGCGAATGTGTTGAAGGTAAAATTGTAATGGCGACGACGTAGTTTATAGCATTGAGACTCAGTCGCCGACACACATTGAATCTGCAACCCGCTTCTCCTTTCAGCAGCCCTCTGCAACCCTAGCCAGCCTGCTGCGTGCGACGACCTTCATGCAGTGCCTGTCCATGGGTGCTAACTATGTTGTCAACGGCAATGCCAACAAACAAACATATACTCGTTGTTGCTGTTGCTCTTCTTCTTCCCCACGCGACTTCACTGACCGAAAAGGCAGCGCACTGCATGTACAGACAGCTTTTATACATTTGTGTGTATGTGTAACTTACAGCTGCAACGCATGGCGTCTATGAAATTGATAATTAATTATCCGGCCAGCCTGGCACTTCCCATTGCGCCTTGTTTATGCAGCCATTCCCAGTCGCCGAACCAACCTCATTCCCTACCAGGCAGCCCTGGCTTGCGGCTTTTCGCGTATACGCTTCGCTTATTGTGTTTACAAGTGCGTGAAAATTTGCGCTTAACTGCTTATCACGTGCGGCATGCGGCATACGGCCACTGGCCACACATGGAAAAACGGAGACAGAGGCAGTGAGAGCCAGAGAGCGACAAACACCCGCAAAGCTGCGGTATATATACGCAAAATGCTAATTTAAGCCATGTTGAATTCAGCAGGAAAAGTAATGTGCATTTTCGCTCAAACTATGCAGTAATGCGTACAGAATCATTTCAGAAGTGAGCAACGTAGTCATCTGAATAGTTTACCAACAGTTTTAATTTACATTTTAACTTCAATATATTTAAAATATCAAAGGATCTTTTACTTATGAAGTCTCAAATGAATGTTTTTAGAGACGATTTTTTGTGCTTGGCAGAGGATTGTCCACCAAACTATTATTTTTCTTTTTATCGTAGTTTCTTAAGCTTTTTTTTAAACATTATTCAAATATTATTAAAACGCCTGATTAAGTATTTGTAAAGTTACTTTGACCTTCGGTTAAGACAATCATTTCGGTTGTTCAATCATAAACGTTACTTGGCCTCGGATCACCATTGCTTAACAAACTGACTATTTTGCAACAGTCAGCAGAAATCTAAATCAGACATTATTGACCTAATCTAATTACTGCTGTCCTAATTGCTTTCATTAACATATCCACAAGATTGAATATGTCTGTGCAAGCATTTGGTTACATTGCTTTTCTATTTCAATAATGACGCCCATATAAATAGTTAATGATATTGAGGAAATGTGAAATTGATTTCATTTGACGTGCAGCAAAGTGTTTAATTATAAGGCAGGCAGGCAGGCGGACAGGCCCGATGAGAACTTGGCAAAGGATTAGTGCAGCTAAGAGAAGGCAGCTCAGTGAGATTTAAGTCAAACTTTATTTCTTTGTATTGTATTAGTTAGTTGTTGGCATGGATATTGTTACCTCTGGCTTTATGGCACTAGTCAGTCACTGGCTGAGCTGGCAAATCCCTAACAAAGCCAATGCGCTGACCGCAGTGAAAGAAAAACCCACTAAACGAATAACCAAAAAAAAAAAAAACAATGTTGAACTAGCCAACTGAGAAAAGGACACGAACATGACGACCGGCCAGCCCTTCGTACCCCACCCAATGCAATTACATTAAATCTTAGCTATTATTCTTGTTCTTTTACTTTGTATTTGTGTGTGCACACACAAGTTTTGCTGGTGGCTCGGTTCGGACTTTGGCCGGCTGTGGTTAATCGCCCACGATGTGATTGAATTCCATCGAACGCAGGTTACGAGCAATGGGCAAGGGGTGGAATCTTGGGCCAATCGGGAGAAACGGCTGCGGATTCGCGTAATAAATGAAATAGAGTCTTCTTTGCTGGTTGACTTGGCTGCATTCGTCTTCAACGTACCCGCTTGCCTGTTTCTGAGAGGCTGACTGGGTTTATGGCCAGTACTAGCTACTGGTCACTTAACTAATTGCGTTTTTGTGTGCGCCTGACACGCGCCATAAAATTAATATGAATGCTCTTTTCCATTAAGCATAATCGACATGTGCGTGCAGCTTGACAAACTCTAAGGTAAACACTGAAATCATGAAAGCTTACGATCTAGCAGAGATCAAATCCCTTAATAAGTGAATAAAATAATTTACATGGTTTCAAGGTGGTCACAAAAGTCAAATTTTTATATTATATTTTATAAGCATATTTTAAATATAAATTAGCAAACGCAAGAGTAAAATAATATTTCTACTCTTTAAAGTTAGTTTAAATGACTTTTAATAAGTATATTTAATAATTATAAAAACACTTTTGAAAATTACTGTGGCTTCCGAGCCAGAAAACCAGTTTTTCAGTTACCTAAATAGTTGGGAAACTCAGCTAATTTATCGAATTGGGACAGGTATTTATTATACATCAAAAATAAAAGAGATTTCTGCTTAGAATCAAAACAGCAAATTTACTTTGTGAGTTGGTGAGGCAAAAGGAGTTCCCAGCATAATATAAAAATGATGTGCACATCCAGCGCAAGTCATAAAACAAATTTTGTTTTTTGCCAACTTTGCAGTTCCTTTGTGCGTCATGCACGACACAGCCGGCAAGCCGTCCCCCATAACCACACCCACACAGTCGCCGATGGCAGCGACGGAGCCCGGAACTGGGCCAGCTGACGATGAGGATGAGACCGATGTGATTGGCGATCTAATGGGTCACTATGGCAAATGGCAGCTGTTAATGACAGTGTTGCTGTCGCTTTTCCAGGTGCCAAACACCTTTCACATATCCTCGTCCGTCTACCAGGCGGCCAACAAGGAGTTCTGGTGCCAGCGTCCACCACATTTGCAGCAATTACCCGTCGATGCTTGGCGGAATCTGAGCAGCTCCCAGGACAATTGTCATATGCGGGCTGGCATCGACTGGAGCCAGCTGAGCAACGAAACGTTGCCATCACAAATGGAGGTAAGCAGAAGGTGGCCATGCATGAAATCCCATTCAAATCCACAACCAGCCATGGGTAACTAACGTGCTTTATCGCGCCTTGCAGCAACAGGCGGCGGCAGCAGCAGCGGCGGCTGCCAACGACGGGAAGCTGATTGCCTGCAACAGCTGGGAGTATGCGACAAACGACAATGTCGGCAACACTTGGACCTCACAGTGGGATCTGGTGTGCGACAAGGAGCATTTGAAAAATGTGGCCGAGATGTTCTTTCTGCTGGGCGTTGCAACAGGTGGCATTATTTCCGGCTACCTCTCTGACAAGTTTGGTCGCAAAACAATGCTCTTCATATCGGCCGTGCTGCAAACCATATTCGGTAAGTGGGCCACATAACAATTCACCCACAACCCTACACTATCATCGTCTACATCATCATCGTTTTCGTTGGCACATAATTATCCTGCCGCAGTGACCTTTACTGCCAGCTCTCCATACACACACACGCATACACACACACACACACACATTCAGAGACATACACACGGAAGTGACATTGGCAAATGCCGCCAGTGTCCCCTTTTGACTTTGAACTTGGCATTGGGGACGGGGTCAACGTAAAGTGGGTGCTACTGCTGCGGCTGCAGCATCTGCGGCATTTGCCTGCTATGTTGGCCTTGTTGATTAAATCACGTTCAATGTAATTGGAATTTGCATACAAAAGGACATTCCTAATAACCTATCGGCACGAGTTGGCCAGCAACGTGCAGCCTTACATTGTATTCTGTGCACTTTGGCAATCAGGTCTTAAGGTACATCTTTTAAATTTGTTTAAGTGTGTTTAAGTTTAAAGCACTTACCTGTTGTTAAAGCAACTCTCTGTATTGGTCTCGATTACTTTTGGTTGAATTATTAAATTTTAAAAAAGTCAACATTACTCATCGAAATCAAATTAAAATAACATATATATAATTTCCATTATATTATTATTAATATTTGTCCATATCATACCTTTAGGTCTTTGGCTGTATTTCTGCAGTTCCTTCGAGCTATATTTAACGCTGCGTGCTCTATTGGGACTCGTCTCCGTCTCAGTGACCTATTCTGGCCTCATTTTGGCGATCGAGTATGTGGATGGCAAGTGGCGGACCATAGCCGGCATGTACAACCTGTTTCCACTGCCAATATCGTATATGATCATCTCTGGATTGGCCTATTTGACGCAAGACTATCAACGTCTGCAGCTGTGCATTGGCATTCCGGGCATTTTCCTCTGTTTTCTCTGGTAAGGTCAATTAATTTCATCATATTTCTAGCTGGATCAAAAGGTGTTTGCAAAGGTAAACAAAAGTTGGCGCGTGAAAGGTGTAAATTGCCAATAAAATATCGTGTACACACAAACAATAAATAAAATATTATGCCTTGCGTCCGTGTGAGTGTAGCACATTGATCATTGAGTCGACTAAGCAATAAATGGCAAATAAAAAACAAACTGCGCGTGGGTGTCCCAATTATAAACATACACACACATATACACATGCAAGACATCTCCGACCAGACGAGGAGGTGTTTAATTTATGATTGTGAGACTGAAACTATGTCGGGTATTTCTTTTTTCAGGTTTGTGGTGCCGGAATCACCGCGTTGGCTGCTGGTCAAGGGTCGCATTGAGGAAGTAAGACGCATCATTGAAGCGGCGGCCGTTTTCAATGGACGCCAACTGCCCCCGGACTATCAGTTGACGCCGCCTACGCAGGAGAGCAGCTCACAAGACGTCACGTATCTGTTCCGGTCCAGCTACTTGAGGCGCATCTCTATCTGTTTTCTGTGCATTTGGTTCACCATGAACCTGGTCTATTACGGCATTATCTTGAACATGAGCTCGTTCGGTGGCAATGTCTACTTGAATTCGGTAAGTCGACAACATTTTACATGAACGCTAAGTAAGAATTTACGCATCGGGGCGCCGCTTGATTTCACTTAAGCGCATTAAGAATTTCTGCTCCAGACCCGAAATTTCCTCTGTAACTTACTTAATTCAAATTGTTTCCATCAAACATCAAGTCTCAATTTTGTAGTGACAAGTGCGTTGCGAACACATTTAACATTTAACAAGTGCTAAGTGCCCGCCCAGTCCAGATCTGTCCGCTAATTGGATCTGTCAGCCTATTTACTATGCCTGTGTGTATGTATGTGTGTATTTGAGTGTCATGTCAACGTGCCACGTCCAAGGCAGACAGTCGGTCAAAAGGACAGGCAAATGTGTTTACTATCAAATTATGATGTTGCTTACAAGAGCTCCAAATAAATGCTGCTTTGGGGGCGTTTCTGCTGCTGCTACCCAAATCACCCTCCTAACCCTGCTGCCCCCTCTCTCTCCCCCTACCAACCGTTAAGAATCATGTGCGGAATTTGGCGAGGCGCCAATGGCAAATGTTGCATGAAAAAGATTTTTGAAAAACTTAAACAAAACTTTTTAAGCTGTCTGCTGTTTGCGAAATTAATAAATTATAATTTTGAATATTCTATAAACTATAATAAATTTAAATATTTCAAAATTATTTTATACAAAATAAACGTTAAATGACATTATTACTTAATTCTGAACACAATTAAAATAAACCATTCTCGAAGTTTACAAAATCCAACTATTATAAGTGGGACTGTTTGCGAACTGCATAATTTATAATTATAGTATATTATATACCCTAAAAATATGCATTTTTAAAGCAAAAACCATGAATTTTAAAATTACAATGTTGTTGATTTGTCTTACAACTCTAAAGAACTCCTATCCAAAAATTCTTTGTTTAGGTATTAATAGATAAGCTGAAATATTAAGATTTTGAAGTAAAATATAATTTAGCTAATATCACGCTAAATCAGCATCACTTGCCACAACATACAATATCCAAAGTATTTTTTCCGTAGAAAATTTATTGGGTAATTTATTTTGACATGGCATAGCGCACCTTTGATGCCGCTTTGATTTAGTGTGGTCCGCCGACATTCGAGTAGATCCGTTTTTCTGATGTGATGCCTCTGTCTTTCTGTCTGTCTGCGACTTCTCTTACAGGCGCTAGCTGGCCTAGTCGAAATACCTGCCATTGCGGTGGCCATGTACATTATCACCAAGGTGGGCAAAAAATGGCTCTTTTGTGCCACCCTGTTCTGTGCCGGCGTCGCCTGTTGCTGTGCTGCGATCACTGAGGGACGCGAGGATATGCTCTGGCTGAAGATCACATTCCTGATGATGGGCAAGTTTACGATCAGCGCTGGCAATACCATTATGCCCGTTTATACGGCCGAATTGTA
This sequence comes from Drosophila anceps, assembly GCA_035045945.1. Lineage (NCBI taxonomy): Eukaryota > Metazoa > Arthropoda > Insecta > Diptera > Drosophilidae > Drosophila > Drosophila anceps. The sequence goes on along the minus strand of JAWNON010000225.1, from coordinate 21,697,604 downwards.
TCCCACGGCCATACGCAACGTGGGCGTGGGCGCTTGCAACGTGGCTGCCGGATTGGCGCTGATATTGACGCCCTACTTATCGCTTCTGGTATGTATTACTCCTGGACACTAACAACACAGCAAACATTCTTAATTTTTGTATTCTCTTTTGCACAGAACAAAATTGAAGGCCACCTGTTGATGACGCTGCTTACCGCTTGGAGTATTTTTGGCGGGTTTGTGGTGCTCTTCCTGCCGGAGACGGCGGTGCGAAAAAATGCACCGTCCGCAACAAATCGCCAGAATGCAGCTAAGCAGGTGTAATAATTTAAAGAGACGTTGCTATAATACGCCTCTCCACGTCCCCAATACTCCTGTCACCTAAAAAATATTTTGGCTGGTCCAAAGTATGTAAATGAGCACACAGGCTACCAGAGAACTACTTAATATCAAGCAGTACCCACTTGAATCGTTGCCCAGCCCCGATTTGACATATCCACCGCCTCAGCCACCGCCACCTTCTACTAACCAAGAACTCAAGTAAATACCGCAATTAATCGAATGTCCATGGAATGCCATAAGTCTAAAAGTCAGGCAGGAACTTATTTGCGTAGCAAGTAGTGAGTATTTAAAAATGAAATAATATATTTAAAAACAAAACAGTTATTCGTAATGTAACAATGGCTTTTAGCTTATAATAGTGTAAGAACAAAAGAATACATATTGTTAACGAAGTCACAATTCGGAGTAGGTAAATCACTTCGGTATCATCGAAGATATACAAATTTCACATAAATATAATACAACAGGAAATTTAATGAGCTAATAAATTTAAATATTAATTTTTTCATATATGACTCTTATTTTGACAATAGAATTTCATCGTTTTACCAAATTGAAAACTTATTTTCCGATTTTCTAAAAATATTATCCAAACTAATTTGTTTCAAAAATCCGTTTAATTAAAATCACTTTTTACTAACCCGCTCAGTCCTTTACAAATTTTTAAAGTATTTATAAAAATTGGTAAAAAAAAATAAATAAAATATAATAAAATTGACTTTAATTCTGTTAATATTATGCTTGTATCCTGTTAATATATTTGTGAGAGTTTCGTAGGCTAACCAAATAACTAGAAATGAATATAAAAAAGTATTGCTCAATTATTTACTCTATCAGCAACGGAATGAACAGCCAAAATATATTTAAGTCAAAAAATTCTTGTCAATATGTCTTGTCAATATGTCAACGTAAACATAATCTCGTTGTTGTTGCCGTCTTCGTTGTGCTCGTCTATTACAAAATTAATTATACACACATATAAAAGATGCAAAACAAATTAAAATAATTATTAAATTGAAGTGAGAAATGTTATCTCTGGTAAATGTAGTCAATTATTCGCTTACTAAATATCGGTCAATTATGCATATTACATACATATTAATTATATATACATATTTATATATATTTAGACTTAAATGTATTTGTATATAGGCACGTACATGCATATGGAAAGCAGGTAATGCTGCTTGTGGATTTTCACACACCTCACATTAAAAATTTGTTTCTAACGAATTATCATCAACAATAATTTACAAATTTCCCACAATAATGCATTTAAATATATGAATGTATGTAGTTGAATATAAATAATTAAAATGCGTAAGCAATTGGGCTAGAAAATGAAAAATTAATGTTAAGAATTATAAATTTGTTGCTATATGAAACCGTCAAAATGCTTGTTGTACTTACAAACGATATTATAATATTATTGTTCTTAACTTTAGGCTTTTGTGTTTGATTATGATTTATTTTGTATTGTACTTACGAGCTAAGTAAGAAGAACCATATATTATGCTTATTTCAAGCAAATACTGCTTATTTAAAAATGCAATTTGTATATTTAAAAAACACAACAAATTAAATATATATACAAATAAAAAAATCACATGTAAGTTTAAAATTGAAAAAAAAAAATAGAATATGCGGAAGATGAATTTGTAATGTTAAAGTACGGATAATGCGAGAGTTATCAAGTTACGTTTTTAAATGTTAATGGAAAGATAGCAAGAATGTATGTTAACTCTTCGATATTCCATATTAAATTGTCTTTTAAGCTGATGTTAAATGCTCAATGTGCAACTGGATTTTAGGAAAGATCAAAATAACAATGTTAATTATGACATATACATATATGAATTTGTTGTAAATCAAAATTACCAAAGCAACGTAAATCAATTAGTGTCAAAACAAATATGCTTAAAATAATAAATAAATAAATAAATAAATAAATATGTGGAAACGTCTACCGCAATCAGCCTTTAACTCTAGGCCGAAAGCTTTGCAACCTACGACAACTTTTGAGTCGTTGACTTAGGCGAAGTTTAGCGCTTAGATTTGACGCTGCTGGCAATGCTGCCACTCAAAGCTTTTGAGCTTTTTTGCCATTTATAATAGCTTGGCCGAACTTTTAACGGATTTAGATCGTCGCAAAAAGCAAAGCAAACAATCAACGGCGCGACTTCAAGCAATACAATTGATCAGTGAAGAAAAGAAAAAAAAAAAAATATATATATATAAGCGAAAATATTTTAAAGAAGTGTTACACTTAGATTGTTACTATTTTTTGTTTCCTTGACTGCGCTATGAGTGGCGTTCTGCGTCGCGGTTCCCTGAATTTCAATTGCGCTGGCAGCTCACGGGGCAGCCTTGATTCGAACCTTTATGGCGGTTATCGAGAGACAAAGCCAGCACCAGGCACACCGGAAATAAATGTGATTGCAATGGACTTTCGTCGCCATTCTGATGACCTAAAGAAGGTCGGCCTCATGACTGTCGCCGTACCAGTTTTGAGCCCTGTCAAGGATCTTAGCCAGGATGTCGATAGTGATGTTCTATCCAATTTCCTAGGTCATTATCGCAAATGGAGCTTTATATGGACCTTTCTACTATGCCTGTTCCAGCTACCTACTACATTTCATTTATTTATGTTTGTGTTTCAGGTGAGTTTCAGTTTGTGGATTGGCAAATATTTGCACAGTTGATTGCGTCGCACACTCAAAGCCAAATTATAAATTGCGTATAATGCTTTGTTGTTTAGTGTTTTGTGTGGTAAAACAGATCGGGGGCAATTATGCCATGCAACAGTTTTAATAATTAACTTGATTCGGTGACGAAAAGAGAAAGTTTTATTTGATTGGTAGAAGTATATTTCATCTTTACCTTTTATGTATGATTACTTAATAAATCAGTAAATGTGTGCCAAAAGGTTAGTTAATATATAAGACGTAAATTGGTACAATTAAAATACTACTAGCGTATCAATCTTTATCAGTACACATATCAATGTGTCGTTAGTGAGTAAGTGTAAAAAAAGTTATAAATAATATCAATCTGACACACTCAACGCCCGCTGGTAGTATGTTATCTTGATGAAATAGAAAACATGAGATAACATAAAAGCCCCGGGCATCGTAAGTATGCAGCCCGCCAGCACTTGACAATGTTCTTGTTGTTGGTCTTGGTCAGCAATTCATCGAAATTAAAAAGTGTCAATGAGAGTGCGAATAATAACAAAATCTTTCAATATATATGTATGTTTTTATAATCTACATATATACACAAAATATCTCTCATTTGTTAACATTTCAGGCCTTTAAGGCATCGATATCGCGTGTGCCGTGAAATCCACTCATGGGCGACCTTCGAGCAATTTGCATTGCCAGCGTTTATACATATATATTTCATACGCACCCAATGGGCCTCTCAAGCTTGCAATCTGCCATCATTTGTCACAGCGAGTATTTGTCAGAAACTTAGATAGATTTGCGTGCAAGTCAATTGCGGACACCGATTTAGGCACTTCGATTGTTTGATTCGGTGTATAATAATTACGATAATCGACTAGCGTGCTAATGCTCATTTGGAAAGGTAACCAAAGAAATAAATAATAAAAAAAAAATTAACCACAGTGTACCTTGACATATACGGTTTATGATAGAGCTTAGTAAATACTAAAGATTATTGCAGCATCAAGAAGTCAAAAACTTAAGATATACCTTAGTACGACAACTAACCAGTCGATAATTTCATGTTCACAACCCCCAATCAAGGGGCCATTCTTATATGCACGGAAATAATATTGGCTAACTAACGACCAGCTAGTATTAACTAAGCTTAACTAATTGATCAATTGTATATGATGTAATAATATGAACATTGAAATCATAAAAAATGCATGTATAGTATATACTCAAAGTGGGGAAACTTATGTGTAATATAACTGATACATAATTGTAAGTTGCAATTAAAAAGTTTGGCAAAAAACACTTTAAACATTTAAATCCGAAAAAATATTACTATCTCTACTCTTCTAAAAAAAATTGTTTGGGTTTTCTAAAATATTTTATATATTGATTACACATTAGAACATTTCGTAAGTCCATTTCGGTTTCCCCAAAAGCTTTTAGAACTGCCCGACTTTATATGCTAACACAATTTTGGGATTGGCAAAATTTTTGGTATGGTTAAATCTGACCGTTATCTAACCTTACCCATCCTGAATGCCGATAACATTTTAAATTTAAATCTGATCAAATATGAAATTTTGCAATATTTTAGTCAAGTTTAAGTGAGAATGCTCACACTTCAAAGTGATGAAGTTAAAACCTTAAAAATATTCTAGCTGTAAAGTACTTAAGTATTATTAATAAGAAAATATTAAAAAACTGGGAAGTCTTTACATAATGTTGAATTAAAAATGGAAATAATAAAGTTTTAAAATACTCAGTAAGTGGTGAAAATTTCTCCTTTCTTCTTTTCCAATCCCTTTTTTTCTGTTAAGAGGCTCTGAGATCAATGACTTGAGAGTTTAACTAAATTCCACGCTCAACTGGGTTAATTTATGCTAAAGTTCGGTTCATCAGTTAAGCACAGCTCTTTTGAACGTCATTTCGGCTTTGTTGAACTTTATCTGAATTCCCCCTTTGAAAATCTTGTATGGTGGCGCACCTGTGCAACAGTGACTTCCACTTCGATTTCAACACCTGCCTGTCTAACAACTCAGTTGTAAGAGTAAAGAGCGCGCTTGTGGTCCACTATTTGGCCGAAACTCTCAGCAATCATACATGTAAATCATTAGATACGCATAAAAAATCAAACTTTGCATATGCTTATATGCTCATTTGCTACTGTGTGTGCGTTCATTAACTAAAAATATATGTATTCGCAAACATTCTAAATCAGTTTATTTGCGTCGCGAGTCGCAGTCGGTTGACTTTTTTTTCTCGAATACGACACAAATCGAGCGAGTATGCAAACGGTTGAAACACATACATCAGGCGAATTGTCGCCTATGCTGCTAGCAACGCCCGTTGTTAGCGACGAGCAGTTGGAACTACTCCAAATGAAGACGTTGCAACGACTGTTAGGTTCGGTGAGCCGCTGGCAGTGCATGTGGTGTGCTCTGTTATCGATCCACCAGGCCATTTGTACGTTCCACATATTCGTCTATGTGTTTCAGGTGAGTGATCCCCAGAGTCGAGACCTTACAGTGGCCATATAAATTACTCAACTGCAGTCGCAATCGCAGTCACAGTCTCAGTTAGCGTCGTTTCACTTCAACGCCTCAATAGAGACGCGAACAAGCCCCAACAACTTCTAAACTGCTTTGATGTTGTGCGAACAATCACATAAAAATTTTAATCATGGCATTCTGTTTAAATTGCCTCGTGTCTTCTGATAATAAATACTCCTAATATTGATAAGAATTGTGTGAATGTAGTAAATGAAATGTTGTTGCAAAACAGCATAAAATACTTTTTGGGTAAACAAATTTTGTATATAACCCCTCAGCGTGAGTGACTTTCTAAATATACTCTGAATCGTATTTTAAAAGATATATTTTATTAATTTTATTTGTTATTCATTTCTTAATAAGAAACATGTTTGCTTGGAGTGTTTACTCCACAGATCTCAGCAATTTTAACCAAGTCTGGTTAGACCAGTTGCCTCAATTGAACTGAGCTGAACTGGCAGAGTTCTTAAATGCCTGATATTTAACATATATTGATAACTAACTCAGTTTACCTGATTTACCCATTTTTCAGGCATCATAAACTTGTCTTTAAGTTGTTGCGACTGCAAAAGTTTTCAATTAATTTCCACACCCACTGATCTATATCGGGTGCTGGCCAGAGGTTGCGCCAACCAAGGTTAACTTCGAAAGGTTACTCTCGTGCCTCGAGCCAATAGCGACCGCTAAAACTGTCTAAATATATTAATTAACCAACAATAATAAAAATACGCAAACTTTTGTGGGCCGGTCTGTCTGCTAACTAGATAGATACACTGGTTACACTCCTCTCGGGAAATTTACACTTATATAAATGACAGCTTTACTCAAGTATATCTGAATATATTTGATCTATAAGTATATACTACTGCAGTAGGTTAGTTATCATACAATGACCCTGCACAATTAAGCACATTTAATAATAGGCGATCAAATGTATTAAAGAAACAGGTTCGGACAATCTATTGGGAGATGCTTGGGGACTTTTAGGCATTCATACTTGCAGCATTTGCGTTTTAAAGTATGAATTTTATAAATCAAAATCCGCATATTCTAAATGCTCAGCAAATAAAATCCCTAAAAATAAAGTTCCTCTTAGTTTTGGAAAATTTAATTACATGACGTGACTCTTCACACTTTTCGCTTAGTTATTGATATCAAAAGGCATTGTCCGTTGGAATTTCAAGTCAAATTGGAATAAATTTATTGTTTATTCCTAACAAAGGCTTTAATCAGTTAAGCAAACTTTAATCCAATATTGTCTGTCTGCTGACCAGTGTGCTCGATGTCGTCATTACAATAAATTGCAATCAGGTGGAAAATAAAAAAAAAGCAAATATTAAATAAGACAAATAAAACAAAAAACACACACTCGCAGACAACAATCGGCTCGAGCTCGTGCAAATGTATCTGCAAACCCATTCATCAAAACGACAGAACTTATAAGCGGCGGTGCAGTGGGGTGGTGTGGTTAGATGGTTGCAGCCTGGTGGAGATCATGCGGCTGGGCCCACGCTATAAAATTCTACTGTTGGCTCCGTATGCAAATGCCTGAAACGTGACAAGTATGTGCCGCAGCACACCAAACCACAAACAAACGGCCACACGGACACAAAGTTTATGGCGTGAGAGCACGGCATAGACCGATAGATAACAGTCATGTTATACGTCCACATATATATCGCGTTAATCAAGGAAAGAGACCAATCGGTAGTTTCGAATAGCATTAGCTTTTACTTGTGCTCTCATTAAATCAACTAATTCACTTTCCACGTGCGTCGGTATTGGTGTTGTTGTTGCTGTTGTTAATTTATTGTGTTGTTTTAGTGCGAACTTCAACTTGAACTTGAAGTCATTTGTTCACACACAAAAATAACAACAGCAACAACACTTAATGGAAGCACGTACGAAACGGAGTCGAATCAACCTGTTGAACAACCACATAGCGTATACGCTCCATGCGCCGCAGCTCAAGTCGGAGTACTCAAGTCCGGTGAATAACCTCGCATCTACCTCTGTTTTCCTGCTCTCCTATGTCAAGTTATTGATGACTGCCTGCTAAACATTGAAGGCACCACATCAACATCAATCAGCCTGGCTGGCGATCCCAAGCAGCTAGGCTGCCGTATGTTTTCCAATTTCCTGTCTACTGTAATAGCCATGTCCAATACTCGTGAGGAGTCATTGGCCTGCATTTTATTATTTTTACATGCAATCGCTTTTTGTATTGCCAGCTATATAAAGTTTGCCATTGACCACAGCGAAACACAAATACATGCAGCGATAATTAATCAGTTTCCAAGTGCCATCATAAACGACATTCGCTATTAACTAATTACATAGCCTAACATCGACTTATCGACTGAATACAAAACAAAAATATATACATATAAACAAACAAGAAGCAGGCATTACAACTTTGTTATTGTTAGACAACAGAAAGTGGATTTAGAATTGTTTTGGTTTCAATTAATATCTATATATATATATATATATATATATATATATATATATATATTAATATGTCCATCTAGTTCAGACCAATTCAATTCTTATGCCAATCAAATATTAAATAGATACTTAATTCAACATACATTTATAATATTTGTTCACCTTTAACTATAGTTCTACAGATTATAATTAGAACTATTTGTTGTTATTCTCTAAAAAATCTAATCTTAAATCACATGACAACAAATTTAATTTGGCAATAATGATGTTTTAAATTATAGCTGTTAACTGAGTTTTCTGTATTACTGAATGACCTCAAATATAACGTTTGTTATTTATTTTTAACTGTAATAAAAAAATAATTATTTTTGTTTTTAATAGGCAAAAGGCTAACAATATTTTCTATAATTAACAATAACTCTTATGTAGCTTATACATTAGAAATGCTTTAGAACTTTCCACTACAAAAATCAATTATCTTAACTGAAAATAGACAACTAAAACGAATTGGAGATAGCCCATTAATATATTTCTAAGGTTTTTACAACTGTATCTATGATTATAAATTAGTTGCAAGCCAAAAAAATGTTACCGGAATTAAATAATTACACTGTACTACAACGATTTTGCTACCACAGAGAGAATTTTTGTCTAAAAACAGTCCTACTCAAACGATAAAAATTGTAAAAAAAATTGAGGTGAAACAGTCTATAAGAAAAAGGTTCTTAAAGGTATAAAAATATAATATATTTAAAATGCTTAACAAAATTTATAATTTTTGAAAAGCTTTTGTAATATGAGAGAAAGTTAAACAAATACACATAAATTATGAACAAATCTAGATTTTCTCTAATAATAATTCTAGAATACGAATTAAAAAATAAATTAGATTCATCCTGTCTTCTAGTCGAATATTTTCAAAAAGTCAACAAAAATAAAAAAAATGATTTCCAGAATTTAATCATTGAATATAAACAAATAAATAAACAATCTTTTTTTCGTGTTTGAATGCATAATCTAATGTTAATTATATAAAGGCTAATCTCGATGACAACTAACAGCAAATGGAAATAAATAAAATCAAGCCAAATTAAACCCGTTTTATATTTTATTTTTTTTAAAACCTAACATTTTTTTATAATTAACTAAATCAACATTTGAAATTTATTTTAGATTTATTAAAATAGTGAGCTCAAAGCTTAGCAAGTTACTGACCCATTAGTTTTCTTAATTTAATTCCATATTGAAGACCGCTCCAAAGGATTATTGGTGCGCCAGACCAGCAAATCTACAGAACCTTAGCATCACGGAATGGCGGAATCTCAGTCAGACAGAGAATGGCTGTCAACTGCTTGACATTGACTTTAGTCAGGTGATTTTGGACAATGGAGAACTGATCAATTGGCCCAGCAATACCCACGGTGTAGGTTACAGACAGTGTCAGCAATTCGAGTTCTCCGATATTGATGGCGATGCCAAGACCCTAGTACAGGATTTCGGCTTAGTTTGTGGGAACAATATTACAAACTATGTGGAAATGTGTTTTCTGATGGGCGCAGCAGCTGGAGCCGTGCTGTCGGGTTGGATCTCGGACCGCTTTGGTCGGCGACACACGTTGATGAGCTTTGTGTTAATACAAACCATTTTCGGTAAGTCCAATAAATAGTTGATAGAGCAATCACTGAGCAAATTGCATGTGCGGGTCCAGCCATGGCGTTTATATTCTAAATGTCAACCTATATGAAACTTTTCTGACCATGTGTGGGTGTGGGTGTCTGTAATGTGTGGTAAGGGCTCAACACATGCATTTGCATTTGTCCGCAGCAGAGATTTTAATTGACTTTACATTCTTATTTACGTGCCTGGCCTTGCACCTGGCATTCCCACCTGACTCTCTCATTCCCACACTCATTCTCTGTCTCATGTGTTCTCGCTCTGTTTCTATCCCACTGTGGCACAGGTGGTATTTTGGCCTTTTCGACATCGGTGGCCATGTTCATGTCGCTACGTGTTATAATTGGATTTGCATCAATGACCGTGACTGTTGTTAGCTTCGTGTTAGTCGTCGAGCTGGTATCCGGCAAATGGCGCACAATAATCGGCATATTAAACATTTTACCAGTGGCCGTCTCCTATGTCCTTTCATCTGGCATTGCCTATCTCATTCGAGACTGGCGTACACTGCAGCTGGTCATATCATGGCCATGGCTAGCGTTGTTATCCATTTGGTAAGTAAAAACAATGATTTCATTATTGAAATGCACTTCCAATAAATATTTAAATTTTAATAAATCAGAAACGCAAATCACTCAAATAGTAAGAATCGATTAAAGTAAATCAAGTTTACAACTATTTTCTATATCGTTCGCTGATTGAATATTTTCAAAGAAATATTTTTAAAATCGTATATATATGTTTTTATAGTTAAACGTTATTCAGAAGGTAAATTAATCAAATAAAAACCTGGTTATCATAGTTAATATTTTCCATACTCATTTTCAATATTTTGTAATGACATGTGCCATATATAATTCGTACTTTCTATAAATAGATAAATACAAAAATGCAACACTTGCAATTGTTTTTATACAAAATTATATAAATCATATGAATTCAGCATTGTGTTAATAACATTGTTCACTGCTTTGGCTAATTGTTAAATGAGTAATTAGTAAATCTTTTTTACATCTTAAACGTTTTAATCTCAGCACAAAAATGTGTTTACAAAAGTGCATTATTTATAATTAAGCTTTATTTATACATTTGTGTACTAAGATAATCTCATTTTTGATAACGAATGATGTATTTGTTTTTAATTTTTTTACAACATGCTTAGTACAGGATTTCTCACTCAAGCGAAATATTTGAAAGGTTTTTGCTTATTTATTTCGTATGTCAGAGCTAAAAAACATTTTTGCTTCAGCTTTGAGCTGTTAGTCTATTAATAAATACTTTAAACAGCGCAATTAACTTTAAAACGCAATTTCAATAGAAATCAATCAGTAGCCACCGTCCGTTTTCAGATATAAAAACTGATATTGAAAATGTTATGACAATATTAAGAGGTTATCAAGAAATTTAATAATTGCTATTATGTGTATGTGTAGCTTTCCCATGATGTTTCTATCTACGATCTATCTAAAATCTACTATATTATTTCTGCAATCATTTCAAGCAAAATAACTCTGAGTTATATATACATCTACAAACTCATAATACTTGGAAAATATTAAGAGTTCTTTTTTTGCTAACTACGACTACTGAACAATAGTTATTTATAAAATTTAATTAAACATGATTTTAAAGTCTAATTCAAGTTAATAATAATATAAAACAAAAATAAACGCGCTTATGATTGTTAAATTTCGAGATTACATAACAAGTATGGATTATACATAGTTATATATATACATTTATAGCTATTGACTTTCTATATTTATATATAGCTTTGATTTTCTAAATTAACTTGTCGAACTTAAGTGATGTTTTCTTTCATTATGTCATGTTCCTAAATAAAAGTCATGTAAAATACTTAAATATTAAAATTATCTTACGCGAATTGTTACGAGTGAAACAAATTGTTAGCAAACTACTTGAGCAAACGTACTTTGTAAACACGGCTTTGCACGCGTCAAAAATATATAATTGAGCTTTCGGTAAATGTATGTAACAGATACTAAGACCTAAATCCAATATAATGTGTATTATGCTTGGTCAGAGTGATTAAATCAGTGGGTTTAGCTAAGTTTAGCAAAGTGTGTCTGAAATGCTACTTCCAAATGTTTGTTTCTGTTTACTCTGTGTGCAAGCAATGAAATTAGTTTCACAAGACAGTAAAAGAAGTGGAAAAAATAATATATATAATATCATAAGTGATTAGAACTTAAGAGAACAATTTTTTTCTTATTTATTAATATTCTAAACACAAACAATGTACTTAAATAAGGCTGCTACAAGATTTCAGGATATCTCCTAGTCGTCTATTCCCGACTAGAGCACTCTGTCGTCTTTTTGTGATATAGTCTGTATTTGTTGAATTTATCGGTTTAAGTTTGAGCTTTTAGAATTATTTACGAGTATGTGACTTGTAACCGCATTTAGTGCGTTAAGTAAAAAACAAACAAAAGCAAAAAGTTTTAGGTAACAATTTTATTGTTATTTTCACGTTCGCATTTGACATCAAAGTGAAAACGAAATGTGTAACAAATTCCTGACAGCCACTGACCAACCATTGACAACATTTTGTTGCGTGGGATCAATTAGATTTCGAACGGACAAAGGCAACGTTCCACACATTCCTCAGTGTTTATCCCAGGGCAAATCGCTCAGATTAGCCGCATTTGCAGTAGCCAGGCAGTGGCATTGTGTTTGACTTGCTCCAAATCGAAAGAAAATGAAAAATTCCAAAGTGTCATTGGTCACGCAATAAATACAAAGACTTGGCATTGATTCTCTATTTACTTCAACAGGTACTGGCTGCCGGAATCTCCACGCTGGCTTCTGGCGCAGGGTCGCCTAGAGGAGCTGAGTCGTCTGGTTGAGGGCGCAGCCAAGATTAACGGCACCACGCTGCCCAACAACTATCAAAAGATGCTGGAAGCCGCTATACCCATGGCTATGCAGCAGGACATATCCCAGACAGAAGCTGTCAACACAGTTGAGGAAAGCAAGATACCATCGGATGTACATAATTTGACTGGGCATGTAAATCCGCTGTTTGTTGTCTTTGGCAGCAAGTACTGGCGTACCACAGTGCTCACTCTGATAATTTGGTTCACCCTAATCATCATCTACTTCGGCCTGACGCTGCATTTAAGCAACTTGGGTGGCAATATCTACATAAATAGCGCAGTAGCCGGCAGTGTGGAGTCCATTTCTATATGTATCAGCATTTTTATAGTGATAAAAGCCGGTATCAGGCGCAGCCTGCTAGGCTACATGTTACTGCCTGGCCTCTGCTGTCTGGCCACCAATTTGGTGCCCCAAGACGAACATAACCAGACAGGCATCATTGCTCTAGCCATCATAGGTTAGTAATACCTAACATATATATTTGTATTTGTATGTAACCTGAATTGCCTTTCAGCCAAGTGTTTAATAGGCGCCAATAATGCCATTATACCCACCTACACGGCAATGCAGTATCCGACTATTGTTCGTAACTTTGGCGTCGGAATGGGAAACTTGGCATCAGGCATAGCGCTCATTCTGGTTCCCTCCTTGTGGCAACTGGTAAGTTATTAAACTACAACTACAAGGATAACTTCTAATAAATTCATTGTTATTTTCTCAAATTTTTAGGAGCACTATGACGCCCTGCTTCCTCTGAATATAATGGGAGTTTGTGGCTTGATTGGCGCTGTTGCTATAATTTTGATGAAAGATGTCGAATAGTTTTTATCTCTTCGTATATATATTTATCTTATGTACATTTCTAACTGTGATATATTGGAAATATCGGTCAATGGGCCTTCACAAAATCATTCTTCTCAGCCTTTGTCTATCATTCTCTGTTTTTTTCAATACACATATATTTATATATCATTTGAATTTTAAAAATATAACATTTATACAATTATATGTTTATTGATAATATTTCTGTAGCCTCAGATATTTTAGATTAATTACCATTTGACGGCCTTACTTAGTACGTTATATTGTGTAAGTAATGGATACATTAAACAACTAAGAGACAAACAACTTAATCATCATTATCTAGACGGTTAAATAATCATTGTCTTATATGCGTATCGTTCATGTTTCTCTTAATTTTTGGTTAAGATTAGGTAAATAATCTAAGAAATCAACAATATTTTAAATCGAGTACTTCAGCAGTGTTTGTAGCCCACATGTTGTAAGCTAGGTTCTTTGATATTGAAAAATAAAGCAAAATAAATAAGAATATCAAAATAATTAAGTTACGATCTAATGGTGGACACGTTTACTGTGAACATGTTTGCTGGAACAATAATTTTATTAAATAAAATTTTAATTTTCATTTATAATAAATTCTAAATTTTTCTCAATAAAGACAGATTCTAGGTAATAACATGTTTTAAGATCCTTCATTTCTTAAGTGAATGATATGTGTTAAGTAATACTGCTCCAACTTCTTCGCTGTTTAGCCAATACGACAACCAAGTGTGTTTCATTGTAAAAATTCCCGCATACGCCCTGTTGTGAATAAAGCACAAGCTGTGCTTTTTATTTTAAAATCGTAGCGCTTTCGAAAGCTGTCAAAGCTCAGCGTGCAGCGTTGCCATATGTCTATATTTTAAGAGTCGCGGTAAAAGTAGTTTAAAAATTGAAGCACGTTCCCGGAGCACACACTCAATTCTCAACACAAACAATATGTATCTGAAAACCATCGCAAATTTGCAAACATCATTGCGTTCACTTTCATTTCAAGATGCGTTAACGGCTTTAACTGTTTAAACGTTCACATGGCAGCCACAACACGCCTCACATAAATTTCCAGGTGTGTGTGCTGGACATGAGAGACGAAAAGCTGCGACGTGCCTATAAAAGCGACTCAGCAACTCGGGCGCCCAGCATTTTAACGTTTATCGGCTGGCCAAAAGTATCTACCTAAGCGACGACGGTCTCAAAAGAAATAAAACAGTTTAAGTTTTTCTATAACAGAAGTAAGATTGGAGCATTGCGGAAGTGTTACACAAACGACTACAACATGAAATTGCAACTAGTCGCGGTAAGTTTGAAAAAGATCAAGCAACACATAGAGTGAAAAACTAAATAAACATATTCAATTTGAAAAACTCACTAACTTACTCAAAACTGCAATTGTCCGGCTTGCATGCGTGCATGAGAGCACCCAAGGTCGTTTGGTTTGCTTAAGCTTAAGATCTCGATCTCCATCTCTGAGCACCGATTGAGACATTGGCGTTGTTTATTTGCATTTAATAGAAAGTCTATGAGTGTACATGTAGCTCAATGCAATGCAGTTAGCAATTAAATATGATCAATTGACATTTGGTTTGCGGATCATAAAAAGTCAAACAGCAAACGCAACACTAATCCCCGATATCATAAATATGCGATTCAATCATTAACAATTGTCTGGCTTTATGGGTACGAAAGAATTTCAATTGAAAAATTGGTTAACCAAGCCCTCGGGTCACAGATTTAACGAGTTTTTTTCGGCTTTGTCTCCGCCCCACTGAATGTTAGCAATGTGCCAACAATTTTAAAAGTAAACCAATATTGTTGAGTATTTGAGCACTCTGCATTATCTTTCCAGCTAGCTATTGAGCCTGCACAGATAAAATGCTTAGTAATAAATATTTTTTGGCTTATTAATAAAGCTTACCATGAAACCTGTTGGAGAAAGTAGGAAACTCATGAGACTTCAAATATATTTTTATAATCTGATACCGATTTGCTGAGCTTAGCCCTTAAAAATTAAAAATATAAAAATTTTTGCATCTTAAAATACTTTAATAATGTTCATATATTTAAAAATACTTAAAAATATAATTTTTATAAGAATTTAATTTAATGCACAATATATAAATTGATTTTCCGTCTTATTAGATAACTAAATCAGATGTATAGAAATATAAGCAAACATCATTTAAAATTCTCTATGTACAAAATAGATAGATTGGGAAACCTTTTTAAAGCTATAAATAACCATTTCTAATAGGATTTTAATGTTACTGATTGACTGCTTGACTTGTGGGGCTTGGCCACAAATTTTGACATAGCCTTTGGACTAATGAGTTTTCAAATATGAAAACAACTTAATAATAGTAAAAATCAGAGCAATAGTTGTCGGCAAATTGTTTGAGCATTTTAAGAGCAGTTTTATATGAATCAACAGAAAATTGGTCACGGCATGTTTGATGGTGGTTTGGCTTATGTGTCTCAAGGTCGCTTTGGCCCGGCTGACTTGCATTGGCAGAGTCCACGAGCCACTGACCAAGTTATTTGAGATTCAACACAACGCACTCATGTCTTTGCACACATCAGCTGCACACTCATAATGCAAATTCGCTGCACGCACACACACATATACACACTCATAGTTGTAGATGCAGTTACTCCAACACAACTTGAAATGCTGTGCAGATAGTCTGCTCCATAACGCAATTGGGCGTAGTGTGTTACGTAATGCACGAGTACATACACATACAGACATATGCATATATATCCATACATATATATATAAAAACATATATAGGTATGTGTATAAAAATAAATAAAGCGTTACATATCTGAGCTCTGAAAGTGCACTGACAACTATTTCCAGTGGAGTGAGAGATACGTTCAAGAAATCTCTGTTGAGTGCAATAAAGCTTTTCGGGTTTTCGTTCCCTTTCGGTCAGTAACCCGTCTAGTTGGAATCAAGGCCAAGAGTCCTTTGCTTGGTTATTGTTGCTAATGAGCTATCATCAAATCAACATCATCTTCCTCAGTCATCGCACTCGAATAAGAGCGCAGACTACGCCCACATGGCTATAGCTAGGGTTTGGCTCAAAATAAAAAACAAAAAATCAAGAAATATTTTGTGTTCAGTTTCCTTGAACCATGGCGTTAAGGTGCAGCCATAAAACTAATTAAATTAAATCAAGTTCCCAAACAGCAAAAAAAACTCGCATAGTTGCAAGTGTTTACAAAAGCGTGTAAAGCAAGCCCGATTTTCTCCCTCTCTCTCTCTCTCTCTCTCTCTCGCTGTCCCTCTCTTTTTACTTTTGTTTTAACGGCTTGCCAAATAGTTCACTTGACCAGATAGAGTTGGGCAGCCAGCCAAGCAGCAGTTGGCCACTGGAATGCTTGAATGCCCACAACACAACGCCAAGGAACACTTCACCGGCCAAGAAAGCAATGCAAATCGAGCTAAGAGAAACAAAACAAAAAAAAAACTACTTACTTATTTATACAACAATATTTGTGTAGTGAATGCATAATACAAATTTGCATAAGCTGTAGTCGCTAGGTATTTAATTGAGCAGCAACACATCAAATCTAATTAGAAATGATATTACCTTTATTCAATTGAATGAACATAATATACTATATATTCCTAACTTCAAATGTTGGTAAGCAATTTGATATTCCTAAATTGAGAATTTTAAGGCCAATCAGAACTGAAAAAAGCCAACTAAAGTTTTGAGCTCTTAAATAAAAGTACTAAAATATAAAAATATAAATATTTTGTATCCTGAAAAACGAATCAAGGAATCCAGGTTAGCAACCCAAACAAATGTATCAATATAGACTTACCTGAAGGGCATAGTTATAAAAAGATAGTACACTATGAGTTTGTCACGATATCCTATAAATGCATATTTTATAAAATATTACTTCATATTTTTAAAGCCAAATCTTTGATGTAATTGATCTCAAATGCATTAAGTGGCTTTGATAACAAGTTAACCTAAAGCAAACCGGTTTTAAGAGGCCGCGTTACAGATTTTATTCAAAGTCAAATACTTATAAGTTATACAAAATTATGACTAAAATGTTTCTAAAAATCTTATAATAGTTTTAGATTGTACATCCATGTTGCATATATGTACGTAAAGTATGATACGAGAACGTTTAATAGTACACTATATATAAAAAATTATTCAATTCTTTGATATAACTATTTGGCTTTGTGTTTTCCAACAGTATAGAAATGTGGCACAGAAATTCCAATCGAAAGCAAAAGTGTTGCTGCTGCCGGTTTTGTAAGCCTAAGGCGCTGACCATAGCCCGTGTCACTGATCTCGATCGCAATTAAAGCGGCACCTAATTAAAAATTAACTTAAAACATTGATTCAGCAACTGGTATTTTGGAAAGTATGTGGGTTCGTAATGGGCGACGTCCATTGGCTTGGCGGCCACTTGTCCTAGACACTGACTTCTTTTTATTTTTCTGTGTACCGGAAACTCGGCGTGCTTGAGCTCAAATGGTTTCCACATGCCATGGAAAAATTCGCATAACTAACTCAATGGAGTTTTTTCTTTTGCCAGTTTGTGCCACTTTAGGCTGCCGCCAACTGCTGAGGCATGCAAATTACGCAATCCGGCCCGAGACGGCGATAACAACAACAGCAGCAACCGATATTTGTTGTTGTTGTTGTTGGTGACGGTGGTTGGTGGTGCTGGTAATGGTGGTGGTTGTTATGATCGATCGAACCAGCGAGGCGGGCGAGCAATTTCTGCGATTTGCTTTATGTTCCACATTTATTGCTATTGCAGTTACTTACTCCTGTTGTTGTTGCAATTGTTGTTGCCGCCACAGCGTTACAATTACAAATTGTTGTTGTAACACTTAAGCGGCATATAAATGTAAACCAGTTTGTTTATGGCGACAGCAGCTTAAGAAGTACACGAAAAGCACAAAGTCAAATTTTACACTTAATACATTTGTGGAACGTATGTGGAGCACACGTTCCATAAAAATACCCGTTGCTAATTAAGTACGCACAGCTAATTAGAAGTATGGCCAAAAGAGATCAAGAGTTGGCAACGCTATGTTAAGCAACCGCAACAGTTGCCACTCAACCACGCCTTTTATAGCCCTGCCTTAATGCCACTAATACTCCCTCGACTTGCAGCTGTTGTGCAGCGTTGTTGTCTTGGCTCAAGCCCAAAACTATCCGCCACGGCTAAGCATTCCGGGCGCAGTGGCTTTGCCAGCGCCGGTACCTCAACGTCAACAGGTGCTGCGTGTGCGTCGACCTGGACCACAGCTGCGTCAGCAACAGCAGCAGCAACTGCATTTGCCTGCTGTCACGCAACGCATTACACTGGAAGAGCGACCCGTTACCGAACCTGCTGAGGATGAGCAGCCGGATGCATTCCTGCCCAGCTTGCTGCGCGAACAGCAATTAGCTCAGGCACAACAATCACAGTTCCAGCAGGCAGCCGCAGCCTTTCTGAATGGGCAACAGCCCATTGAGACAGCCACTCCTGTGCAGCAGCTGCTCCAGCATGAGGACAGCCAGCCGACAGCAATATTGCCAGCACCACGCTTCTCGGAGCGTCCCGCTGTGTCCACGCCTATCAGCCGGCCATCCTTCAATGATTTTGGCATCGGACGCTTCGAAAACGCTCAGCGTTTCGATCTATCGCGTCCAACACCTACAGCTGCTGCGGCCCCACCTCAGCCACAACGCGTCGCCGTCATACGCACGAGACCCGCGGCTGCAGTGCGCCCCGAGCCAGCACCTGTCTCTGTACCGCGTCCCAGACCCAAGCCCATCCAGCCGCGTCCGCTCATCGATCAGAATCAGCTGCAGGATGACCAGCACACGCAGCAGCAGCAGCAGCGCCGCCAGCGACCTGTTGCCCAAACCATACGCAAATGGCGCGATGAGAACGAGGATGGATCCATAACCTGGGGCTATGAGAACGACGATGGCTCCTTTAAAGAGGAGATCATTGGCACCGACTGCGTAACGAAGTGAGTGATTACTTTGTATATAATGAATTCGTATATATAAATGTGTCTATTACAGAGGCACCTATGGCTACATTGATCCCGATGGCAACAAACGCGAGTATAACTATGAGACGGGAATCAAGTGCGATCCCAATGCACGCAACAATGAGGAGGATCTGCAGGAGAACGGATTCATCAATTATGAGGAAAATCGTGCTGTGTTGCCCAACGGCTTGGAGATTGATATGACGCAGCTAGGAAAGAAGAAGTCCAAGCGCCCTAACAGTATCTACAGAAACTAAGCGCACGCACACACCTAAAACTCCAGTTAGCTGTTTAAGTCCAAGAGCTCTTAAGTCGTCGCCTTAATTGTACTAATCTGTAATTACATCTGTACTTTATTATTATTGTGTGTAAAGTTTAAAGAGAGAAATTATATGAATAGCCTGTAAAGTTCGTCGACTTAGTACGGGCGCTGACGTCGCGTAGGCGGCATGCGATTTGGAGGCGTTATAGATATATCCAGAAAATCACCAATACTGAATTTTGCCTGGGCAAGCGTCTTATTGTCATCGATGCCCTTCTGACCTGTACAGGTGACACCAATTTCGCGCATTTGAAAGTGATTGTTGCGATAATTGGGGAACACTATAGCAAAGTCAAAGTAGGTGCCCTTTTTCCGCGTATCTGGATTCACGTCACGCACAAGCGAGGTGAGCTCATGCAGCGTCGCATCCTGCCAGGTGTAGATTTGCAGTTCGTTGGTGGGCACATTGCCGTACATGTACTCGGACACAGAATGATGCCGGCCCGTGGAACAGAACACGCGCAGCAGCAGTGGACAGGTCTGCAATGGCAGCAAGAAGAGGAAGAGTGTTAAGTAAAAAAGCGGCCGGCATTCGTATACCACATGATAGTTAAGACAAACCTTCTCGCGATCAATTTGCTTGATCTGCGTCTTTTCTTCCACAATCATCGACTCAACATTAGCCATATTGTTATCTTTTATTCTTATTTTAATTGAGTTATTTTTAATCTACACAACTGAAAACAAATCTGGATTAAACGCACCACCAAATAATAACAACTAGTGGTGTGCTATCGTTCGTAACTGCAGCCAAGTAACGGTTACGTGACACATCACTAGGAACTCTAAATAAAACAAGTATTAACTTATTTATGCACACCTTTAAATTTTCGAATACGTAACAATTGAAAAATAAAAAAGAAAGAAAAAATCAAAGCAAAAAATAGTAAATATCTAGCAAATAACTTTGATCAATTCTCTCAAGTAAATAATTATTTAGCTCATCGCTAGCATACTCTGCGCAATGAAGTTGGCTGCACTGTATCAGCTGTGGTAGCTTCAGTGTTGCTTACTCAAATTGGTATTTTTTAAAAAGTAGTACCATATTTTTCGTGCATTATTAGTACCTTTGAGCAGCTAGGTGTGTTGGCTACACTGAAATTAACACAAATATTATTGAAGTGAAAATTGTGGGGAGCGGTTGTGTCGCGTCGTGACTGTCGCAAAATCAACATTTTGTTAAGCGGATGCCAAAAAGCAAGCATCTGAGCTGTTGCATATTATATACTGAAAAATCTCGGTCATTATATCCGTCAGAATTAACATTGATAACACACCAGTTCACTGTTTCGTATTATTCTCAAACTTTGCTGTACACTAGCTAAAAAAGATAACATAAACAACATTTGTCGGCGTTTTCGGCGTCAAATTTCTTAAGTAGTTTAAAAACGGTAAGTAAATGGTTTCGTTTTTTAAATGCTGACATCTAAAAATTTGTTCCGATCGCAATTCCAATTTGCTTATGTAATGCATTTACCAAAGGCAACGGCGGCAGCTAAAGATGCAAGTTTTTTATTTTCGTATATGTATGTATGTATGTGCATAAATGTGTATACGTGTGTATATGTTTGTTTTGTTTGTGCTTTCGCTTTTGTTTGCTCACGTTTTGTTTATAAACATTGAAACTGTATGCCATTGCCGCAGTGCTGCAAATTCAATTTATTCGTATTACAGCATACGCGTAACATTTTCACTGCAACGTAATTAAGACCAGAGAGGAAAACTTCCCCTTTGCCAAATATTTGCTATTCGCTACTTGCCACTTGCCACAAATTCTCGCCCCTATTAAAACTAACACATTTCGAAGGGAAAAGGAAATTTGTTGTGACGCTTCTGATAAATTGCGCGTTTTTTGCATTCGATTTATGTATAGCAGCAGCTAACTACACTGCACTACAAAGATTATTATTATATTCTTTTCCCATGATATATTTTCGTATTGCCTGATTCTATATTTTGGTAAATACAAATATTTAAGGAGTAAATATGTTTTAGATCCGATATTTTGAACTACTTTTGAGGTCATGTATGTATGCGGAACACTATAATGAAGTCAAAAGCTAGTAATATATAATTTCTGATTGATCAGACAGTTTAGATATATTTCTGTATAATTGTTGTTATTGTAGCAAGTGTATCTAAAGTTCGGTGTGCGACTTTTCCACATTCAACTCTGCTTTTTCTCGACGTTGTTACTTGCGTGGGTGCGAATACATTTTAAATACCCTGCACACCTCAAAAGCATTATGAGGTATATCACATGGAGAAATACTATGTCTATAAAGACTATAAGACTGACAATATTTTGGGTCCATTGAATTTGGATATTCAACTGTATTAAAATCGTAGAATTTTAGCAAAATAAAGCGACGTAACTTCTCACCGATTCTTTCTCCTTACTAATATTAAACTAATATTCTTTTATGATTTTTATACTTATTTATTTTTTAAAGCCTCGCACATTGATAAATTTAAAAAAATATATATATAAAACTAAAAGAACTATAAAAAAGAGTTGAAATACAAAAATGAGACTTAATAATAGGGTATTTAAAGTATAGCATTGTTATTTTTTATTTTTTTGTTAGTTGATTGTGCACATATGTAAATTTGTTTGCTTTATTGAATTTCCTGCTCATGTCTGCTGGCCATCAGCTGGCGTGTCCATCTTGCATATCACATCTTTATGTTGAGGAAGGGGTCACTTCAGCCGTGACCGTGACTGGCAGCCTTTAACCCCAAACAGCTATCACAATTGCCGCCCGCCCTCTGTGTTGCCTCGTGAATTTTAAATATAAAGGCGTCCTTGGCTGGAGATGTGGTGCAGCCGTTGTTATAGTTGTTGTTGCTGCTGCTCCTACTGCTTCTGTTGCTAGAAAATTTTAATTGCTTTGGGCAACGCGTACAGCGCCCATTGCGTTTCGGTCCTCGCACTTTTTGCCAAGCAGAGTAACAAATTCCCTTAGCAGCAGAAGAATCGGAAAATGGAAAATTGCTGAGTCGAAACCGAAAGCAGAGAAGCCAAAGGCAATAAATTCTCAAATGCAAATAAAAATCGGCTCTTGTGCAAATATTTTTATATATTTTGTTGCCTTTCTCTCTTTTTGTCGCTCTCCTGCGCGATTGTTGTGGGCGTTGCCGTAGACATTGCCTCCAAGCACACACACACACACACACAAATCACACACGCACAGCAGCAGAATATCCTACAAAGCTCGACCTTGGTTTCTATAGCGACCTTTGTCTGGCCACGGGACAGTGCCCGTTTGGAAGCCTTTGACTGTCACCAATTTCACTCCAGACATTGCATTAACAAGTTGTCGTGGCTATCATGAAAATTACCAAATATAGGAAAACAGCTCCAAACAGCTCTTAAATGCATAATTTTCTTTAGATAATTTAAAATAAGTAATTGGTTTAAATTAATGCAAATATTTCAAAACATAAATTCCTTGCTTAATTTATTAGCTCAGTTTCTATGAAAAGTGTACAAATATTTCAACCACATCAAAATTGCATTTACAACTTTTAAGATTTAAGAATGACTATGATTTACAACAATTTGTAACAGGATTTAATCAGCGGTGTACTTATCTTAAAATAATTCCATTTGCCTCTCTCGGTATGAAAATTGAAAAGAGAAAAATTAGTTGAAGAAGCTTTAGCATTCAATTGATTAGTAATGTGTCAGACGGTTAGTCAATTAGGCAGTTTAACACAAATTGAGAATTTTGTATTTTTGACTGTTTATATTCAAATACTTTTATATTTATCGTATATTTAATTTTCAACTCGCTACGCTTTGCTTATATACCTTTGGCTATCATCTTGGCCACGTTTCGGATGTATTCATGCCGAATGACACAGATACTATCTGTCATCAGACAGTTATTTTTGAATATCTATTAGATAATATGGGGGCAAATCGAATGAGGCATAAAAAGACTTTGGTATTTTGATAAAGGCGGCCGATGGGCGTGTCTCCATACGTATTTGTATACACACATAGCATGCGTAGTAATTTGCATAGCTTGCGTCGATGCTGACGCAAAAAATGTGAAGAGTTTTAAAATAAATCAACTCATCGTTCTTGTTATTATTTCAGTTGTCCATTTGAACGCGTCTTTGGCTATTTATATATTGCGTTCGCTTTTGTTTTTACTTTTTTTGTATACCCTGCATTAAGCTTTTCAAAACGGGTTTGATGATTAAATTGTATTATATGATCATAAAATTAAGACCTTCCTTAAAACATAGTATAAAAATGCTATAATCTTAATACTTTTATAGGAAAAATATAATTGAACTTTTAAATAATTACTATATAAATCGTGAAGAGCCAAAAGACGGTTTCAATAGTTAGCAGAAAATATATCAAAAATATTGGTTCGAATTTAATTACTATTTCGAAAGAACAATACAGGGTATCTGCTAGTCACTCATACTCAACTCAAGACTTTCTCGATGTACTGCTCTTGGCAATTGAGGAACTAAACATGGGCCGGCTCTTTCGTCAATCGGTTAGTTTCGAGACTAAGACTGGGTGACTGTGCTGCAATTGAACAGACGTCAGAGCGAGTGGAATGGCTCGTTGAGCACAATGGAATCAGTGTACTGATTGGCATTGTCGACGCCTTGACTTGAGTTGAAGCATACCTAGTTGGGGCATAAATACTGGCAATACAATGCCTTTTTATGTATGTGTACGTCTCAATTAACGATAATAACAACTGTTAATTGTTATCAGTATAGTCGGTAACTGGGGACAACTTGTCGACACCGGCTGCACCCGGGTTCATTTGGTGCGTCAACGCCGAGCTATCAATGATAAGCGCCGGGCAATGACGACCACCATGGCAATGAATTACGATTTAGCAGAACAGAATGTGCTTAACATGCGCTCTCAAAATTAACCCTTATACTAATACCCTTGCACAGGGCTAAAATCATGTTCATTAAAAATGTGTAGGTGGTAAAAGGTTTCTTGATTCTATATGTTCACAATTTTAGATCCAATTGTCTTATCGAAAACTAGTATTTGTTATGTATTAAAAATAGATACCTATATAAAGAGGCAGCTGACTAGAATCTAATTACATTATTATAATCGTGCATTGCATGCAAGAGTATTTTATATTAAACACTTGGGCAAATTCTTTGTTATCGATATTGATAATTCATCTTGCGGCTAACGTCGTAGGCGATTTTGGCAACACATGTCTCATTTGGCCACATTTTGCATAAGTTGATGAAACTATTTTAGCGTCAGCTTTGGCAAGTCATCAGTTGTTACTGACAGCCAGCAACAAAAGGGCCTGTCTGCAAAAATGTGTCAAAAACCCAAGGCTATACTTGATAACCATCGAAGCTTGTGAGCATATCTAGTTGTTAGGTAGGGTAGTGGGTGGACGGCTGTCATTTGAGTGGGTCCCGAAATGTCGCCCCCAAAGCCACCGCCTGACATTCAGAGTTGAGTCAGATAAAAATTCAATTTCTCAACAAGCGTCTCGTTGCTTGTTAAAGATGTTGAATAGAAAATGACGTTGCGTTATTTACAAGCTATTAATAAATTGTTAAAGCTTCTTCAGAATTTTTCAATTTAATTATTCAATTCCGGAAATCAACCATAAAAGGACTGTCATAGTAACATTATATGGCTAATACTTTGCATTAGAGAAAAGAAACTTCTCGTGTTATCAAAAGAAAATTTAAGCGAACATTTTAAGCATTTCTTCATAAAACAGAGCAACCAACCAACAGAGCTAAACTTGAATTTGGCTTTAAATATACTTTGGTATGAGCGCTACTTTATAATCTCAAACAGTACGTAAGCTTTACTTCGATGCTTGAACAAAATAGTTTTATTTTACATATTTTTCCTTGTCAGTTCCTTCACATCAGAGCTATTATTTCTCTTGTTACTTCGAGAGTCTAACTAAAGTGCTTGGCTGCTTTAAGCTGTTTTTTTTTAACATGCAGTACATATTAAAAATATTTTTCTAATAATTCCTTAACCATGCAGTATTTAAGACCGCCCGCCGTTACTTCATTTGATGGGCCACAATTTTTAATTAATTGTTTTCCCACATGCCACCATTCAGTAGCTATAAATATATTACGTAGTATTTACCAACAAACTGAAAAGGCTGCTGCTGAGAGTGTCGGGAAAAGCTCTCATAACTGTCAAATGTCACATACTCAATGCAAAGGTTGCTCAGTGTAGCTGGCCCCACAGGTTGTGCCTATTAAAGTTTAACATATTTCAGGCAGCATATAAATTGGTTATGTATCAAATCAAATTATATGAGTCCAATCAATTTAATTAAATTATATAAAAAAAAAAACTTACCATATAGCAAATCAAATTATATGAGTCCAATCAATTTTATCAAAGTTACAAAAAATTGCAATGCAAATTTTTGCCGAGAAACGGATATGAAATATTAAGCTATGATGTTGTTCCCTCCACCTTACGTTATCTCTAATATAAATGTATTTTACTTCAAAATTCTTTCTTAATAATAGTTGTAAAACTATAATTACATATTATTAAACTTCTATTATTAGGTAATTAATTCTAATAATGTTCATCTATTTGAATACTCGGAATGCATGTAATTTTAGTTGGGTTGCCTGCTTATCGGCGTGTAAACGATTTTATTAACAGCTTGTGCCTGAATGTGTCGGGTAATTACAAAAGCTGCCATTGTCATGACGGGCAAAAGCATTGAGCCAGCAGAAATTGAAGCTGCGCGATTCTGAGGCAGCTTTGGAACAGCCACCGACAGCCTAGCAGCAATACGCCGTCAATGTTAAAGGTCACAATGCCGCAACAATCCATGCTGCACAAGCGATTCTATTACACACAGAACCACCCACTCATACATGCTCAATTTACTTGTATGCGGGCAGCATAGATACACATATAGTTACGTAGAAATTACTGTTAAAGTATACATATATATTGTATATATATACTAGGTGAATTATGTGTGTCCACCTCGTAATGAGTGGGCAGCGCGGGGCCGAACCTGCGATTATTGACGATGCGGGAGGCAACTGTCAAATGGATTACGGGATTACGTTTAATTAGTCAAACAAATGCGAATAAGTGTAAAAACAAGAAATATATTTTAATGAATTGACAGCCGGATTGGGTTAAAAAAACTGCGCTTGCTAATTCTGCTGAACGCTTGAATAATGCAGGGATTCCGCTGAGAGCGAGTCTGTGGCATTTGTTGCGTGCGACATGCCCACGCGTCAATCCTCAAGCGGAGGGGATTCCGCTCTAATGTAGCAAGGTTGCATATAGGGAAAATTGCGCATACGCCATGTGTACACACATATGACTATGTGCGCGTACATATATATATATATATATATATACATATATATATACATATATATATATATATAGATAGTATACATAGTGCATTATGGCACACTGTTTGGCTCACCTTTATAAACAATTACCGAACCGGCAGCCGCCAACACTTGCAACCAGCTGGTTGGTTGGCTGGCTGCACGCGTCACATGATGTTCAATTATATATGTATATATAGAGTGTTATAAAAAGCGTTGCAGACTTTTAGGTGGGCGTTTCGCAGACTAGATACATAAATAGCTCGAGGCGTGGATGTTGTTTGCTTTTGCTTTTAAAGCTTAAGGCTTTCCATTACATACGCAGGACAAGAATGTTGTAAATAAAAAGAATCTGCTATTTTTATACATATATAAATAATAAAGAAATCAGTACAGATATAATTTTAGATAAATAGGTAAAAGCTTTCTGATGCAGCAGAAAACTTCAAGAACAAATGTAACTTCTAAGTTTTAAAGTATT